>PVJH01001616.1:0-200419 GCA_004026705.1 Nesogale talazaci | reverse complement strand
TGATGTTGTTGTTATTGTCAGGTGCCATCTAGTCAGTGACCACTCACAGCAACTCTATGTACAAGAAGGAAATCCTGCCCAGTGAGCAATCCTCACCACTGTCCCCATGCTTCAGTCCATGATTGCAGCCACTCTGTCAATCCATCTTGTTGAGGGAACTCCTTTTTTAAATTTTTTTTGCTACTTTTCTGTTTTACCACGTCTGATGTTATTATTGGAAATGTCAATGTGAAAATTAGAAATAAATAGGAAGGAATAATAGTTGGAAAACATGGACCTTTGAATAGAAACAAAACTGGAGATTGCATGATAGAATTTTGCAAGACCATCTATCTCATTGCAAATACCTTTTTAACAATATAAATTGTAATTATGCATATGGACTACTTCAGATGGAATATATAAGCATCAAATTCACTACATCTGTGGGTAGATGCAGAGAAAGTTTAGAGAAATGATATCACTATCTTCAGAATTGTATGACTACAGATCAGTGATGCACCAAGAACCAATAGCTAAAATTATTAGTACCATATATACTTGATTATAAGCCCACCTAAATATCAGGCAAGGCACCTAAATTTACCACAAAAATCTCATTACAATGTGCTTAAAAACTCAGCTTGTGCACGAGTATATACAGTATTTTTATTTTATTTTCATTTTTATTTTAAAATGTCCACATAAAATGTATAGTGGTCACATTAATGATGTCGTTCAAAAGGGTAGGGGACATTGTAACCAAGAGAATTATATATTACTCAGAGAATAAAATTGCAGACCAATACCAATTCAGGAGACAAAAATAGATGCAATATTCCCTAAAATGTGAACAATCACAATTTTAGAGAACTTATCATAACATGACTATGACCAATTTTTTTTGGGGGGGAGGGCATCACTGCCCTCTGGTGGTGGGAGTAGGAGGTCCAGCCTTTGCTCCTGTGGAGCCAGACTATAACCAATTTTAATTGCTTACTTGTCTATTGTATAACAATTGCTTCCTTCATGAAAAACTTTTAAAATTTATTTTTTGTAGTCTGATTCCACCATCTTGGATATGATCAGCTGGTTATTTAATAATAAATGAGGTGAAAAAGCTAAATGCATCACCTCCTGTTCAGTTGGCATTCGAGGACATTCTTGTTGAACATAGCATCAAGGTATAGACAGAGCTTTGATTTATACATACATCATCCAACAAACCAGGTACACTCATCCATTTTTGAGGAACTATAACATTTTTTATTCTCTTAATGCTATTTTTTAAAATCTCTAACACCAAGCAACATAGTACTATGGATTGTTTCAAGAAGCGATGGTGAAAATGATGTTGAATACGATGGCTCTATTTTGAGTTATATTGATAGATGTGGTTATTGGCCATGGACTTGACTCTGACCCACAGTGACCCCGCGCACAGCAGAAACACTGCATGGCTCTGCGCAATCCTCACAGCTGTAGCATGAGTTCATTGTTGCAGTCATTGGTGAATCCATCGCATTCAGGGCCTTTCTCTTCTGACAATACGTACAAAGTATGAAAGACACAGTCTTGCCATCCTTCCCTCGAAGGAGCACCTGGCCTACTTCTTGCAACATAGATCAGTTTCTCTTTTTAGCAGTCCAGGGTACTTTCAATATTCTTCTCCAGCAACAGGACTCAAACACATCGATTCTCTTTGATGTATTCTTAAATGTATCGAAACTGTCTAAACCTTGTTGTATTAAACAGCGATGGCCTACTCCACCCTATCTCATCTGTAACACTTTAAATAATGCCTTAATTAAATTAAACCCACTTATAAAAACTATGATGAAAAATATGTAAAATATGTATTGATATCTTATAACATAAATCTCCAGCAATTGTGTATATTTATGACTTCTCTGACCCTATGTAACTAGAAAGCCTCATCTGTATCCAGCGCACTGGCTGGTGGTTTCAAACTGTTGACATTGAAGTTAGAAGTCCAATGCCTAAAGATGAAACCACCAGGACAAAAAAAAATACTGCTATCAAGTAGATATCAATTCAAAGCGACTTTATATAACAGAGTATAACTTCATCTAGGGGTTTCAAAGATTTAAGGAGTAGTTAAAGTCCATCTTTCTCTCAATAAGGTTTTGGTGGTTTCAAAATTCTGATCTTTTTTTTAACAGACCAATTCTTAACTCATTATGCCAATAGGGAATTGGCCTTCTTAAATAATTTTTATGTGTAAATTACTGATTCAGAAGGAGATTCTATTAGTTTTCTAAAGTAGGGACTTCTGGAAACATTCTTCTTTGATAACACTCTACAGATAAATAAGGACCATGATCTAAATATACTAAGGTAACAAGACACCAAATCATGTGGTTCAATTTTTTAGCACCATCTGCTTTCAACAATTTTTCCTCACTTAGCCTGTGAGAAGCAAAGTATAGCTCCTGTTATTACTGGAATTTGAAATTCTGATTTCTCCTTTTATTTAAGTAGTTTATTTCTAATATATTAAACAGTAGACTAGTTTTATGTTTGAAACTCCTTGCTTTATTTTGCTAAAAAGGATTTTTATAAGTAACTTCAGTTCTTTCACAGTCTAAAATAATATTATTACTGCTTAATATATGTTTTTTCTAGCATTCACACTCTTAATTTGTAGCTCGGTTCTAAAGTTCGTGTCATTGAAGTCCTGCCCAATGTCCTTTTGCTTTCTCTTTGAAAAGCAAATTGTTTCTCTCTCACAGCACCAAAACTTTTTATGTGAAGCCAGTATTTAAGACATGATTTGACATCATTTTCTCACTTCCCAAATCAAATATAAAATTCTGATTTATCATTTGTTTCCATTTAGACTAATAAACTGAGTAGGGAAAGCAAAAAAAAAATTAAATGCTATAGTTTTGGGAACTAAATATAGCTACATAGTTACCATGCTGAGAAACTTACAAACTCATAAAAATCACATTGCTTGCCATATATTCTATTTCAGGGAATATGTAGTCCTATTGAAAAAGTATTTGTATTTTGTGGCAAATTTTTACAGTAATTAACTCCCTAACATATGTGCATATAATTTGAGTAATATAAATTTTCCCCACAAAAACTAGTCCTCAAATCTGTCCTAAATATTAGCTCTTCAGCAACACCATTTTCTCTGCTTCAAATTGTTTATTATTATTCCTTCTTGAAATGGTTGCCAATATTCCCCCCCAGTAAATTACCATAAAAACTCCACTAAAAACACAATAACAACCCATCTTCATTGCTCTCAAGCCAATTGTGACTTGCAGGGACGCTGCAGCAGAGGGTAAAACCACCCCTGTGGGTTTCCAAGGTCGAAACATTTTTGCAGGAGTATAAACGCTCACCTTTCTCCCACAGAGCAACCTGTGGTTTTCAAGGACTGACTTTGTGATGTGCAGCCCCACTCACAACCAGTGTCCCAACAGGGCTCCTCTAGGCAGTCCACATGGCGGATAAATGTAAAGCTTCAAGGTAAGGTACACTTGTAGCTTTTACAACTTGAAGCCACACTGTATATGCAATGTTTTATCATCTTATATTCTTACTTATTTTGATGCTGATTAAATAATAATTGTTTCTGATCCTAAATAACATAGAAATAAGAAATGTATTCATTTTACTCATTTCTTCCTTACTTATGTAAAAGTTGAAATGTAAGTCTTTTAATAAGATTCAGATATACCAGTTCAGAGGAAGCCTGGAGGTCCAGTCATTATGCTTTGAGCTGTGATCCCAAGGTTGGCAGTTTGAAACCACCAGACGGTCCTGGGAGAAAGAGGGGCATTTTAATCCTATAGCCTACTACCATAAACAGTTAGAGCTCAGAAACCTACAGGCAACTGGCTGCGAGTCAGTACTGGGTCATAACTACGAGCTCGTTTTTTGGTTTGGGTTGCCAGTTCATATCTATTCATGGGTGTTTCCATAATAACTGTGCTTCCTTTTTCTGCTATATCTCTTTTGCACTCTTGCTACAGGGCAGTTGTAAGGATGGTGCAGGACCACGCAGTGTTACTTTCTGCTGTGCATAAAGTTGCTATGGTCCAAACCAACTCAATGACACCTAACAACAGACAGTAAGTAAGATATTTCCACTTAACGAGGGCATTAACTTCATATTTTGATGCTGATTAAATAATGATTGTTTCAGTCCCTAAATAAAAATGTGAAATTTATCTGCTTTACCCATTCCTTGCAAAAGCACTCCAAAACTGTACCTCAGTGATTCACATGAGAAAATTGGGTCTGAAGAGGAGAAGTGTATGTTAAAATACTTGGTGAGAGAAAGAAAGTTGAAGATTACATAACAGAATTTCACAAAATGTGAAGTGTGTTTACATTATTTTGAGAGGGGGCATCACTGCCCTGTGGTGGGAGTAGGAGTCCCAACCCTACTCCTGGAGAGTTGCTGCTGGATTTGAACCACCAACCCAGTGGGCTATAGTCCCATACTCAACCACTACACCATGGGGGCTCAGCCCCAGTTTATTTACATTATTTTCAAACAAAAGCAAGGGTGAAATTTATTTCTGTGCATGAATAAAGTGACTAAATTAATTTTATTATTTTTTAAGTAAATAAGCAATTTAAAATACACTGAGGTTCCCTTATGCAATGGTATAATTAAAACAAACAAACAAGCACAAGCCCCCTGAAACCCAGGAAAATATTTGATATATAATAATAAGAAAAAGGTCAAAAAATTCCAAATTCAAAAGATATACTACAATGGTACTTTAGAGAAATCACACTTTAATAATTTAGAAAGGTCTGTCTCATTCATAGCAAGTAAAAAATCAATATTAAACACTCATGCTGTGCTCAAGAAGAGCACAAAAAGCATTGTATGCACTGCAATACTAACACTGCAATAAGCAAGCAGAAATCCAGAATTAACAGGCTGTCTTTCAAGCAAGAAAACATAAAAACTTAAACACGAAATTAAAATATCTTTTTTCCTGAGTGGCTTACTAAGCAACTTATTTTACTCCAAGAAAAGAAACAAATAAAATATGGCAACTTGTGATTTTGAGTGTTTTCTCCTTAACTGATATTTTTAAGGTACTGAAAAATGGGTTCATGATTTAAATCTGGGTAACCTCAAATTAGGATCTGGCCAGTGAGGGCTAGAAAACAAAAAATTGTTAAAAGACTCCCCCAAAGGTATTGAAACAGTGGTTACACATCGGGCTGTTTGTTAATCACAAGGCCTTTACTCCCAGTCACTCTGAGGGAAAGGAGACTTTCTCCTCCGTAAAGAGTTACAGCCTCAGACACACACACAGGGGGCAACTCTCCCCTTTCCTATTGGGTACTCAGAATCAGCATTGTCTCAAAGGCAGTGAGATGGTTCATTCCAAGCAAATATACATAAAGATGATTCCAGGCCAAGAAGCGAGGAAAAGACTCCAAGGGAACTAGTTATGATGAGACTCAAGAAGAACAGAGTAAGGAGAAGGAAATCATAGAAGATCAACCACTGGCTAACCTTCAAGTGATGGATGGGACCCTGGCTATCCTACTTTTCTGAGATGGACTGAAATTAAGTTATTTCAAGTCTGGGGGGCTAATAATTTTGGCTCTACCCAAGTGAAGCCACATGTCTTTTTAGGTTGAAATTGGGAGAGCCTGAAATCTTTCAAATTAAATCAGCAGGTAATAATCTGTTAACCATCCTTTGCTGGAAGGATAAGGCAAATGTACCAAGCTAGCTAAAAATGTATGGCAGGCTTTTGCAGCTTGGATCATTCTTTTTATGATTAATATTTGGTTTCCTGTACAAAGTAAAATATTTGTAATTGCTTTTCATCTTCAATAATGTGAAGACCTAGACATACAGAAAATAACAAAGGGAGAAATGAGGTGAAAAGAGAAATATAAGGAACACTATCATTTAAAGTTTAAACAACACACAAGAGGAGACCAGAGGTAGAAGGAAGTGTCAGGGAACTGACAGAATACCCATTGAAATGTTTCAGAAACCTGAAGAAGCACTGGAAACACTCACTCATCTATGCAAGGAAATTTGGAAGAGAGTTACTAGCCCTCTGACTGACAGAGATCCACATTTGTGCCCATTACAAAGAAAGGTGACCCAACAAAACAGTTAACCTATAATTTATTATTAATTTTGCACACAATTAATCTTTGCTTAAGATCATCCAATAATGGTTTCATCAATACTTTGACAGGGAACTGCCAAAAATTCAGACTGAATTCAGAAAAGGACCTGGAACAAAGAATATCATTCCTGATGTCAGATGGCTCTTAATTGAAAGCAGGGAATACCAGCAGGATGTTTATTTGTGCTTCATTCCCTATACAAATACATTGAACTTTGTGGACAATAAGAAACTGTAGACCATCTTGAGACGCATGGGACATTTCATTGTGTTCATGGGGAATTTGTAAATGTATCAAGAGGAAATTTTGCATATAAAATGGGAATCCTACATTTCAATCAAGGTTGTATCCTCTCACCACACTTGTTCAATCCACACGCTGAGCATATCACAAATCACCAGAGAGGACAGATTATATGAAGACAATCACAGCATCATGATTGCAGGTAGGTCTATTAGCAGCCTGTAGTATGCAGATGACACAATTTTGCTTTCTGAAAATGTGGAGAAATTGAAGCACTTGCTGCTGAAGATCAAGAATTGCAACCTTCAGTTTGGAGTACATTTCAGTGCAATGATGACACGAATCCTCCCAACTACACCAATATGTAAATAAATAAATGGAAAAAATGTTGAAGCTGTTGAGCATTTTGTGTTATTTGGATCCACAATCAATACTCAATGAAGCAGCAGTCAAGAGATCAAAAGATGTCCTGCGTTGGGTGATCTGCTGCATATGGCCTCGCAGGGAATCGAAGAGCAAGAACTTAGAAGACTAACGTGACTCTGATCCCAGCCAAAGTGTTCTCCATTTGTCCATGTGAAAGTTGGACACTGAATAAGAAAGACCAGAGAGTAATAGGTTAATTTAAATTGTGGCCTTGAGAAGAATATTGAACATACCATGGGCTGTTAAACAGACAAACATATCTTTATGGAAAGAAGGAAGGCCAGAGTGCTCTTTTGAGACAAGTAGGGAAAGACCTAATCTAATACACTATGAGCATGACATCAGGAATGACCACTGTGTGGAGAAGGACATCATGTTTGATAAAATGGAAGCGTAACAAAAAAGAGAATGGCCTTCCACATGATGCATAGACCCCATGGCTATATAGATGGTCTCAGAGCATAGGACGAAATGTGAGGGTGACCCAGAACACTGCAATAGTCCATACTGTTGTATGGTTGTATGGTCCATACTGTTCTAAGGTTGCTATGGGGTAGCGCTAACTGGAGGGCAAATAACATTAGCTTCCCTAGTACATCGCTTTCATCATGAAAACAAAAATACCACAACTTTGATCAGACATGCTTTAGTCCTCAGTTTTGGCACTTTAGCTCTAAAGCTGTCTTTTGAAACATCTTTGTTCTTAAACACCAGGTAGGTTTATTATGCCAACTTGGCCCATGAACACGTGTAATTAATAAGATCACAATTTAATTGAAGGGCAAAGAGATAAATGGCTCTGTGAACCTCACCTTTCTGTCTCCCACTCGCTGATGATCAGACCAGTATGTGGCTGCCTGAGCTAATAGTCTCAACTTGTGAGCTACACTGCCTATGGGACACCCAACCTAGGGAATTTGCTGCTATAGTTTTAGGTTCCTTTGAGTTCTGCTTCACCACCCTGCTGGCGTATACATCACTTGAGCTGGGGACTTTTGGGCCCTGTCATCTGGTTGAGTGCTGGTGAGCTGCCCAGCTGTTTGCTGCCTGCATTACTCTGCAGAAGACTCACCTGTCTGCTTCCTTGACTTGCAACCAGCAGTCCGCACGAGTTGAAGGACTGCCAGTGTATTACCTGTCTCACAGAAGTGAGTTGAACTGAACTCTCTGTACTGCTCTGTGGACTAATTAGCTGTTTATGTATGTATGTATATACAAAAGTTTCCTGGTTTTTTCTCTAGAGCAGCAGTTCTTAACCTGGGGGATGCAACCTCTTTTGGAATCAAAAAGCTCTTTCATAGGAGTCACCCAATTCATAAAAGTAGCAAAATTACAGTAATGAAATAGCAACAGAAAAATTTTATGGGTGGGGGGGGGTCACCACAACATGATGAACTGCATTAAAGGGTCATGGCATTAGGAAGGGTGAGAACTACTACTCTAGAGAACCGTGTATAGCACATTTGTCCAATTCCATACATTATTTTTAATACATTGACTGGCATGCAGTCCACATAGCACATAATTCCACAGTGCAATCCTATCAAGGAGAGTTGTGCAATCTTTACTACAATCAAATTCAGAATACTTTCTCTTTTTTCAGGATGGTTAAATCATTTTTAAGAGTTGCTGTGTAATCACCATCAGTTCTAGTGTTCCCTCTCCATTCCCACAAATATTGTTTGCTCTGCAGACCCCTCACCCTCCCTATTTTCCACCATGCCCACTTCCCCTCCTCACCCTTGTATCAGTTCTAATATCTCGACATCTATTCCTTCTATGCCTCACAAAGTGTAAAACCCAACAGAACCAAGAACAACAACAACAACAAAACCCAGAAACAAAATAAAGTGGTAAGGATAAAATAAACATAACAATCTGAAGATAAAAATCCAAACAGTACGTAAGAAAGAAAAGACCACTGAATATTTAAAAGGGCAGGGAAGAAATTTTTTTCATGGAACTAGCCAAAAAAAAACCCTTGATTCTAGAGAAATTTCAGGGTGGGTCAAGAGGGAGCTCAACTGACTAAGTATCAAGTTCACTCCAACATAATCACTATCACAGTGATCCCTATCTGAGAGTAAAGCTGTTCAGGAGTCCACCAACTGTGGCTCTTGGGATTCTGCTAGTGGCTTAATCTGACTAGATGCTCTGCAGATGGGCTTTGGATCCCCAGTGTCCTCCATATCCTTCTAGAAATTGGGTGTTTGCAACTTAGCCTCTGATACTTTTACCATTGTCATAGTTGAATTATATTACTATCATCTTTGGATCACACAGGCTGGTGTCCTTTTTTGTTGTGAACTTAATCCATGCCTCACTTACAGGCTGATGTGCCTCTTTCATGTGGATTTAGCCCATGCCTCACTTAGATGGCTGCTTGTTTGAATACAAGCTGCTTGTTTGAATACAATCTGCAGTCTTCATAAACAGGCGCCATCTTCTTTATTCACCACCCTTTGCTATAGCACCCTTATCTTCAGTGATCATATCATGCAGGTGAGTATCCAGCAGGGCCATGTTATCAGGACTAGAGTTGAGAGGGGGCCCAGAATCCATCTGCTGGGGTATGCATGACTCAGGTTTACTTTGGCAGTTATATTAAAAGAGATTCGGGCTGAAGTGGTTGAGTGTGGGACTGCGGTCCGCAGGTTTGGCTGTTCAAATCCAACGGCGGCTCTCAGGAGCAGCACTGGGTAGCTCCCACGACCACGAGAGGGCAGTGATTGCCCGCCCCCCAACAAAAAATCATAAAAGGAATTCAACCCGCTGCCAATATATACTCCGAAAGCAACAACATACCAAATAGAAGACAACAAAAGGCAAACAAACATAAACAGGCAAACCAAAGACAGGAAAACAAAAAAATCCATGGAGGCAAAAAGCAAAACTTTATTTTGTTTACTTGATTGATCCTTTCAGGGCAATGATTGAGGACTCAAGTAAAATTAAATCCTAGACAACTTCAACATTTTCTTCAGTTATCAGGATGTTGTCGATTAGTTCATTTGTGAGGATCTTCAGTGTATTCATTTTGAAGTGCATTCCATACTGAAGACTGTAATCTTTGATCAGTTAGTCCTTCAAATATTTTGGGTTTTCAGCAAACAAGCTTGTGCCATCTGCATGTTGTTAAATATTCTTCCAGTATGGAGGCTTCCTTCTTCTTCAAGTAACCCTGCTTCTCAGATTATTTGATCATCACACAGATTGATTAAGTATGATGAAAGAACACTGCCCAAATGTCCTGCTTTCCTGATTTTAAATTTTGGAGAATTTTCTTGTTCGGTTCAAGTTATTTTCTTATGGTCCATGAATACATTCCCTATGAGCACAATGAATCGCCAGTCTATACACTATAATCAACACTTTGTTATGAGTCCAATGTCTTTGTGTAGTCAGTAGTATACAAATATCTTTCTGGATTCTCCACTTTTATTGAAGATGAATCTGACATCAGCAATGCTATCACACATTCCCCATCTTCTGAATCCAGCTTGAATTTCCACCAGCAGCTCCTTGCCCAGGTACTAAGGTAAACAGTTTTTTAAATGTGTCTTCATCAAAATTTTATTTGATTGTGACATTAGTGATATGATTTGGTAATTCCCACATTTTGTTACTTCAGCTTTCCTCTATTTCAATTACTCCACATCACCAAATGAAGGCTATGGAAGTTTTGATACATCAGTATTATTAAGTCAAATTTACTTTGAACAGGCAGTTCTTCTCCAGTTGTGTTCAATGTGACTTCCAGTTTGGGAGGTTCATCTTCCAGGACTCTATCAGACAGCACTCCATTGTTACAAGGTTTGCAGTGGCTATTTTTTCAGAAGGTATATGCCTATTTCTTCTTTCTAGTCAATATGAAAGCTCCACTAAATCTATATACCATATGCCCTTGCAATGGATTATGACATATCACTGGCATAACTTCCCACATTACAGCAACAAGAAAGGCGCCATAGTGGGACAATCAGCCATGAAAAGAACTCTTACAACAATGATTACAAAGAAAAGAGGTGGTCTAAGAATAGATCAACCACTGACTATTTTTAATAAGATCAAATAAACCCAGACCTACTCATTTTACTGAGATGGACGGATATTTGGTTAAAAGACAGTCTCTGGCATTATAGACATCATGTCTTTTGAAATTAAATTAAATATGACTTAAATAAGAAAGGAAAGATTCTAGTGTACATCTCCTGGTCTAGCTAAATCTGTCTGGTAGAATAGGAATCATGACAGTCAGTGGAGTCAGAAACAAGGGGAATTTAGGATATATGATTCCTTGGGACTAGTGGGGGGAGTGGTGATACTGGGAAGGTGGGGAGTGGTGGAGTTGAAAGGGGGAACTAATTTCAGGGATCTACATGTGACCTCCTCTGTGGGGTGCGGACAACGGGGGTGTGGGTCGGGCGACACATTGGACAGCGTACAATATGAAGAGGTAATAACAATTTATAAATTATTAAGGGTTCATGGGGGAGGAGGACGGTGAAGTATGGTGAGCTGGAATAAAAAAAGAACTAGAGGAAAAGGGGAAATAGGAGCTTATGCAAGGGACTCAAGTAGAAAATGTTTGGAAATGAATGTGGCAACATGTGTAAAAATATGCTTAATACAAATGATGTATTGAATGTAAAAGAGCTGTAAAAGCCCCCAACAAAATCTATATTACAGGGCTGAGCCCCAGTGGCGTAGTGGTTGTGCGCGGGACTGCGGCCCACTGGGACGGAAGTTCAATTCCAGTAGTGGGGCTGTGCCTCCTACTCCCACCACCGGAGAGCAGTGATGCCAAAAAAAAAAAAAATCTATATTACAAAAAAAAGAAAGATTAGCAATTTGGAAAAAGGACAAAAAACGGCTGCTTGCAGGATTTTTAATAGTTAACATTTGGATGGGGGAAGGGAGTGGTGTCAGAAAAGCTTCCAAATCAAAATAAGAGTGCTGTTAGTATTTTTTTTTCTTTTTGGCAAGAAAGAGTAGACTAAACTTAGATATGTGAAGCAGCCTCAAAGGATTTGAGGAAAAATGGGATTAAAAATAATAGAATTCTCACATACCTTTTGGAAACCCATTTTACAATACTTTTAAACAAGGCTTTGAATTAGTTTATTCTGATTCCATCCCATGCAGAGAACTGTATTTTCACTCACAAAACAACTCATTACTATCAAGGTATGCCTGAATTGCAGTTTTCCTGTAAGACAGAGTAGAACTAGCTCTCCCTGTGGGGCGGTCAGGCTGAACATTTCCCTGGAGCAGAGAGCTTCACCTCTGTCCCCGGAAGCAGTTGGTGCTCCATGACTGCTGACCTTGCCTTTAGCAATCAATGTCAGCCTGCTGGGCTGACGCATGCTAAATTCTCATCCACAATTTAACAAGACCCTCCAGTGATTCTTATAGATTCCATGAATCCTGAATCTTGTTAGAATGTTGATTCTGAGTCACTGTATCAGGGAAGCGATGTAAATTCTTAGCAGGGCATTGCACAGGAACAAGCCAGTTTAAAATCCTGTTTTCATACAGTTCTATATGAATTTTTCCCTTTCCTTCCCTTTGCTTTTGCATGACCATCTATTCGACTACCGTATACATTACCTTGGAGGAAATTATGTTTGACATTGCTAAAACACAAAAAAAGAAAAAAGATTAATAGCCCAGTTATAAACTTGATTTACAAAAGCAAAATGAACTTCTCCAGAAAGAAAAACAGGAGAAAACTCAATGATGAAAAGCCAAACCTCCATAGGAGAAGACTATTAAATCTCCCAATAAGCATACTTTCAAGAGGTAAAGAGCAATGCCACCCAATGATGCTGGTGTTCCTTTGAGCGAAAAGAACAGCCTGTAGACACAGGAAGGTTTTCCAAAACATCCTTGCTATGGAACAGAAGCCTTAGTGAAATCACTGAGCTTCTTCATGATTCACTAGAATCTGTCTGAGGGCAATACTCCCTGTGCTGAAGAGAGACTGAGGTCCTTGGCCCTGTAGACACCTTACTCACTTCATCTCTTCCTCATGACCAACTCTATTGATAAGCTTTCCAACAGCATGAGACACTGATAATTATAACGAACTCCTGAAGGTGAAGTAGAAGAGAAAGCTTCAGCAACACCCAGACTTCAATTGCAAAGAACAGAAGTGGCTCCAGGGTCCACCCACTCCCAAACATGGACACTGTTGAGATTTATGTCAAGTACATTTTTGAAGACAATTGTGAAGGATGGTAAGAGGGTCATTAATTAAAAAAGTAAAAACAAATGCCCAGCCAAAGAAGAAACCAGCATTTTTCTGTCAGTTTGCCACACTGTGGTTTGTGTGTTGTTGTGGAGCTGAAGGCTATGTCATTGGTATTTCAAATGCCAGCAGTATCATGAGAAGTGAACGAGTGTTAGCAGAGTTCTCAGACTAAGATGTAATTATGAAGAGAGAAGAGCCCCCCCCCCTTCAAAGAATTAGCCACTAAACATTAAGAATAGCACCGAAACCTGGTCAGTCACTGAAATCTAATGAATGGAAGTAGAACGCCATGAAAGAAAGGGCCAGAAGATGCATCTGTCAGGACTGAAGGCACAGAAAATGATTCTGAAAGAGCCACCTGACCACAGTAGGGCTTACCATAAGACTTGGCTAGAGTATAATCCACCAGAGTAATGTCTTCTGCCCCTTAATGTGCTGCTATGGTCCAACTCAACGAGAGAAGAAATAGCTGAAAACATCAATGGATTATTGGAACTTATAATGCACAATGTATGAACCTAAGAAAATTGGAATCTAATAGAAATAGAGATAAAGGCATTTGAGTTACAATGCTGCCAAAGAATATTGAAAGTACCAGGGATGTGCAAAAGAACCAACCAATCTAAAACTAAGCAATTTATCTTGGAATAAATATGGCCAGACAGTTCCATAGAAGCAAGGCTGCTAAGACTTATCTTAGATTCTTTGAACATATTGTCAGGAAGGCCAGTCCTTTAACAGGACATCATGGTTGACACAGTAGAAGGGCAATGAAAAAGAGGAATGTTCTCAATGAGATGGATTTATACGGTGGCAACCACAGTGAGCTCATTTAAGAACGATTGTGAGAATACCACACAACAGGGCAGTGTTTTGTCGGGTCCGCGGTCACTTTAAGTTGCAAACAACTGGATGGCACCTAGCAAAGTCAGGAAGAACTTGTGGGAGAAATCACGGAGCCTTCCCCAGGGGTCGAAACTAATTGAGATGAAAAAAACTGCGGAAAAGAAAAAAAGGAGAGAGAAAATAGCTGGTTCCAACAATAGTTTATCAGTTAGAGTTGAGTTGGTATATTTTAAGAATGATATTATTAAATAATATAGTAGATCTATGCTCTGGGATATGAGAAATTTCAAGAATCATTGAAAAAGATCTGTGAGTGACAAGATAGGTTGTAAGTAAAGCACAATTATTGATGTCCAATGAATGCTAGGTGTTTTCGTTTCTAGTTTAAAATATCAATTAATTACCAAATTAGAGCAACATTCACTTAATTTATTTCCCAAGCAGCAGATGTCCATGTTATTTATGAGTTGCCAGGACACATGACTCTGTTTTGATAATAATTGTAAGCTTATTTTAAATAGGATTTGTTTTATTGGACATAAACTAAATATTTAAATGTCACTAAATGATTTTTTTTTCAAAAAATATAGCTACAGAATTCCAGTGAAATTACTCACAGTTTCCCATCTGGTACAGGAAAAATAATAAAACAGGCTTAGAAATTTTAGTATGTGTAAACACTTGACTTGCAGAATTTGTCTATAGACTGTGATTTACTAAATTGTTACTTAAAATGCACATAAGAATAAAATGAAAATGGAACCAGCAGGAATAGACAAGTTTTATTAGCCCAGAGAGAAATTGTACAGAAATGTCAATCTGACCACCTACTGAAAACTGCTGGAACCTCATTTCACTCTAAATGTCACCGACTTGCTCAAAATAAACATCACAGATTGATGTGTTAGCAACCATATATAAATATATATATATGAAATTACCTATATTTCACTCACTCTTTTCTCCTCTAAAGTTCAAGTAACAATGCATTTTATTCTGTTCTTTTCTTACAGGATGCCAAACTGCTTTTGCTTGCACCAGATGAACTTCCTTGAGCACAGGCTCCTTCCCCACCCCTTTTGAACATTTCAATCCCTACTCCATCCACAAACTGGGATGTGACAATATGTGAAGTCAGAGGCTGGAATCTCACTTCAGACTGGAGCTTGGTTTCCCTTGGCTATTGACCTTGGCTCTCACTCATGTCTTGATCTAACTGACTGAAAGTTTCATCTTCACAAAAATTGGGATTCTGAAAACCAATTCCTCCCATTTAAAAATGTCTGTAATTCAAACCTGTTGTTGGATTCCGTTAGGTCAGTTAAGACCGTTAGCAACTCGAAGCACCACAGATTGGCTCACTGCCTGGTCCCACCTCATCCTTACAGCTGCTCCTATACGTGAATGCATGCTTGCAGAAGTCTCCCCATTATTGTCTCTAAGGGCTATTCCAGCTGCATTTCTTCCAAAGCAGATGTGCTTCTTCTTTTAGTAGCTCAAAGTGCTTTCAATATAATATGCCAGCATAATAATTCAAATGCCTTGATGCTTCCTCTGTCTTCCTTATTGAATATTCAACATTCACATGGATAGCGGTCATTGAGAATACCATAACGGGGTCAGGTATTAGTCCTCAAAGTACCCTCCTTGATGTTCAGCCCTCTAAACAAGGTCTGTGCAGTTGATTTACATAGTGCAACCTCTCTTGATTTCCTGTGTGCTGCTTCAATGAGCACTGATTGTAGGTCCAAGCAAGATGAAACCCTTGATCATGTCAACCGTGTTTCCATCTATCAAGGTTTTCTATTGGTGCATGTGAGGATTTCTAATGTTGTTACATTTAATTGTAATCCACGTGGAAGGCTGCAATGCTCGATCTTCATCAGCAAGTGATTGAAGCTCTCCTCATTTCAGCAAGCCAGTTTGTATCATCTGCTTATCGCAGGTTGGTACTAGGGCTTCCTTCAATCCTGATGATTCATTCTTCTTTATATGACCCAGCTTCTCTGATTACTTACTCCACCTGCAGATTGAGTAAACGTGGTGGAGAATATCTTTTCTGATGTGAATCCAGGCAGTATGGCAGTATTGCTTTGCCGTGTTCCCACAGCTGCACCTGGTCTATGTACAAGATCTAGATGAGCACATTGAGGTGCTCTGAAATTTCTGTTCTTCTTTTGGCTATCAATAGTTTGTTACGATCTATACCATTGGTTGCAAACACATTATCTCTTAAAACTAAAAGCAAAGCACGCAGCGCAATAACTTGTAGCAATAATAGATTAAACAATAGAGCATGGTAAAGTATAACACCAAAATCTTCCTAACAAGGAAAATCAAGACTTAAAGATTTTCTACCAAATGTTTGCATATTTTTATTTAGGTTTCAAGTTCTAAGTGAGTGAGATATTATCCTGTATCCTTAATAATGGAGAAGCAATGTGTGTATGCATACATATGTACCTACATTTAAATGAATTTATAAACACAAACCTTAGAAATTATCTTAAAATGTATTGAAGTTAAAGGCATTCACAAAGTACTGGACTTTTAATTGACAGTTATTTTTACAGTTTTATTGACATATATAATATATTATATAACTTAATGATTTGAATCTATTTAAGAGGGTTGTGATTTTTTTCCCTTTACAGTTGTGGATTCATCAACACAGTCAACATTTTAAAACAGTCATTTTAATTTCCATATCCCAGATGATCGCACGATCTATATCCGATGTTCCCCAAGCCACCTTTGTCATAGTCCTAAGAAACAATTGAGTTGCTGTCTATAAATTTACCTATCCCAAATTTCTTTAAAGAAAATCTTATTTTAAAAATTTAAGAATAATGGCATAATGAAACAGAAAAATCTCAATTCAAAAGTTAGTCGAAAATGATAATAACAAGAACAAGTGAAAAATGGGTCAAAAAGGAAAACAAAAATGAAAGCTAAATTTTAACCTAACTATATTTGCAGTAATCCACTTTCCAATGCACTCTGACTGGGGACAGACTATTTATATTCTTGATCAATGGTCCTAGGTCAATGTTAAAGCTTTACTTATTTGTTAAACTATACTCAATCATATGGTTTCTGGGAAAGTGATCACATAAAACCACTGGATACATTATATGTATACACATATTCTTTAAATAAATCCACAATCATAAACCTGTGCCAAGAACTTGTAATGATCCATAATATTGAAAAAAATCAAAGTATATGTCTTTGTGTAAAATACCATAACTGATCATTAACAATTACTGCTTTTTAAGAATCCTGGATTAAAACTATAGGCTTTCAGCTGCTAAACGCAAATGTCAGCATTTTGTACCCACCAGCTCCTCTGCAGTGAAAAAGATGTGGCTGTCTACTCCCCGTGTTAGTCTGGGTAAACTAGGGAAACAAATCCACAGAAACTCCTATATGTAAAAGAGAGAGTTTTATATAAACAGCAAGAGTACATGCAGAAAGCATACCAACCCGGTCCAGTCCATAAGTCTGACATTAACCCCATGTCCCACGCCAATCTACAAAGTCCTCCTCCCACTCACAAAATGCACACATTGATGGTGAATGCAGGAGGATCACAGGCCAGCCAGTGGTAGAAAGTCTTTGAGTCTGATGGCAGAGTCAGTATCTCAGTGCTGACAGAGAGTCTTCACATGGCTTCTCCAGGACTGAAGGCTGCATCTGGGTAAGTGCATGTGACTTCTCCTCTGGAATGGCAAGACCATAATTCAAATGCACTGATTCCTCTTCCCTCTTCTTTATGTAATGCTCACTTTCACAAGCATTTGAGGTTATTGAAAATACCATGGCTTTTGTCACTCACACCTTGCTTGCTTATCAATGCTTTATTAATATTTCTTGCTTTTTATGTTTAAGAGGTCTGTGCAGTCTATATACCTAATGCAATGCATCATTTAATTTCTTGACTGCTGTTTTGATGATCATTAATTGTGGATCGAAGCAAGATGATCCTTGATAACTTCCATCTTTTCTCCTTTTTTCAGGATTTTACCTCTTGGCCCAGTTGGTTTACTGTGAATTTCTTTACAGGGAGTCACATCTATGAGGAAAACTGCAACCTTTGATCTTCACCAGCAAGTGCTTCAAACCCTTCTCACTTTCAACAAGCAAAATTGTGTAATTTGCATATTTCAAATGTTAATAAGCCTTTCTCCAAGCCTGTTGCCCATATTCTTCTTCCTATAATTGTGCTTCTGTGATTATTTGCTCAGAATACAGATTGAATATATGGAGCACACTAACCTAACTCACAATTTTCTTGATGTTAAACCATACAATGTTCCTTCGTCTTGTTCATACAACTCCTTCTAGACCCCTGTACAGGCTCCATGTAAATGCCATTAAGTCTTCTGGAATTCTCATTCTTCTCAGGGCTATTGATATTCTGCGAAGAGCTGCATAAATCAAATGTCTGTACATAGCCAATAAAACCAAACGGCAAGGGTAAATCCTAAATCCAAAGTTCAGAGTCTCTAGGGAGGACTGGCTTACTTCACCTTAAGACATGTGCTTGCCCCATTGAATCATTGGGCAATGAAAAGTAGTGAGTAAGGTCCGGCAATAGGGCACGGGCTTAAATTCCAAGAACAGAGATTATGAGGAAGCCAGTGACATACAGGATCTAGAGCAGGAGTGCCAACTGTGTAAGCGTCTTCAGCATGAGTCAAGATAGCTGCTTGCATCCTGGGCCAGAGGGTTTTACTGGGTGGGAACTGGCATCTGATTGATGGTTTTGACCGGTGACGTAGTGGCACTAGCCTTGTTCAGAGAGGAAGTTGGGATCACAAAGATGGCACCTTGCCCATGTCCATGACTCTTACTAGTTTTTGTTTTCTGATATCAAAATTTAGGAAGAGAGACATGTTGATTGTTTCTTCAAATTTAGTCTCAACCTGGTCTATGACTTCTGCATCCTGCTTTCCTTAATTTGGCAGGAACTAGTGGCTTGTCTAATCAGAGAATAGTGTAAAATTGAATATCAGATCTTGTTTTAACACTGATATCAAAGATGATAGCGAATCTGTACACAATGCAACCAAGGAAACTAGGAATAGCGACCTGAATCACAGTCTCTAGTAAAGTTAAAGTCAAAATATGTCTCATTTTAATCTTGTCTGATTATTATAAGATATACTTCCTCTAAAACAGGATTATAACCACAAATCTGGAGGCTAGAATTTATACCACATCACAAAATTCAAAACTATGCCTAGAAGAGTCACATTGAGTAACTGCAACATACTCCTTAGTAGTTCATCTTCAGTTGATTTAAAATGTCACTGATTAAGAATGCATTTTTAGGCAAAATAAAAAAAATTACCAAAAATGTGTCACTTTTGAGCATGAAAATTAAATCTAAACCTTAAATATATTTTCCTTATGTGACTAAGACTAAGTCAACTACAAGAAACTAAAATCAATCCCGCAAATTATTTTACACTGATAAGATATTGATTAAAGCATTGCTTTAGAGTTATAGGAGGTTTACATGCTAAATTATCTTTAACAATATTTTCTTAAGTGTACGGGTCTAGAGTCATGGGGACCGATCAGTAATTGAATTGACAGTAATTAGTTTCCTTTAAAAACTCTTTTGCAATATTGCAGGTTAATTGCTAAAACCTTTCTGACATCAATATAATGGACCAGATTTTTTAAAATTCCATTAACAGCAAAAAAAATCTCAACAAAGAGCCATTTATATCACAGTATTAATTTTCCCATATACAAATGCTGAAAAAGTTCAATATTCTCTATCTCAGTTATAGCTCACTTCAAAGTGGGATATGACATGTGAATTTCAAATCTAGTGGCTTAAATTAGTAATACAGGAAAGTACAGACAGCCACAGTGCCAGATCCTCCTGCTTATGATTCAGTGACCTTTAGCGGCTAATTTAAAATATCTCTGTTTTACTTTAGGAATATGATATATTAAACAGTTTCAGACCTCTGAACAGCAATTCCAATTTTTCCAGGACATTACTCTAATGATTAGCTCGACTCTAGTAATTCTTCAACCCATTGACACACACTTTTTCTCTTCAATTGGTCCTTTCGTTTTCTCATTTCTCTACTCAGCTCAAATGACATGATCCACAACTCTAATCTATTTATAATTAAACCTTGAAATAGGTTGCACTTGCTCTCTCACATATACTTAGTTGAGAAAAGCAAAAACAAAAACACACCTAATTGTACACAACTATTTTAGCATGCCATGCCTGCACACAGGCTGCTCAATTTGACTAAGAAAAACATTCAGTATGCAGTATGATCTACCTCATGTTACACTCAATCACATATCCCAAATGGACAAGGAGATGTAGTAGCCTAGTGGGTTGTGAATTGGCTACTAACTGTAAGCTAAATGGTTCAAATCTCACAGCCAGTCTGCTGGAGAAAGAAATTCCGGTAAAGAATTAGTGCCTCAGAAACTCACAGTGGGGGAGCTCTGAGTTGGCATTGATTCAATGGCAATGAATTTGGGTGTTTTTGTCTTGTTTTGCTTTTACTTGTTTAGTTTTTTATTTAGTAGTCTTTCATAAACTGTTAAATATTTTTTTTTCATATTAAAAATTTTACCTCCAGATATGTTTGGTATCTGGCTTGCTTCCAACTCCTCATCATCTTTTCACAAGATTAAAACATCTTTTCTAAAGTGCAGTCCCTGACAGGGACAGGATATTCAAGAAACTGTAAACCATGCTCTTATCAATTTCTCTGTTTGAATTTTGGCATGATTCCTCAAAAGTTCTTATTATGCTTGAAGTCTTTAATTAATCTCTTACACTGTGTTCCCAGCTATCCACAGAGACAGCTTTGTTCAAGAATAGCATTATCTAAGTTGGGCAATTTTACAATCTATACTCCATATTCACCTAACCGCGATTGGACACAGACTTACCCTCTTTCTGGACAGACTTCTCTCTCTTCCATTCTGGCACACTACAATGTCACAACTCTATGATCTTGCATTCTCTTTTTCTGCCTAGATTCCTTCTCAGAGTTCTCTTATGTTTTCTGATAATTAGGTATTGCAATGATTGAGAGCTCGAGTTTTACTTATTTGCTTTCTTTATTTAAGATGCCAAAGAAACTTAGGTCTTTGGCAATCATGTATACAATTTGATACTAAACCGAAATCATTGTCTGTATTTGAATTCTTCACCTAATTCCCAAATTTCAGTATCTTCACTTGAATCTTTAATAAAATTTCAGCAATATTTATAAAATGAAAACCATAGCTCCTCAAACATGATAGCAACATTCATCCAGGAGTTGAGGTCAAAGTCTTTGGATTCAGTATCTTTTATTTCTCTTACATATAAAAGTCAAATTCAAACCATGAGTACTTCTACAATTCGAGTAATTAGAAATGTTCAGTAGAACAGATACAGTAACAAAAACCAAACCCAAATCACTGCCATCAAGTGGATTCTGATTCATGGTTATCCTTCAGGATGGGGTAGATAGAACTGCCTCTGTGGATTTCGAGGGCTATAAATATGAGAGCAGAAACTGCCATTTCTTTCCTACAGAGTGAGTATTGGGTGGAACTGCTGTCACCGCTGTCAACAGTCAAGACATAAACCACTACATCCCCAGGGCTTCTTAGTATGGACTATAAAGGACAAGGAATACACTATAGTTTCAATCTCTCCTTTTTACATATTTTAATGTATTCATTTTTGTTCTGTGTTGTAAAGTCAGTTATGACTCTCAGAAATCCTATATGGCAAAGGAAACATAATTATTCCGTGGGTCTTCATCTTTATGGGGGCAGAACACTGAAACTTTTCTCTAGCAAAATGACTGGTGTGTCTGTGTATTGAAGTGATATTTCTTGCTCTGACTCTTATATGCATGTCTTTGTAACTTCTATCAAATGATTGGGGGAGACCATGCATGGGGGATGTGTAAACTCAGTCCACTCATTTTCTACGTGAACCATCTCAGAAACAGGAATAGAGAGAATACCATGACTATAAAGACAGAAGTTCCACAGGAAGTGAGCCAGCAAGATCCCTGTCAGGAGTGATGGAGACAGCGGGTGCCTCTGCAGTGAGTCTAAGAGACAGGAAATGGAACAGTGCTCAGAACATGAAGCACAGCAGAGGAGCAGCAGCACGTGTCTGAGGCAGAATGATGGGCCTCTCCATCAATAAAAAAAAGAAGAGGTCCAAGACCAGACAGCTAAGGGTCTGAGGACCAGAGAGGAATATGCTTGAGCCTGGTTGAGAAGAGATCCTGTAGCCAAAGAGTTGCATACTTAACAGCTCTTAGCAGTTGCAACCTGTTAGCTCCATTAACAAACTCTTTAATTCTGAGTGTTATCTGTGAATCCCATGTGGCTAGTGCAAATATGGAACCCAGTAGAGAAGAAGAGAACCTTAGAAGGGATGTGTGATATCAGAATATGAGGCATATCTGATCTTTGTTTTATGGGAGTCAACTTTAACTGATGAAGAATTGCATTTTTTCCCCTTTGCTGCAACCCAAGGAGTACAGACATTGCTGTCACACCTTCTTCTTCCTCTTGAATTGTCAAACTCTGGGTTAGCAGTCCAATAGTTAAGGATTGCCCCAACAAAGATTATTCAGTAAGAGTTCCAATTCAATCCAAATCATATTTAAAACAGGTTTTTGTAATTAGTCGGTGGCCACAAACATGTTCTCAGCTATTTTTTTAGGTCCAATAAAGTCCTATCAAGAAAATAGAAAGTCCAATCCAAACAATTGCTTCTGAGTGGATCTTCTGTACTTATTAAATTCCATGAGGGAGGGCAGCTCAGATTATGGAGACTCCTTTCAGATTCCAAAGGAGGTAGTCTTGAGGTTTTTGTGTTTTTTTTTTAAAGACATAGGGATGCTAATTGGTCATCTGGGCTAGTTGCAAGAAATTTTAAGAAAACTGAAAACTGCAATGGTGAGGAAAATCAGAAAAATTGTGCTGGGAAAAAAATTCTCTATGATAACCAAGCTCCTGAGTATTTTCCAAGAACAGTAAGGACTACCTGATGATAATTTCATAGGAAATCCTTAACACATCCAGTCTGCAGAACAAAGTCTGTTCCTTTAGAATTCTTTCTATTCCCCCAATGCAAAAGACCTTAAAAGGTGCTCTGGGTGGTGCGGGGGAAGAACTCAAGAACATTTTATAGTGACCACTTCATTTCACCTAAAATGAGACAAAGACAAATCGTCTGAATGGAGACCAGTAACAGGAGGCCACAATGAAGTCCATCCATATGGCTACTCAACTAGGATGAAACCCAGAGCAATTGCTACCAAATCATGACTGGAGGAAAATCACATCATAGGTAGGATTACAGAAGCAGAAAGCAACCATGTTTGGAATTCATAGACTATTGCCAATTAGAAAAGTTTACAGGATTGGTTCAGAGTTCCTCACACCATCTTGGTCAGGGTTTGGCTCATAACCATGTGACTGCAAACACCCCAATTGCCACCCATAAAGGTAAGCAAGCAGTGTATGGTCAGCAGCTACTTATACATTTAAAGAAGAATATGCTCAATAAATAATCCTTGATTACATGAGACGTAACCATCCTAATCCAGGGATGACACCTTTTAAACAAAGGTGAGGATTCATTTCTAAAGCCAAGTTTTGAGTTAAAACTACATGTAAGTAAAAATTAACCCAACACCTCCCAATCTCTCATACCACACATGATCTACTGTACATCTTTTCTGAATTTATCCCTATAGTGTAGTACTTCATCATAGTAACATCTGAGAAAGTCTAAGTTTTCTCAACATCAAGAAAACCTACGCTTTCTCAGAAATAACTAACCATTGGAAATGGTTACAAAACTCAAGCATTTGGGGCTTTCATATAATGATCATATCTCATGTTTCAAGTAAATGATAACTAAAAATTATTTCTATATGCTTCACTCTGCTTTTCATATTGTTATGGCCATTGTTAGGGGCCATCAAGTAATTTCTACCTCATAGCAAATCATAGCAACCTTTTCTGTCAAAGAAGAACTGCCCCATGTTGTTAGACCTTGTCTAGAAAGGGACGCTAGTGAGCTACTGACCTTCTAGTGAGCAGTCAACCATTACACCACTTTGGCATTTTTTTCTTCCTTAAATTTTATATTTTAAATGTACATGTTTTGAGAATTTTATGACATATATTCTCACATTCTAAAAGGTGAAATCATTCTTTAAGGAAGTTTTAAATAAAATAAGTACATGAGGAAATACACATGCTAGACTGTTTTGAACCACATAGATCTGAGATATACAGTCCCCACCCTTACCCCTTTTCTGTTTCTGTTGCGCTGACCTCATGTAATGAACAGCCATGTAAGATATTCTGGATAACGATTAGCTCCGAGTGAGCAGTTTGTCTCTTGGAAACTACTATACTCTCATCTTCCCATCCTCTCTAAATGGAGACTAGAGTGTCTCACAGAGCTGATTAGCATCACAGAGTGCTTTAAGCACATACAACAGTTGAGCTCATTGCAATTGCAACAGGAAATTTTTAAGAATTCACATATACTGTAAATCACACAGCTGGGTGACTATAAGGGACTTTGATATGTTTCTTTCAGTGTTCTAGAGGCTCTTGTAATCACACTTGCTGAGTTTCTTAGGAAGGTATTACCCTAGTGTCTTAGGCTGGGTTCTTTAGAAAAGCCAAACCATTGAAACTTATGTATTTGTTTACACTCATAAATATTAATCACAAGCAAATGGTTCACAGAGCTACAGAGGTTAACATGTACCAAGGGCATGGGTCAGCTACTAGGTTGGAAGCTGTTCTGACTCACATAATTGTTATTCTGCATTTGACGAGCCTCCCCACATAACTGACACTGATTTTTGAAATGTAAATTCTAAGTGTGGCATTATAATTGGCATACAAATGAAGAAGATTTTCCCAAATCCAAAATATTTCCAATTCCTAAATTAGACGATTTTTTAATAAAGCTTCATCTAGGAGTAGTGAATTTTGTTCTTCCAGCCAGTCTAACTCCTATTACATGTCATTTTCTTGGATCTGGGTAAGAAGGTAGGAGGGGTATTGATAGGATTCGCTGAAGAGTCCTGATGTTGGGTACAAAGTGATTTGACTGCGAAGCCATAGAAGGGATCTCATTCCCAGCAAGAACCAGGAGTGGAGCACAGCAGCTGGATCTTAGCATAGTGACCTTCCTGGATCCAAAAGAGAGTTGAAACATTAGGTAGGCAGCAGCAGAACTTGGGATCCAGGGCACAGAAGCTAGTTCTGGACTTCTCAGCCCATGGAGCAAGGAAGGGAGACACCTTGTGGGCAAGGGTCTGGCTTGTGGGGTGGAGTCCCTCTGGCGACTTCATTAGAGAGCTGCTTTTGAGGCACCTCAGAAGTGAAGTTGAGTGCTTCAGACTGAGTCTAAGTAGACTGAGGTGCTCCTAGGTACTGACATCCATGAACCGCAGAATTAGGGTTGAATGTCTTCAAATTGAGGCTTGCAGCAGAGTGGCTTATCCTTTGGGAACTTGTTAGAAGATCTAAAAGAACTTTAAAACATGATGAACAGTTGTATCCTAAGCATTTCTTATTACATGAAAAATGTAGCATCCTTGTAAGCCCTTTAATCATCAATATTGTCTGTGAGTTCTGTGTAGCCATTGCAACAAACCTTGGAACCTAAGGAAAAATGCGCAGTGCTTGTTGAGACGGCTCAATCCACTAGGTCTTTGGTTCTCAACCTTCCTAAAGCTGCGTCCTTTTAATATTGTTCCTCATGTTGCTGTGAACCCTCCCCCAACCACAAAATCATTTCCATTGCTACTTGCTAGCTGTCATTCTCCTACTGTTATGAATCAGGTTGTGACCCACAGGTGAAAACCACTGCACAAGAGTAATATATAATATGCATGTGTACTGAATTGTGCTGAAAAACAGATATTTTTTAAAATTTTGTACAGAAACAGGGTAAGATTATAAATTGTGGACATGTGTACTTTAGCAAGTGTATAGCACTATATTTAAAAGTATTATATTAGAGAAAGCAGTAATTCTTTCTAGTTCAAAAATGGTCAGATAACAACTGTATGTTACCTAGATATTCATTCCTTTTCCCATTTTCAAATTAAAGAATATTCATCCTGTCTCAGTTTCACCTGAAGCCCTATTGAGTCTGACTGCTTCACACCTAAGTCAGGCCAAAATTATAGAAAGAACAGAAGATAATCTTCTGTATGGTTCTTAGGCTATAAAGCAAGACGAATGACATTTATATAACTAAAGAGGAGAAAAGTCAAGATTAATGGAGATTTCTTTGGCAGCGCTATGCTATGCCTATGAAATTCTACTTCTGAGTCCAAGCCTAATAAGCAAGTGCAGCTTCAATCAACACACGCATATTCCTTTGGAGAGCTGTTTATGAGATGTGTCATCTGGGGTTGTCCGGCACAGAGGAGTAATGCTCACTCCAGCTTAAGAAATCCAAAAGAGTCTGTGGTTTGGGTCTGACTCTTGTCCGGGAGTGATGAGGTTTGTCTGTGATAGAGAATGGAGTCAAGATAACATTGCGGGTGGGAGGCATTGTGGAGCAGCAGAGGAAGGCACCAACCTTTAGAGGTTAGTTAACCAAGGAATGCGGATGTATTTTTTTCAGGCAAATCAATGTCAAACTATTAAGAAACATAGATCCTGTCTTCAGAAGGTTACTTAGAGGAAGCAGAAGGTCTCTTCTGCTTCCTGTCCCTATAGGAAGCAGAAGATTCAGGGCAGAGGAGGAAATTAAAGCAGAAGATTCTCAACAGCTCAATATACCATCTTCAGAGATCTCCCTCAGTGGAGATGTCTTCTGCCCAGCTGAGGAGGACTAAGAACAAGCATAAGAAGAATGCCATGACCCAAGCCAGAGTGCAGAAGACAACATGCTGGCCGATCTGATTATAGTAAGGTTTCTTTCATTGAAGTTGAATGAGTAGATGATAGCAGATAGAGAATAAACTCTTAGAATTCATTCTTCTCCCCATTTTCCTTGTATGTTCTAGACTACCTTATTCCTCATAGCAATGCATGCAAGTCCCCTCCTGAGTGGAAATGATATTAAATGTAAAGTAACTATTTCTGAGTAGAAAAGCCTTGTATGAAGATTCCTGCTCTGGGACACGTGTAGCAGAATATCAGGAAGTCAGAAAAAATTATGCTTAGATACGAGATGAGTTGGACTTATTAGGCATATTAGTTTCATTTATAAAATAAAAATAGCAAACTATGATAAACTTAGTATTGACTAATGGCATGAATTCAGTGTCAGTGAGTCACTTCCCATTCCTAATGGCCATCAATAAGGTTCCTCAGGCTGCATTCATCTTTCCAGGGGCAGATGGCTCTCATATATCCCAGTGGAGTGGCTCTGGGGCATAACTGCTGACCTTATGCTTAGCAGGTCAATGCCCAGGCAAAATTACCAGGGCACTTAGTTATATAAATTATATATATTATTTGTGTATATAAATATATAGACTATATTGTATAATTTAATATCTAAATTAACCTATATATTATATATTAATTATAGAAATATGTAGATAGAATTCACCATTTTCCCTAAATAATATTTTTGGGATGTACTCATAAAATACTCAAGTACTAATAAAGAAAGCATACACCAAAGTACTTTCACAAATGAAAGTCATTCTCAACAAATGCTCTACTGGAATTAATTTTGAAAAAAAAAAAGAAAACTACAATCATTAAAGGTATAAATACTGATATCATTAAAACTCACAAATTAATTTTAATAAATTATTTTAGATAACATTATCATAAAATATGTCTAAGAATCAAATTGAAATTAATGTCTTCCACAAGATTTAGCATGGCTTAATTTAAAAAAGAGACCCAATGCTATTGAGTTGATTATGACACATAGTAAGGTTTAGTATCATAAAATAAGCACTAGTTAATGCTGGGTGCTCAGAATGAAGTGGAGGGGGCACCTGACCCCTTCTGCTCTCACAAGGAAAGAGAAGAATCAAAGTCAACATTCATCAAAGGCCGATGCCTGTAAGACTGAATTCACCACCCTCTTTCTTACCAGTTCTGACACAAACTACCCCTCTGTGTTAGTCCGGGTCAACTAGAGAAACAAATTCATAGACACACATATGGATATAAGGGTACAGCTTATATACAAGAGGAATGGAACATTGAGAAAGTATTCCAATCCAGTCCAGTTCCAAGTCATAAGTCTGATATTAGCCCAAATGCCTGATACCAGTCTATAACGTCTCCTTCTGACTCATGAAGTCACAGGCTAGTGGGTACAGCATCCCGGTGCTGGCAAGGGTCTCCCCATGGCTCCTCGCTTCCAGGGCTCAGGATCCATCAATAGCATCCAGTGGTGGTAGAGGAAACTCAGCCCTGGCAGGGGTTTCCACGTGGCCTCTCCAGCTTCAGAGGTCTGATTCCATCAGGGTGGCTTCTCCTTCGGCTCCTGGGATGCTGCCATCGGTAATTCATCGTCTCTGAGACTAAGTCCCAACAACTGAGGAGATAGCTTCTCATCTCCATGAGGGAAATATTGTGAAATTTCCCAGAAGTCTCAGGGGAAAGCCATGCCCACATGAGGCCTCATTGGCTACTCAATGGCTATCTCCAGATTCACAGGCTAGACTCCACCCCTACATCTCAATCATGAAATTAACATAAGCACATGACTGCCACACCCTCCAAGGGCACCTTTTGCTTCCATTCTGGCTTCATAAATCATTATGGTGGCCACACAGGACTCACAGACCAAATTCATGACTATGGTGTTGATGAGCGAAATTATTTAGCGTCAGAAATGCCGAGGATAAAGTTTTTCTGAGCAGGCATGCCTCCTCTCAACTTTCCCCACAAGCGTGCCTCTTCTATCTGGTGCTAGAACTCTTAGTCATCAGGCTCCTTGGTTGTTACTCTGCTCAAGCAATGTTACAAACCTCTGTTAAGGCTATTGATAAACAATCAAAAGATATGCCACTCCTCCATAAGCCTTATCCCAGGGACACTCAGCTCTACCTTGATAGATCTGCAAAACTAGCTCCCCTGACAAATGCCTGGGGAAGTCCCACATCACAAATGACAGTCCTATATAAAGGCACTTTGCTTTACTTGATTCATGGACCATTGTGCTTCATGCTCTGTCTCCACTGCCTCTGCTGCTGTGGCTGCTCCAGTAGGGTCACACTACTGTTTTCTGGATTGAGGAGGTTCAGTCCTGGATTGTGCAGAATCTCAGGATCCAGAGGACCCACTCTACTCCTGGCTTTTATTTCTTGACATTAGTGATATCTCCCATTCCTATTTATGAGAGGGCTCCTTTTAAGCCTAGGGGGATGATAAAATTGACAAATAGTCCCCTCCTTAGATTGATATATATATATATGTATATATATATATAATTTGCATGACCCCACCAAGTCAGTGGTGGAGCATTACAAAAATGGCAGATAGAAGAGCCATATCAACATATATACTGCTTTACAAGAGTGGAAACTTCATATCTTGGTAAGCTATAAAGTTCTATGAGTAATATAAGCACATATTTCAAGCTCTAAACTTGAGTAATGTACAATATTTTAAACATATTTATCTGCAATCAGAGCCATTGTGTGTATGTATATAAATTCTCAAATAATGCTTAACATTCAATCATTCATTCTATACATATTCTGATTACCCATTTACATTTCAGATATTTTTTCTAGCCAGTGGTAAACAATGATGAACTAGAAGTAAACTTTCACCCCTCTCAGGAAGTGTAGAAAAATCCATTAAAAGTAAAGCAGATGCGGGCGGAGCCCCGGTGGCGTAATGGTTGAGTGCAGGACTGCGGTCCACTGGCTTGGCAGTTCAAATCCAGCAGCAGCTCTCCAGGAGCTAGGCTGGGCCTCCCACTCCCAACAGCGGGCAGTGAGGCCTCCCCCCAAAAAAGTAAAACAGATGTGCATAATGTTAGAGAGAATGATAAGGACTTCTAGAAGAAGTGCATTGTCTTCACATGGAGTGACACAACAAAGTATTGCTTGCTATTTGGGAGGCACAATTAGAAGTTTGGTTCAAATAATGCTTTAAAATGACAAAATAAATATAATGATAAAAATATAGCTTTTGTTGGGCGTGTCTATTTCAACCTTTTTTGTATTTTATTCAAGTAACTGCTATATTTAAGATCAAAATTAAAAATGAAATATTTTATTTCTCATTCTATGTGAGGACACTGATATTTTATTACTAGAAATTCAGGCTAATTTTTTGAGGAAATTTTAATTGTAAACATAGCTTATCCTGGCTGTTATCTTAAATAATCATTCCGATATTTCCAAATGCTCCTCTGTTGCTTTGCTTTTGAGTTGTTTGCTTTTTCTCCGCTTAAAATAACTAAAAATATGACTACAATTAGTACAAGCTCCCTACGCATTTCAATGACAGAGTAAGAGATAAATAACTAACTAAATGATCAAATAGCCATCCACTAAAATATCTCATGGGATATACACATTTAAAAAATATACTGAGGGACTTGAAAGGTTAGTTTTAAATGGGAAAATACTACTTCAGAAAAGCAGAACTGTTTGTGTAGAAGAAAATGAATAGGGAGTTAAGGGCAGAGTGAAACAATCTACTAGAAAAGTAAACATCTAGAAAAAAAGTTAAAATATGCCACATGGAATAACATATTTTACAATGCACTATGGAAAAATAATCCAAAACCAAAACCAAACTCATTGCACCACTTCTGGCTCTTTAATTTTGATCTCCTTTCCTTCATCTAAGTTTATACCCAGCAAACCAAACTCATTGTCATTTAGTCGATTCGGAACCATAGAGACTCTGTAGACAGCACAGAACTGCCCCTTCTGTTTTCTCAAGCTGTAAATCTTTATGAATGCAGAAAACTTCATTTTTCTCCTGCAGAGAATCTGGTGGGCTTGAAATGTTGACTTAATATTAGCAGCTCAACACACATAGCCACATCAGTGATACATATTTCCACAATCACAAATCATGGCTAGCAATCACTGCTAAATAAGAAAATACTAACGTTTTTTCCTCACCACCCCCCCCCCATTCTTACCCACCTTCATTAGAAAAAGTGACTTGGTGACAGTTTAAAAGACTAGGAGAGAGCTTGTGGCGTAGTGGTTAGTCCTCGGACTGCTAACTGCAAGGTCAACAGTCCTAAACCACTAGCCACTCTGCAGGAAAAAGCTGAAGATGTGTACTCCCAGAAGGAGTAATTGTAGCCTCAAAGAAGCACAAGGGTACTTCTGTCCTGTCCTATAGAGCCACTATGAATCAGAACAGATTTGCTAGACGAGGAAAGACTACAGTTAGATGGGCCATATCAAGTAAATCATTGTACCATAATGCAAGGGGCTGGATATACTGGATAATGCTGCCCCCACAGGCTTACCCGGGGCAATATCACTATTGAATATTGCTGTCATCTATTGAAAACATTGGGTGTAGGCTGTAGGTACCATATTGTGCTGTGCTGCATAGTGTGACTACACTTCCTAGGTGTGATGCTTACATCATCTGCCCACAGATGAGCCTTGTGGACCAAGGTAACCTTTGGATTCCCTCAAATACCTGAGGATTCATGACATCCGCATGCTATTTTTACTTACTAGTCTTCTTCCTTTTACCTATCCACTGTCACGTTTTAATCATCAAAGCTACCCTCTGTCTGGAAAATTTCTCTTCAGATACTAACATTCTGAGTTAGTTCACATCTCAGCCACACAAAAATATTCCTGTGATACTAATTCTTTCGACTAGCCTTCAATATATGCTGCTTCTCTTGAAAAACATATGGGCAGTGATGTATACGGTGTTTGTTTAACTTATTCTCCCATTGTCTCTTTAATGCAATAAATCCCCCTTCTTTGTTACTTCACTAGTTCAGCCATTTAAACATCCTACAATTTTCTCTATTATCACTAAGTTCTATGGTTATTGTTTCCCTCGTAATTTTATTTGTTTTAGCAGCATCAATACACACAGTTGATCACAAGTTCACTGAACTTCATGGAGCATTCACGATATGATTAAACTCTTCATTTGACATGTTTTAGCATCTACTCTGTTATATGATGACCTTCTAAAACTGTAAGTTTCAAAACTTCATCTGGGTATAATGTTTGGGCTCTGTCTCCTGTTTTTATCTCCATCTTTAGATATTGGTATATGATTTTGGTATATGAGTTTACTTCTGCTATCAAGGAAATAATTGCCTCTAACATAACTGTGATGTCAGCGGTTCAAAACCACCAGCTGCTCTGCAGGAGAATGGTGAGGATATCTGTTCCAAACAGCTATAATCTCAGAAACAGTAACATAGGGTAATTATAATTTGGAATTGACTCAATGGTAGTGCACTTTTGGTAAGTGGATGGGGTGGATTTTACTCTCTTAAATTTATAACTACAGTTAAGTATACCTCCTCTGCAGTTTCATTTAATGATATAAATTATTTTAATTTGCCTCTGTAGTTAATGTACTGCATGACTTTGTGAAAGTTATATATCTATGTGTAAAGATGAACATAATATTTATATTTTAGAGCTGTTAAAATTTATATAACATAACTTGAGAGAAACTTTTAAGAGCTTATAAATAGAAAGGATTGAAAACTAGTAAAAGATTTCATGTTGCTTTTCAGATATATTGAAACAGAAGGTCACAGCCATTGAATCAGTTAGAGCACATGGAGACCCTGCAGGAGCTAGAACCACTCTGGTTAGCAATGTCATGGAAGCAAAGGACCACATCTGTAGAGTGCTGGGGGCTGTGGGGTGCTGAATGCCTTAGCTGGCAGCCAAGTGTTTCACCACTGCACCCACCACAAAACACACCATCATGAAGTCCACTCCAACTCATAGTGGCCCAACCTAGGGGGCTATAAATCTTCATGAGAGTAGATAACCTCATCTTTGGCCTGTGGAGCCAGCTGGTAGATTTGAAATACTGACTGGCTTTGTGGTGAGCCGTTAACACTGCCAGGCTTCATCAGGGAGCTGCCGACTGCCCTGTAGAACAGAGTAGAACTACCCTTGTGGGCGTCGGATACTGTAATTATTTACAACAGAAGAAGACCTCACCTTGGAGCAGTGCTTTCAAACTGCTAACCTCTTCATCAGGAGACTGCATAAACCACCATGCCACTGGGGTTCACAGTCAAGACAACATTCACTTAAAAAAATCAAGCATTGGCTGAGCCCCGGTGGCCTAAGTGGTTGAGTGCGGGACTGCGGCCTGTGGACTTGGCGGTCCAAATCCAGCGGCGACTCTCAGGAGCGGCACTGGGTAGCGCTCACGACTACCAGAGGCAGTGATGCCTGTCCCCACTCCCCCCCAAAAAATCAAGCATCAAAGAACATGAAGCACATCACTACGAATGAGGGGGAGAACAGGGTGGGGGTCCATGGCTCATTCATGGACAATTTACAGAGGAGCCGTGGGGAGGAGACGGGTCCGTCTGGGGATCGTGATTAGCGATGAAACAACTTTGCTCTAGTTTTTTGAGACTTTCTTCCCCCAACTACCATGTTCTCAATTCTGCCCTTCAAAGTCAACTGGACTAGAAGAGGTACACTGGTACATATGGGAACTGGAAATTCAGGGAACCCAGGTGAGATGAACCCCTCAGGACCAGTAGTGAGGGTGGAGCTACCGGATGGGTGGAGTGAAGGTGGGGTACAGAGGTGGAGCCAAGCACAAGGACCTACACATAACTTCCTATCTGGAGGACAGTCATTGGAGGAGTGGGTGAGGGGAGATGTCGGGCAACATAAGATATGACAAAAATAATAAGTTAGAAAGCAATGAGGGGGCAATAAGGCAGGGAGGAGTGGGAAGGGGAAGAGATGAGAAGTTGAAATCAAGGGCTCCAGAGATTTGGAGAATGATGACAAAAGCAGGCAGGCGGTGGGGCTTGGCACAATATATGTATGTATGTATGTATGTATGTATGTATGTATGTATTGTGATAAGTGATGTATGAGCCCCCAATAAAATGATTAAAAATTGTGTCTTATTTGTAATATGTAGTAAGTAAACATTTTTCTCCTGACTTGGTATTTCAAGGGGGAAAGTCAATAAATTATCCAAATGGTAGTGTTAAGTATTGTTTTCTGATGAAATGGCACCAGACCAACTTTGTAAAAAACAAAACAAAACAAAAAAACTGCCATCTCTAATATTTGTTTTGGATTAGTATTTGTATAAATAAACTTTCTATTAAAACTGTAAGTTAAAGAATTGATTATAATAATCAAAAATTGGTTGTTAAAATTCTTCAAGTTTATGTAGCAGCTTAATTAATTTTTTTACATTGTGAAACTCGGGATTTCATATAGACACAATTGCAGTAGGTATGCCAGGTACTCTTGCTTGGTAAGTTTAATTATACAAGGATCTCTCTAAAATGCAAAACGGGTCAGCAGGGGATAAGGTGACTGATCAATGTGGATGAGTTCAGAGTGAGCTGTACAAATCAAATACTATTTTTGCAAGCTAATGACTTTTTTTTTGCTAGAAAATTTCTATTAATACAAAAGAAACTTTAGCAACAAATGCTTCTAATTCAATTTATGCCTGATTAGGGCATTAAAAAGGTAAGATAATAGCTCCTTTAATGGGCCAGATTTTAAGTATGAAATTACCTTTCGAATGCTTAGAGAACATTTCAAGATTTGAAAAACCCCGCAGTGACTATTAAGCCTCTGAAAAGCTTTCTCTATTCTTTGATAATCAAACAAAATGAAAGTCACATTAAATGTCAACACTTGAATCTAGGTCCGTCAGTCCACCTGCATTATCATATCTTAGATTTCATCTTCATTATGAATTCCCAACAACTCAAGCTGATTTCTTCTTTTCTGGGTGCAAGTTCATGTCATCTTTCATCTTTCCCTAACCACCAATTCTATGGAATCTTCTCGTCAGCCTCATAGCTCATTCCTCCACTTGCACTTATTCTGCTCATAAGTTTCCCAACGTTATTTCCTCCACATAGACATAAAAAAATCAATAAAACTATCTCTGTACAAGTCTTAGGAATTAGTAAAAGATGTGAAGGAAACAGATAAAATCTCAGTGATGGGGCCAAAGTCACTAGGGGGAAATCTGAATGGAAATCAGACAAGAAGACATGGACATAAAACGAGCAGCAAGAAAATCATGGTGGAAGAGCAGAATCAAGACATGACCAATGAACAATACAGCGACCAGATCAACACATGAAATCTGGGTGAAAACAGGAGACAAGAAATTGAATTTCATCCCTGTAGCAAGGTGTGTAGGAAACCTCACTGCATTTCTATTTGAATACCGGGACATTGCACCTAGCCTAGTGTCTCCCTTGAGCTCCTTTCTGTTTTCCTGAGTTCTCCGGTTGGAGAGCTTAGGCACATACTGGAAGACTCCACCGGTGGCCTCTTGTGCCTCATAACCACAGTTGTGATCATGTTAGTGGTGGTGGCCATTATCCATAAGTGATACATAGTTCCCCAATGATATTCTCAGATTTCACACCTTGGGTCATTGAACTTCTTGGAGTATGAAATATCAGAAAAAGTCATCCAATAGAATGAAAGATAAGATACTAACTGCACTTAAAAATTTAAAGTTAAGATCAGAGAATGGGAAGCTAAGTAATGTACTGCAAAGAAGTCCAAATGCACGTAGAGGTATATATGTGCGCTTTCATGGACACACTTGGATTATTTGTGGCTCCGTGCTTCCTAGCACACATTTTAGATATATAATTATTAACCACGTTCCTCACATTCACTTAGGCACCCCTTAGCTTCCACCAGCATTTGCTTTAGGTAATCACAAAAGCTCTTAACCGCTATCCAAAGGAAGAATTCTAGGTTACAAGATAAATGAACTGACTTAAAAAGCTTGCAGGTGATATATCTGGATGACAGGGATAATCCATCTGTTAGCCTTCAGCTTGCGGGCGGATTGGGCAATAAACAAATCCTTTCAGAAATTAAGATGGTTGCCCTAATACTTGGTTTCTGACTGTGGGCTGTATTATATGATTCTGTTTGCTCAATACAATGACAGCGAAGTAAAAGTATGCAATTTCAAGCTCAGGCCTCAAGAGGCCTGAGGTTTTTCTATTTGCCCTCTGGCACCTCTCCTAGGGACACAAGGAGGACATCCTATGCACACCCGCTGGTCTCAGGAGGAAAATTCAGGATGTCTGGAGTAGAGTCATTCCGCATATATTTCAGAACCCAGCAGTGATCAGGCAAGGTCAGCCGAGATGAGCTGCATAGCACAGATGTGTGAAACATATGTTTACCCTTTTCTCTATTTTAGTGTTTCATTGAGATGTTAGCAGAAATATACACAGTAATGAAATGTTTCTTTATCAAATCTAGTAACATGAAAATCCTAGATGAAGTCTAATTAATGCAAAATCCTTACAAAGATTTTAATATGATAATACATATGTACATTAAGTAGGCTGATTTCACAGTGATTACAGCCTTCAGCCATTAACCAGAAGTTTACTACAATTCCTCATGTTGCAGTGAACCCTCCAACCATAAAATTATTTTCATTGCCACTACATAACAATAATTTTGCTACTGCTATGATTCAGGTGACCCCTGAGGGTCACCCAAAGGGGTCTTGACTGACTCTTTTTCTATAGGGTTAAGGTTATAGTTACATAATCTGTTGTCAATTTGAGATTTAAGGGTGAATGGGGTGGAGCTTAGCTTGTCCATGAGGATGCAGTTTGATGGCTTCATTTGGAGGGACTAAAGAGATAAATAACTCGCTGGAGGCAGGAAACACACACAAAAAGACATTCCTTTTGAGAAGACATGTGGAGCTATAATAGCGCTCAGGAGCTGAAGGAGTCACTTGGGGAACCCTGCCAGCGCCAAGATGCTTCAACTGCCACTGCATTCAGATTTTCCACTTACTGGCCTGTAATCTTCCTGCATTTGGCATAACTGCATATGCTGTGTGAGACTGAAGAGGAATTTATAGATCAGACATGCTAATGTCGAGCTTATGGGCTTGATCAAGGGCAATGTAACCAAGAGGAAATAGTGAAACCCAAATGAAGACTGAGCATGATAGTGGGAGAAAAGGAAAGTAAAAGGAAATAGAGGAAAGAAATAGGAGGCAAAGCGCATCTATAAAGGTACAACTGCAGGCATTTGCATTTGTAAATATATTTATATATGACAATGGGGTAATATATTTATGTGCATATATTTATAGTTTAAGTGTTAAGGTAGCATATGGAAATTGGCCCTCTACTCAAGTATTCACTCAATGCAAGAGCACATTTTTCTATTAAACTGGAATTTCATGATTTTCACCTTTCTGACACAGTTGCTGAAGACAAAGTAGGTGCATAAGCAAATATGGTGAAGAAAGCTGATGGTGCCCAGTTGTCCAAAGATATAGCATCTGGAGTCTTAAAGGTTTGAAGATAAACAAGTGGCCACATAGCTGAGAAGTCAACATGGAAGAAGCACACCAGTCTGTGTGATCATGAGGTATAAATGGAATCAGGCATCAGGCATCAAAAAACAAGAAATTATATCATTGTGAATGAGGAGAATGAAAAATGGAGAGCCAATGCCCCTCTCTAGGCAACTGGGCATCCCCTTACAGAAGGGTCGCAGGGAGGAGACGAGCCAGTCAGGATGCAGTATAGGAGCAAGGAAACGTAAAATTTTCCTCTAGTTCTTTAAGACTTCTCCTCCCTCACTTCCCCAACCCCTGCCACTCTCATGATACCAATTCTACCTCACAAATGTGGCTAGACCAGAGAATATACACTGACACAGATAAGAACTGAAAACACAGGGAATCTAGGACAGAAAAACCTCTCAGGACCAATAATCAAAGTAGTGGATACCAGGAGGGGAAGGGGATGGTGGGGGAGAAAGTTAGAGCTCATCACAAGTTTCTACATATAACCCCTTCCCTGGGGGAATAGATAACAGAAAAGTGGGTGAAGGGAGATGTCAGACAGTGTAAGACATGACAAAATAATTTATAAATTATCAAGGATTCATGGAAGGGGGAATGGGGAGGGAGGGGAAAATGAGGAGCTGATATCAATAGCTGAAGTAGAAAGAAAATGCCTTGAGAATAATAATGGCAACAAGTATAAAACTGTGCTTGAAATAATAGATGGATGAATGGATTGTGATAAGAGTTGTATGAGACCCAATAAAATGATTCTTGAAGGGAAAATATGCAATTGTTCTTGTATATAAAGTCCTTTCTTATACACATGAGTATCTATGTATCTGTTTCTCTAGTTACCCACTCTACAGTTATCATTAGTTAGAATTGTCTAGATAACAGAGATTTTGAATTTTTTTGTTTAACTAACATGTTAATCTCTAGGAGAGAAATACAGTTATTCCATAGCTTAGTTGATCAGTTACTCTCTCTTCATGCATACTTTAAGAGAAAAATTCCTAAACAGAATTCCAGGTAGAGAAAAGATGATCTAGAAACAGACCACCTTTTCCACAATTTCTTTCAAATATTTGGTTTATGGTCAAACATAATCCCTGGCCACCACATTCTCAGAAATTCAAGCAGGATTCAAAAGAAGATGCCTATCTAGTAATATCTCTGCTGAGATCAGAGGGTTCTTGTCTCAAAGCTAGGAATACCATAAAGATGTTTACTCATGCTTTATTCACTATACAAAGGTATTTGACTACGTGGACAATAACAAACTATGGATAACCTTGGGAGGAATGTGAAATCCAGAAAAATTTATCGTGCTCATATAGAACATGTGCATGTACCTAGAGGCAATTATGCAATGAGGACAGAGCAATGCAGTATGGTTTAAAATCAGAAAGGTATATGTCATGTTTATATCATTTTACCATATTTATTCAATTTGTATGCTTAGAAAAAGATCCAACATACTGAGGTAAATAAAAAGAGTGTGACATCAAAATTGGAAGAAGTCTCATTAGCATCCTGAAGTATGCATATGACACATTGTGCTTGCTGAAAGTGAGGAGCCCTGGAAGCATCTGCTGATGAAAATCAAAGATTGCAGCTGTCAGGATGGACTGTATTTCAATGCAAAAGAAACCAAAATCCTCACAATGAGACTAATAGATATGATAGACTATGTATTTTTGTCAGGCAAATATGCTGCCTAAGACTTCTTTAAAGTATTAAAGAGCAAAGATATCATTTTGAGGACTAAGATGCGCTGACTTAAGGTAAGGTATTTTCAATTGCTTCATAAGCATGTGAAAATTTAGCAATTAATAAGGAAGACATTAATGCTTTTGAGTTCAAAGAAAATTGAAATAACCCTGGACTGCCAGAAGAACAAACAAACCTCTTTGGGAAAGCAACAGCAAGAATCCTCCTCAGACAGGAGGGTGGTAAGATTTTATCTGGTGCCCTTTGGTAACTGTTAGTCTGGGTAGTCTATATGTATATATATATATATATATATATTCTATTAATTATATGTATATATATATTAGAAAGAGGTTTATATACAAGATCATTTGAATATAGAGAAAATATCCCAGCCCAGCCCAGACAAAGTCCTTAAGTTCAGTTTTAGCCCATATGTCTGATACTAATCTATATAGTTCTCTCCAGACTCATGAAATGCATGCAATGATGCTAAATGCAGGAGGGCCACAGGCCAGTGAGTTGGAAGTCTTGTGGACCCAGTGGTGTTGTAAGCATCTCAGTGCTGGCAGGACCATCAATGGGGCTTCTCCAGCTCCAGACATCTGGTTGCATCAAGGTAGTTCCATGTGGTTTCTCCAGCTCCCAGGGTATAGCACCATGTATCTTGTCACTAAAGCATCTCTCAGGGAGTGAACAGAAAGAGAGAAGTGTCTCCTGCCACCAAGGAGAAAATACAGCAGTTCCCAGAATTCTTAGGAGAAGGCCATGCCCACACAGAGGCCTCATTAATTATATCCTGATTGACAGGCCAGATTCCACATCCACACTCATAATCCCCTCAAATTAACACCAGACTATGAAACTACCACAATAAAAATATCAGGAGAGAGCTGTGTTGATGCAGTGCCTGAAACAATGGGCACAAGCATAACAACCCATCAGTATGGTACAGTGTGGGGCAGACTTTCATTCAGAAGTACTCTGTGTCTCCATAGATGAAGAGTGACTTGACCGCACCAACCAGCAAAATAATTCTCAGGTGATATTTAACAAAACCCCGCTCAATAAAATCACCGTAGATATTGATTAGGAAGAAGCATTTCTCCAAAACAATATGTACCATTCTGATACCTTGTGTAAAACCATAGTATTATTCATAGATGATATCTTAAAATGCAAATCACAAAAGGAAAGATCTTTCTTTTCAAACCCATTTTATTGGCAGTTAATACAGGTATCATATCATTCCATAGATCAATCACATCAAGCAGTATTGTACAATTGCTACTCCAATCCATTTCAAAATATCCTCTTCCTTCTTGAACTCCTTGATATCAAGTCCCAATTACCCCCTCCCCCAACACCCTGTATCCATCAAGAACCCTTATTCTGCTTGCTGTATCTATATGTTCATCAAGACTGGGTCTCATATATTAAAAAACAGAAACAATTTATAACAAAAAGTCAAGAGGGTTACCCCAATGACAAAAACATTTTTTTATTCTCACAGTCCCATCAGAAATAGAAAAATATTTTATTGGGCATAAAATTCACCATAGTTTCCAATGGCATTTACTTTTAAGTGTTAAACTGCTAACCCCAACAGCAGATTTGGTTATTCAGACTCAATTGCTCAGCAGAGGAAAGCATCTGTCGCCCAGCATCTGCTCACATAAAGATTTCTAGCCATGGAAACCCTCAATGGGGTCGTGATGAGTTAGCATCAACTAACCGGTCCTAGGTTTCGGTTTTGGATGCTTTGCCTACATATCATCTAAGCCGAAGCCATTGTGTAGACTACTCCATAGGGTTTCCAATGTTGTCAATTTTTAAGGGAGCAGAAAGACAGCTTTCACTCTCAGAGCCGGTTTGTTTGAACTTTGGGTCTCCATCTTAGCAGCCCATGGTGCAGACAGTACACCGTGAAGATTTCTTTTACATAGCCTAGTACAGGGGAGAGAAAATGGGTGCAATATATGGCTTTTCCATTAGGGGAGAATTTTATTAGCTTTGCGATTATTTGCCTGTGTATGAACATTAGAGGAAGAATGGGGTAAAAATACCTTGCAGTACATTTTATAGAACTTATTTTTTTCTTTGCCATATCACAGGAAGCCTAGACAGATAAACCACTCACACATTGTACACTTATTTACATTTATAGGCTCCTGCAATGGGCTACACATTGGACTATAAACTTCAAGGTCAGCAATTTGAAATTACCAGCAAGTCCAAAGAAGAGATATGGAGCTTTCTACTATGATAAACAGCCACAGTCTCTGAAATCAATGTGGGTAGTTCTAGCCTATCCTATGAGCTAGAATTGACTCAGTGGCAGTGATTTTCTTTTTTTAGGTAAGCTGGGTATAACCACATTTTGATTTTCATTTTGGATTATCATTGAATGGCACTTGTATAATGCAAATTGTTTTCTTCCCAAGAAAACAGAGATTGGCGATTCTGTGACTTATAATATTTGATAAATTTCCAGTGAGATTGTGCTGTTTAAGGGTATAGACAACTTATGCATCTTCATATAGCCCATAGCCCTACTACAGATAAAGCACTAGGTAATATCTTTAAAGACTCATTTCAAAGTCTTAAATATTTTTATTTTCTGGATTTCAAAAATTTTATTTAGGGAGATTAATACCTGAATACAAAGGGAAAGAATTCTAAAATTCTAAAACTATAAAAAATAAGTTGTTATCATGATCTTGGTAAAAAAAAATACTGAGTCAAGAAGACAAGGGTACCAATCCAAAATAAACTCTATCTCACTTAAACCTGGAGGTGTTACTTTTTTTCTATCTATAAAATGACACCATCACACTAGATTTTCTCCATGTGTAAAATTATAGTCTGAGTTTAAGAGGAGCCTCCTATCAATTTTGAGAGCTATCTGAGTGCATTAACAAAGAGGTCATATAGGTCCATAAAGCAATCATTGCATTAGCTGATGGAAGTAGCTAGAGCAGGGTTTTCTGGGAGAATAACTCAATACAAGAAATTATGAACCAGACATCTCCCAGTTGGATAGAATAAACTGATTAAAATATTTTGTGAAAGGACGGTAGGTAGAACTTTATTATTTTCTTCAAGAAATATTACAGAATGTCCTTCATTTTTTCCTTAATTACTGTTTTCTTTCAGATCATAAGACACACTTCCCTTCCCTCCAAATATGGGGGAAAAATGAAGGTGTATCTTATGGTCTGAACGTGTGAGTTCCCAGAACATTTTAGCATACTGGTACTATCTGGTTCATAATACTTTTTTCTTGTTTTTCTGCTCTAAAAACTGGGTGTGTCTTATGATCTGAGAAATATGGTATACACATTACATAAATAATAACAAATTTTTACATAAAGCAACATAAATGGACTTACTTAATGGACATTAACTTATCAATATAATATCTGTCCTGATATCAGAAACCTTAAATGGAAGCATGTAATTCAGATCCAAAGGGAGAGGATACCTGCATATGGGACACATGTCATGCACTATCATGATTTAAAATTATATACTTGCCATGCATTTTCATCTTTCCTTTTAATTAAATATAAACTCCATGGTAACAGGTATCATTTCTATCGTATAATTGCTTCATGCTACATTAACTTATCAATATAATATCTGTCCTGATATCAGAAACCTTAAACGGAAGCATGTAATTCAGATCCAAAGGGAGAGGATACCTGCATATGGGACACATGTCATGCACTATCATGATTTAAAATTATATACTTGCCATGCATTTTCATCTTTCCTTTTAATTACATATAAACTCCATGGTAACAGGTATCATTTCTATCTTATAATTGCTTCACCACTGGTATCTTCAACAGTCCTTGCTTGACACTTGGAAGGAAGATGCCATAGTGTATACATGATGATGTCTGTCAAAGATTCAGAAAGTACAGCCCCAAACTCTACATGGCAAAAGACTATTGCCTGACTAGAAATGATTTCAAGAAATGTATTATTTCTCTGGCAATTATTTTTGGGGGAGGCATCACTGCCCTCTGTTGGTCCTAGGAGCTACCCAGCCTTGTTCTGAGAGAGCTATTGCTGGATTTGAACCGCCAAGCCCATGGGTCGCAGTCTCGCACTCAATCACTACGCCATCGGGGCTCAGTCTCTCTGGCAGTTTAAGTTAGTTCAGCTCTTGGAAGTTAAAGCAATAAGCAAGAATCTATGTCTTTGTAGATGATACCCATAGTGTGAGACCTATATCTCACATTTTTTATAGATTATTGCTGATCATTTTTAACATTTATATATAAGCCCAGAGTAATATCCTTCATATACAACAATTAACAAAAACAATCAATAAGTTTAATCAGATGCACATTGACTCTATGTTGTACAGTAGAATTAGAATTTGCAAGACTATGACCTTTCAGAAGCAGATTGGCCCTTTTGATCTATGGTATGATCTAGGTTGTTTCGAACCAACAGCCCTTCTGCTGATGTCGCCCAGAATTTTCACACAATGAGCATCATCTCTGACTCGTAGCCAATTTCTCTTCACCACAATGGAACAGTACTCTAGCATATGCCATCCTCACAACTGCTGCTATGTTTGAGACCCTTATTGGTGTCTCTTTGTCAATCCATGATACTGAGAGTCATCTTCTTCCTCACTGATCCTCTCCTTACCAAGCTTGAGGCCCTTCTCCAGGGACAGGTCCTTCCTGATAATATTCTCAAGGCATATGAAATGAAGAATCACGATTCTTATCTTTAAGGAGCATTACAAAGAAATTTACTTAAAATACATTTACTTATTGTCCTGGAAGTCCATGGCAATTTCAATATTCTTCACCAATACAATGATTCAAAAGAATCAGTTCTCCCAGTCTCCCTTAATTATTGTCCAGCTTTCACTAGCATAGGAGGTGATGAAAATGCCTGCATCCTGAGAGCTAAGTCCACAAAATATTTTGCTTTGTAACTCTTTAAAGAGATTTGCTACCAAAAAAGGGGTTTGCTACAGAATAACTGTCCAATAAAATAATACATTATTTAATTTATTGAATGCAGCTTCCATGAGATTGAATGTAGGTGTGTAAGTCCAGGTACACTGGAGGAACAAATTTTGGACACACAGATGGATATAAGGAATGGGTTTATATTCAAGTGGAACAGGTCATTGAGAAAACATCCCAGCCCTGTCCAGCTCAAAGTCAGAAGTCCGATATTAACCCATATGCCCGGAATCAGTCCATAAAGTCTCCTTCCGACTCACGAAGTCACAGGTCAGTGGGTGCAGAGTCCCGGCACCGACAGGGATCTCCCCATGTCTCCTCGCTTCCAGGGTTCAGGGTCCATCAACAGCATCCCATGGTGGCAGAAGCAACTCATCGCTGGCAGAGGCCTCCATATGGCTGCCCCCACCTCAGAGGTCCGGCTCCATCAGGGCAAAGCCATGTGATCTTTCGGCTGGCTACTCCAGCTTCCCGGACGCCACCATCCTGTGTTGTCTGTGATTAATCATCTCTGAGACTAACTCCCAACAACTGGGGAAGATAGCTTCTCATCTTCACGATGGAAATATCGCGAGATTTCCCAGGAGTCTCAGGAGAAAGCCATGCCCACACAGAGGCCTCATTGGCTACTCAATGGCTATCTCCAGATTCACAGGCTAGATTCCAGCCCTACATTTCAGTCATAAAATTAACATAAGCACATGACTGCCACAGTAGGTACAAAAAAAATGAAATTCTTGACAACTTCAATATTTTTATTTATCATGATGCTATTTATATGTCCATCACAAGGATATTTTTCCCTTACATTGTGTGGCAATCCATATTGAGGACTATAATTTTTTATCTTCTGAGACAGTGCTTCAGTCCTCCTCCTTCAAGTCCACTTTCAGCAATGAGGATATGCCATCTGTATATAGATGACTGTGAATGAGTCTATCACTAGTCCTGAGGCTATGTTCTTCATAAATCCCAGTTCCTCAGATTATTTCCTTAAAGCACAGACACACCTTTCCTAGTTCTTAAACCACACAGTATAAGTATACCCTTGTAATTTTCTAATTGCTCATTTGTCTATAAAATTAGCTATTCTAGATTTTTCATTCCTTTGAATACTATCAATATTTTTCATTATCCGCACAGGAGAATGTAGTGAGATTCAATAAAACACAGTTTAAAAAAACCTTTATGGTGCTTTTTCATTTAAGCAAAGCTAAACATGACGATAGCAATGATATCCCACCTTCCGTACCATCTTCTATATTTGGCTTGAATTTCTGAAATGGGAAATTTCGCATACCTTCTGCTTTGGTAAAAAGTTCAGGCCCTAAAAACACACAGGAGCAGTTCTACACTATCTATGGGGTCAGCACAACTCAGAATTGACTTGACGTCAGGGAGTGTGGCTTGATCTGGAAGGCACAATCATTAAGCCATCAGCTGCTAACCAAAAGTTTGACAATTTGAACCTATCCAGATCATTCCTAGAGACCTGAGAATTACATAACTTACTATAGTTTACAAAGACAACATTCTACATGCTAATGTGATGATTAATGAGTGGGATTTCAAAAGTTTGTAAGCGGGCATCTAAGATGCAGCTATTTGGTCGTTCGCCACTAGTTAGGAATAAGCAAATAAAAAGACACACAGAAACAGTTAGTTCAGCTTCTACTGAATCACTTTATAGACATCAGATTCCACAACTCAAGAACCAGAAGACCCAGACAGTGCTCAGTTACTACTGTCAACTGCTTTGAAAATGATCATATTAGAAGGTATGAGATAGAATAGGACAAAACATAGAGCAGAACATAAAATCATAAAAGAAACCAAGCTTGCTGATGGAGATTTTTGATACCCTAAAGATTAGGGTGCTTAGGCTTCATGTCTAGAACTGTATTTGAATATGTAATCATTAAAATCAAAGGGTAGCATTTTCCCAATGACAGAATCTACTCTATAAGTCTTCATAAAATTCACAATAGAAGTTGCATTTTTAATCCACTCTTCTATTTAAAAGAATAAACAAAACAGAGATTATTGTATCACTGCAGTGAAAAGGAGCTGCCTGAAATTCAAGTGAGAGTCAGAAAAGAACATGGAGCAGAGCAAAGGCTGATACCCCATGGATCTTGGCTGAAAGCAGGGAAAATCCAGAATATGCATTCTTGTGTTTCATTGACTAGGCAAAGGCATTTGGCTGCATGGGTAACAACAAAGTATAATTAAAGTTACAAATAATAGGAGTTATAGAACATGGGATTGTGTTCATGGGAATCCATACATGTATACATGGATTCAGAAGCAGTCATTGGAACACAACAAGGAGACCAGGCATGAGTTAAATTTAGGAAAGATGTGTGTCAGGATCATGCCCTCTTTGCATACTTATTCAGACTGTATGCTGAGCAAATAATCCGAAAATCTGAACTATATGGAGAAGACAGAGGAAGTAAGGTTGGAGAAAAACTCTTTAACAACCTTTGATATTCAGATAACACAACATTTCTCATTAAAATGTAGAAGGATGTCAGACACTTTCTGATGAAAAGTAAAGTCTATAGCACTCAGTGCGAAATACAACTAAATATAAAGTAAACCCAAACCCTCACATCTGGAGCAGTGGACATCATCGTGAAAAATGATTAGAAGGTAGGTTTAAGTTGCCAGTGATTTTCATTGTATTTTGATCCACTATCAACATGCATGAAAACAGCTATCAACATAGCAATAGTAATTTGTTACAAAAGAAATCATTAACATGGTAAAAACTAAGATGTCTTTTTGAAAAGTAAAGTGGCCTGCTCCACACCATATATGTTCAATGGCCTGACATGCATGTGAAGGCTAGCCAATGAATAAGGAAGACAGAACTATCAATGCATTTGAATTGTAGTGCTGCTCAAGGTGCTCTGAAAGTACCATGGATGGCGAAAGAATAAACAAATCTTAGAGGAAGTACTGCATGGATTCGTCCTTAGAAGCCAAGACGGGGAGGCATTATCTCAAGTGTTGTGGACTTGCCATCTAGAAAAGTTGGTTATTGGTTAGTAAGCTAAAAATTGTATTATTTGCCATTGAGTTGTTTCCATTTCATAGCAACCCCATGTAGAATGAAATACTTTCTGGACCTGCACCATCTTCACAATTGTTCTGTTGGAGACCATTGTCAGAACCACAGTATTAATACTCTTCAGTGAGGGTCTTTATCCTTTTTACTCACCCTCTATTTCCCCAAGCATGGCTGTGATGATAACAAAGGACTAAGCAGTGTTTTTTCTTGCCCCTAGGTTCAAACCCATTGGAAAGGACCTAACAACTAAAACCATGTACCATTCCCTGTGCTTGCTTCCATGGACCTTTCAGTGAATGTAATTTACTATTGATTAGTAGTTACAGACAACCAACAAGTAAATGCTATTTGTTATCAAAGGGTCCATACAGAAAAACAAAAGCAGAGTGAGAGAAGACAGAGGGATGAGAAGTTTCTGTTTATACAGAGATATCAATGAAGGTTTCCTTCTGCACATAATAGTTGAACAAAGACATAACATATCTAGAACCAATAAAATATCTGGGGTAAGATTATTGCAGACAGAAGAAACACAATAGTTAAAGGCCTTGAAATGTTTGAAGACAATTGTGGAATAAAGAGTGAAATGGTAAGAGAAAAGTTAAAGAAATAACTGCAGTCATACAATAAAGGACATTCATTAGAGAACACTTTTAGTAGCTGGAATTTCATTCTAAAGATTATGATAAGCCACTGAAGGGTTTTTTCATAGAGGAATGTAAGATGATAGTAAGCCCGGAATTATTGTAGTCAGTGTATACTTTTATTTTGTCATCAAATGCTCTATAACAGCGGTTCTCAACCAGTGGGCATGACCCCTTGGGGGTCAAACAACCCTTTCAGCAGATCACCTAAACCATCAGAAAGCACATATTTCTGTTGATTGGAGAACACCACAACATGAGGCACTGTATTAAATTCCCATGACAGTAGGAAGTTTAAGAAGTATTGCACTTTATTGATTCTAACCTGAAATCAATCAATCTACTTCCCAGGAGGCATCTCAATGACATTCTTATATAAATTCTAATGTTCTCAGGGAAAAAAAAATCTGTCATTATTCACTATTACCTCTGTCACTGCTTTTCAAGACCTGCTCATCTTTCAAGCTCTCCAAAGTTCAAATGCCTCTTCTTTTAGAAAGCATATTTTTTATTGAAGTAATTTCGTAAGTTATCCACCCTCAAAATTTGGGGTTGGATCCTTTTTTCCCCCGCATAAAGCATTGTTTTTATGAGATTCATTAGAAACCTTACAACTTACCACAACTGGCCAATCATTGGTCAAATAACTAAAGACACTTATTAGAAAGGGGAATTTTAACAATAAGGTAACGACACCATAAATATATTATGTTAACTGAAACATATAATTGTACCCTTATATATGGGTATGTTATTGCTTTGGAAATTTTTTTTGCTTGAAGTCTGTTAGACTTCCGCCTAGCAGTACCTCCTAAACCACACTCATATTAGCTTGCCTCCTTGCCTTATTTTTGATTGTATAATACTAAGCAGCAACTTAAAGGAGCTTCTATGTAAATCTAGGTTTGAGTTTTTATTACTTTCCTTTATTTTAAACTCCTCTAGATCCCAGCTACTAAGAATATAATCCATGAACCAGCTTCTCATCATCACAAGTAGAGTTGTCAAAAATACAGACTCTCCAAAACCTTACCAGAATCAATCAATCTGAAGCCCAACTTTAACAAAAATTCCAAGAGATCCTGATGCCTGAAAGTTGGAGAAATGATCTTTGTCATAATCAATGAGTTACTGCTGAGTCCACTATGGCAATCTCTATAGAATATGGGAAACTTGGTCTGGTCCTCGGCCAGCTTCATGACTGTTGACATGCCTGAGCGCATTGTGGTAGATATTGGATTGAGACCATCTCACCGAGTATATATATATATATATATATATATATATATATATATATATATAATATCACAGCTGAGTATCGATAAACAATAAGAATACAGTCATTTGTCCACAGCAACACCTCTCCTTAGGTTGCAACCAAGTCTCTCTCTCTCTCTCTCTGATATTCAGCATTTCCATGATATGGTCCTTTGGTCTCTGGCTCCATGTACCAGAAACCTCTTCTGTGGCTCATTCTCACAGCCCATTGTCTCAGATGCTGTGCTACTCTTTCTGAGCATTTCAATGTCACTCTTTCTGTTGCCTTTGGTCTTGGCCTCCATCATCTCAGACAGAGATCAGGAGTATGCTTCCTCAATGATCCTGGGATTTCTCCCTCTGCTCCTGCTTCAAAGATAATACATCCTGATAGCCAGGGTTTGATAATGAAAACTGAAAATCCTCTTTAAGAATGTGGCATATGTTCTATTCGTGCTGTACCACTGAATCACCTTAGGGGACATTAGAAAGACTGGGGTAGAAGCGCCTTAATTAAAAAATTTCAGCCAGAAATTTCTGGAATTCAGAAAAGAGCAAACCTAAACACTGCTATCCTTAGAAAGATATGCTTATAAGATTGGCAACTGGAAACTCATTTATATCAGAGAACTTGACTGATATACAAACAGTTCTCTAAACTGTTATAAAATTGTCCCTAAATTAAGATGACCAGACATCCCACTTTTTAACAGTTTAACAATGTCCCGTGATGTTTTAAAATTAAAATAAATATATCACAATATTATTTTTGCATTTTATGAAAATTTTTATTGCTCCATGTTGACCAAATTTTTAATCAAGGACACCTTCTACCCCCATCAATGGTAAACTGTTAAAAAGTGGGATGTCTGGTCATCTTAATTTAGGGACAATTTTATAACAGTTTAGAGAACTGTATGTATATCAGTCAAGTTCTCTGACATAAATGAGTTTCCAGTTGCCAATTTTATAAGCATATCTTTCTAAGGATAGCAGTGTTAGGTTTGCTCTTTTCTGGATTCCAGAAATTTCTGGCTGAAATTTCTTAATTAAGATGCTTCTACCCCAGTCTTAAAATCTGGTCACTTGACCCTAAATGTGAAAGTGGTTCACTTTTATCAACGGGGGATAGTGGCTCATGTTTATCAACAATGTTTAAGCTGTGTATAAAAGCATTGTAGTATATGGAAAATGTCTGGCTGTTTTATTCTGGAAGTCCTAAACTTTGATATATGCTAGGAAAAGAATGCTTATGCAACTATTCCCACCAGAAATCAATGACAGAGCTCAGGGCCCAGATGTGCTTCTCCAACAGACACCATTTCACACTTGTTTTCTAGAAGAAGCAAGCACACCTGGGATAGCTTTACCAGGAGAGGATTTGCAAAAGTTCTCCAAACTCAGTGCCATGTCCCTTTCCGCTTTGCTAATTTTACTTTGTATACTTTTCCTGGGATAAATAGCAGCTGTGGTGCTGAACGCATGCTAGGTCCCTTGAGTACTTCTAGTAGAAATTTAATGTGTACCACTTACAGAAGTAATTATTTTGTATAGAACATATGACTATATGTCTTCTTTTGGTTGATTGGGTTTATTTGGGGGGGGGGGGTGGTTTAACTCCAAAACTGTTAAGATGTCAATTGACCATAATCAAACTTGATTCACTTTGATGCTAACATGATTTCTCATAGCTATTGGTAACCATGAGAGGGTTAGATTTTTTTTAATTAACTTTGGTGCACTCAAGGCAAAAAAATTCATGCACAAAGGCCCCCCAAATCATTTACATTTTTTGTTAAATTAGAACTTTTAAATATTTATATATCTAGTACAAGCCAAGTCCACGTGAAAATTCTATGTGAACTACCTAAATTTTTGGTGAATATAAGAAACTAATTTTTAACATTTGTAATCACTTGATCAATAAAATATGCAGCCTAGAAGACCCAAAATACATTGTAATGCTAAATGCTATCATCTTCTGGGATAGGTTTTATGTAGCAAGGCAATACCTTACCCAGGTCACTCTCTGATGATGCCTCCTTGACAGTAAGGCTTGTTTCCAAAATATACACTCTAGAGATCTCTCTTTTATTCCTGCTGGTCTACTTCCTTTATCTGGCTTCTTGAACCCATGTGATCTGTTGGCCTGGGTTCTACTAGAAATCTGCCCTATTGCTATCAACCCTGGATGCCACAGAAACTAACATCTGACCAACCAATTCAACTTAGCCTCCACCAGCCTTCCTTATGACTGGCCCTCCTGCTTTCTGGTTCACTGGCTGGCAGTTAGCTGCATGAGTCAAGAAGGGCCTCCACCTTATCACCTGACCCAAGAACTTCAGTCACATTGGGATTGCCCAATTTGCAGCTGGGTGGCCTGCTATCTTGCAATCTATTTATTTCATATATATAAGAAATAATATATATGAATTTCAATAGTTTTGTTTCTCTACAAAAAACATCGTTTTTTTGCTTGTTTTGGGGGCCATCACTGCCCTCTAGTAGTGGGAGCAGGAGGCCCAGCCTTTGCTCCTGTCGAGCCGCTGCTGGAATTGAAACTCCAACCCAGCGGGCCGCAGTCCCATGCACAACCACTACGCCACCAGGGCTCAGCCCCAAAAACACATCTTATTACTAAACAAAATTCAACTGATTTTACAACACACATACATAAGCATGCACCTGAGCTAATTAGAGAATGGGCATGCTTATTCAAGAACAACCATGAGCAATCCTGACCTACATATGTTCAAAGTAATCCAATGGTGGTGATTAATTCACCAAGGATATAAAATCCCTTTAAGAGAAAGGCTCTTATATGTTCCCCAGGAAATGCAAAACGATGCCCTTCACATAAGTTTTCAAGAACTGCTTTCAAAAAAGTTCTTAGCCATTAAAACTCTTGGCATTTTTAACATGATAAAAGGCACACAAAACTATTTTACGATAGTAAACTAGTATATGACTTGCATAGTTAATTACAGAGTTTTTTATTAGCTACTTGGCATACAAACCTATCAGGAGGTTTTGCATCTTAATGTAGTCAACTTATTTGTTGTGCTTTTACTTTAGTGAATTTGCCTGCCTGGACAAAACAAGGAAATAATATTTTTTTTACTTAGATGTGAAAACATAGATTGATTCAGAACCCACTACAGTATGTGAAGCAGTAAAAATTTAATATTTCTTGAATATATAAATAAATGAAAGTGTGAATAAATGCATGTTTAGTCATTTGAGAAACTGACATTGACCTTTAAAAAATGATAAAACCTACTGGAGAAAATTAGTACCTACATAAGTCATTTTTTATGTTATTAAGATATTACTTAGGTAACTACACAAGAAACTGTAAATGTTGGAAAATAAAACAACATGTTATATAATATTTCTTTGTGATATGACTTATCCCTTAGTTTTAAGCATATAAATTAATCAAGTAAAATTCTGCTACATTGCAAATTGTTTCTAAACATTCACTTTTCCGTTGCCAATCTCTACCAATAATATTAAAACTTTTTTTTTCAAAAACTCAAAATCACAAGGAATTAAAAAAAAACATTAAAAAACCATCCAGTCTGATTAGACTAATAGAGTTTTGTGGAATCTTGAGAACTCAGTCCTGTGGCTCACTTTTCATCCAAACCATAACATGGGCCTCTAAATGGGACCAAGTACTTACTGAGGCATGTTATGCCCCATAGAACAATTGACCACAGGTGATCAGCAGAGCAGCGCTCCCCTAGGAATAAAGCTCAGAAGGTTGTAAAGGATAGGAAAGAAGGACAAAAAGAATCATTAGAGACACAGAGCAAGAGGGAAGAGTGTTCACTACATCATAGGGATTATAGTCAATAACAAAAGAAAGCATGGATTATCAAATAGAATCAACTGGTTCTATAAACTCTCACTCAAGTCTCAATAAAAACCCCACTTTTAATGTATAGATAAATGTAATGTATGTCATCATCCTGAATGCCTTTTAAGTGTGCTTTACTAATCCTTCTTATTGTCTTATCCATCACTAAATTTAGGGATTGGAGATGAGGGCAGACTATGATATATACAAAGACTTAAGTCCCATAGGTAGAAAACTGTGAAATAAAAAGCACTATGCAATGTGAAGCAAAAGTGTGCTCTAGGGCTGATCCCCGGTGCCATAGTGGCTGAGTGTGGGACTGTGGCCCACTAGTTTGGCCGTTCAAATCCAGCAGCAGCTCTCTAGGAGCAAGACTGGGCCTCCCAGTACCATCAGAGGCAGTGATGCACCCCCCAAAAAGTGTGCTGTGATAACTATAAACTTTATAGTAAAATGATAACACATGACCAGATATTTTAAATTTTAAATTTATAATCTTCATTTTAATATTTTAATTCTATGGATAATTTTTAAACTTTTAATAAAGACAATTATATTGTCTTATTCTGGGTAATCTAGGAAACAAATCCACAAAAACTCATATGTATATGAGAGTTTTCTATAAAGAGTAGGTGTACATTCAGAAGGCATCCCCAGTACTATCCAAGCCGACATTTGTCTGACACGGATCTACAAAGTCCTCCTCGATCTCACAAAGCACATGCAATGATGCTGACAGCAGGAGGAAAGCCGAATCAGTGACGGAGTAAGCATCTTAGCACTGGCAGGGGTCTCCACGCGGCTGCTCCCATATCCAGGGCTACATCAGGGAAGGTTCCTGTGGCTTCTCCTCAGGGATGTCTCACAGGGAATGAGCCTTGCAAGCTGAAGCAGGGAGCTGGCTAAGGCAGCTGCACCCTGATTCGACTTTCAGAAAGCCAAGAACTAGAAAAGTGAGATGCACTGAGGCATGCACAATATCTCTCCACTCTTCAGTTAATCTCATATGTGTTTCTTGGCCAGGTTGACACAATAATAATTATTCTTAAGAGTAAGTGCCAAACTGAAGACAGGATTTTTCTGTCAATGAAGATAAAACAAAATGCCAGCAGACAATCATTTATAAAATACAAAAGAAGCCAGTGTCTAGAAAATACAGAAAATTCAATGTGCTTCATTCCAGTGTTTAAAGTCTGAGATCTACATAGAATATGCCAGCTTGTATTTTATCAACTTCCTTGACTTTCTCAAGTGTCTAGTACCAAATTGTAACATTTTTTTTCCCAATTCAGCATCTAATCTCCGTACACATCATACATAGAATCACTTTCACCATAACCATTTTCTAGTGGAGGGGAATGCTGTGATTCATTCTGTGGTGGTAAAGATTATCATCTGTCTTCACTTTTGATATAAACTATGTTGCAGATCATCGACTTTGAGGGCTGAGTAAGAAATTCTGTTTGTGTGTGTTCATGCGTGTGTGTGTGTGTGTGTGTGTGTGTACTCATACATCAAACAATGCACAGGAAAGAAATGAGAGTTTGCAGCAAATATATATGTTAAAACTTGATCAATATTATATGTCAAAATAAAAGTGTACCTAGGATGTGATTGTTTGATTGACGAGGGTTCAGACCTCAGAATCAGCAGGGCTGAGTCTTCTGTTCTTATCTGTGTCTTTCTAGGAATATTGGCTTACTTCTCCTCACTGCTAAAAATTATCTACACTCAGCAATCATATATTCACTTATGAGTGACAGCACTAAAGAAGTTATTTCACTACCAATAGTTTGAAATTGCCTAAGCATGCAAGAGACAGGGATTGGGTTAGTCCACACCACCATATATACATCAACATGGTTAGAGAGCCAATATAAAAAAAATTAGTTCCTCTTTAGGCCATGAGTTAAAAAAAAGTGTTTTTGCACAGAAATAATAATGATAATAAAGAATGTTGGGAATCAAATAGACAAGTACAAATAAATGCCTGGGATTATTTATATTAATTATACACAAACATGTAAAAATAATTATCTATATTGAAAAGTAAAACATTAGGCAATTATGAATGCTAAGGCTTGGTGATAGTTTCATTATCTGATGCACACTTTATGGGTGGGGGAGATCTAGGTTTCATTTTGCTTAATAATACAAACTGATGTGTAGGAAGCGTCTGTCTGTCTGTGGGGATATGTGTACATGTAGGATACTGAGGAAGGGCCCGCAGAATTTTCAGACTGAAACAGATTAGGAAGAGAGACTGTGCAATCTATTTCAAAAACACAGTCCAGGAAACCCCTCTGAATCACCACAGTCAGCTCTGCGTTTAGTCATGGATGCCACAGAACTGAGGGAGCCGCAAGTCCGGGAGCCAAGTCCAGGACCGTTAGCAAGAACAGTACTGAATACTCACCTCATTACCATGTGAGCCGACGTAGGTAATATCATTTCTTGCACCTTTTTACCAATGATATGATTTTTTTCTTTGAAAGAGTAATCTGAGATTAAAATGGAAATTATTTTGAAATGGCCATGCCTTTCCTAGAGATGATAATCATGATCTATCATTTGTTGCCAATGATCAAAATGTTCTTTCTCATAGCCAGCACTCACTTTGAAAGAAGTGGCCTGAATACACAACTGACATTTCCAAACTATGAGCTTTCCAGGTTAAATTTATTTTTGTTGATTTTCTTAATAATTTTTATTTTGGCACTTTGAGTCCTGTTTAACTGTGTCTTCACAGACTATCTGTCCACTGGCATAAATGAGTCTATGGATAGCATAGATGAATACAATGCACAACCTGATGGTCAAAAAAGAACTAAGTTACAAGGACGCTGGTGGTGTCTTTTCCACTATAGCTATCCGTACCTGTAAGTTTTCCATTTAGCAGTTACATTCAGAGATCATTTACTTCCATGGTTTCTTTTCAAAGATTCTCACCTGGGAAAAGCAATTATACTAGAAACACTTGCCTTGTGACTCTGTTGTGTTCTTCTACATTAGCTGAGTGCAGCGAAAGTGAAGAATCCTGCCTTCAAGGCAGTGGAGCAAGAAAACAGTTCCGGGATTCAAGAGAATTGGAAAAGGAGGTCTCTGTGCACCACAATTAAATGAGTACAAAGATGTAATGTGTTCAAACCCTTACGAAATCAGGGTCCCCATTTCAAATTTATTCTGTGTGGTATTGTATTCATTCAATTCATCTTACTTTCCCGCGTACAAGATGACTTCAGAAGTTTAAATCAGAAGATGATTTTTTAACATAAATGTGCAATGACCAATGAAATGGGATTAGAGTCAATTTCCAAGGGGTTGTTGAGAATTCTCTTAAACAAATCGAAGACATTGCTACCCATCAATTCTGTGTCTCCAGTGTAAATCCTCTTCACTCCTCTGTGCTCAGCAGCTACCTTTTCAGGACTCCTCTCTGTGCATGCATTCTGTCCAAAGACTGCATACCAAAGTCAACCAGCTTTTAAGAAAAAGTTTATGTATGATGTTTACTCTTTTTTTTCAGATTTGCTGTCTATATCAGTCACTCATACAGCTTTCCAATACAGTCCTTTATGCAAACATGAATTAAGGCCACCAGAAATAGAATAATGAGCACACCTTTGGCAGCCCTGTGGAATAAAGCTTGGACTGCTCAATCCGAAATTGAGAACTCAAACCCACAAGCTGCTCCTCAGGAGAAAATTGAGGCTGACTGTTCACATCAATATTTGCACCCTTGGCAATGAGGGTGACAATGAGTCAGAATCAAGGCGATGACGATGGGCTTATGTTTTGGTTCAGAGACATTTAACAACTGGGTTGCTGATATACTTTGTGTGAATATGAGACATTGTTTATTTAAAGTACTTAGGAAGAAATGAGGATATGCTTTTCCCAGGGAATCCATTGTACGAAGATGCTGTATAACCCAATTTTTAAAAATAAGCACTTGAAATGGAGTTAAGAAATATTTATGGATATAGAAAGTAGAGGACACTAGATAATCTTAAATCTATATACTTAACATGATGGATTCCCAGCTGTCATTGTTTTTAAGAGAGGGACAATAACTCTTATAGTAAGCCATAAATGCTCTGTATGTTGCTTACATTTTGAAGTATAATACTGGCTTTTGAATGAATTCTTCTGACATTACCTCATTGAAATGTGGCATTCAAAGTAAATACATTTTCTTTTCCTGAAAAATAGATTGTGTACAAAATGGAAGAAAAATAAAAATAAAATATGATAAAATTTCAATGAGCACAAATGACCAATAAAGTCAAGCTATAAAAACAGGAGCAAAGGTCTCTGTGCTGCCCAGAGCAGGGTCCAAACGGTGTTCCCATGATTCCCGGTGGAACTTAAAAGGGAAACTATGTCCGAAGCCCAGGACGTCCTGCAGATGAAGGAAGAGGGTGCCCTCAAATTCCTTGCTGCAGGAACCCATTTAGGTGGCACCAACCCAGACTTCCAAATGGCCCAGTAAATCTACAAAAGGAAGGGTGATGGCATCTACATCTAAACCTGAAGAGGACCTGGCAGAAGCTTCTGTTGGCTGCTCATGCCATTCTTGCCATTGAAAACCCTGCTGATGTGTGTCATTTCTTCCAGGAATACTGGCCAACATGCTGTGCTGAAGTTTGCCTGCCCCTGGAGCTTCTCCCATTGCTGGGTGCTTCCCGCCAGGAACCTTCACTCACCAGATCCAGGCAGCCTGCCGGGAAGAGCCCCGTTTCTAGTGGGGACTGACCCCAGGGCTGACCACCAGCCTCTCGCAGAGGCCTCTGACGTTCGCTTGCCCACCATTGCTCTAGTAACACAGACTCTCCTCTTCGCTCCATGGACATTGCCATCCCATGGAACAACAGGGGAGCTCACTCCGTGGGCCTGATGTGGTGGATGTTGGTGCGGGAAGTTGTGCGCATGAGGGACACCGTCTCCCGGGAACACCCGTGGGAGGTCCTCCCTGATCTCTACTTCGACAGAGACCCCGGGGAGATTGAAAAGGGAGAGCAGCCCGCTGCCAACAAGACTGTGACCAAGGAAGAGTTTCAGGGTGCATGGACTGCTCCTGCTCCCGAGTCTACTGTGGCTCAGTCCGAGGAGGCCAACTGGTCGCAGGGCGTGCAGGTGCCCTCTGTGCCCATCAAGTAGCTCCCCACTACCTGGAGCCCTCAGCCTGTCACTGAAGACTGGTTCACAGCCCCCACCGCTCAGGCCACTGAGTCGGTAGGAACAACCACTGAGTGCTCTTAAGCTGTTCTTCCACGGACATGAAGTTGATAGAAAATAAAGACGGATTTCTACATAGATTAAAAAAAAACAAGAGCAAAATATAAAGAATTTCTCAAAAGCTACGTACAAAATAATTCCATCAGTTTTCTATTCTAACAACAGTGTCCTTCTAGGCAAAAGAGGGGGCTTTCACCTCCTGTGAAGACTTAGTCTTGGAATCCCATGGGGGCAGTTCTGTCAGGCCCCACAGGGTCGCAACGACTCAGGATTGACTGGCTGGCATGAGCTCCAGTTTAGAGCAGCCCCCTCCTCCCCAGAGAAGCAGCTGGGGACCACTCAAGGGCAACTAATAGCAGAATCCGTTATTGTGATTTATTCATCTGTAACTCATTCATATGAAGATATACGTTACTGGGTTTATTTGGTTGCTTTAAGAAAAATGTTAGACAACATTTTCTGCCACTAAAGCAGGAGTTTTTCCACCTTACTTTTCAGAAAGAAGTTCACACTACTCAGTTCTACAGCAGATACTTGAATTCTTTTCCTGGGTATTAATAACTGTCTATCATCTTACAGTACAAAGAAAAGAAAAAATCTATTTTGCTGGGTTCATTCATTTAGACTCCCTACATTGATCCTAAGCCATTTAATTTTTCACTTTTGCTCCATAGACTTTCATAGGACCATAATGATTAAAATGTTGGTGTATAAATCTCCTCAGGGTGACCCACACAGCAGTAAGTGAATATGCTTAAACAGAATCATATCTGAGCTCCCCTTGCCCTCACAGCATTTCTAGATATTCAAGGAGTATATTGCTGCAGCTCTATGGGGTACTTTCTCCTGTTTTAAGAAAGTGTCTCTTTTTTGACAAAAAGAGCAGAAATAAAGACTTCCTGCTGCCCCACTGTGAGAAATAGAGTAGAAGCAGCAGAGAAAGATCACTTCTGTCATGAATGAGTAAAAAACAGGCAGGCAGTACTTTATAAATAATAGAGGCAAGAAAAATTTAATAGATAATTATACTCAATGAACTTTTGATTGTAAAACTTGACAAATATAATGCTAAAAACTTATTGAGTAATTGAATCTGTCCCCTAATGGATATAGGCTTCAGTGATGTTTTTCAATATTAGGATTTTTGAAGAACTCAAATTGGTGATATAAATAGAACACTTGATCAGACTAAAATAACTAAAAGTATTTCTTTATAAAGAAGCCAAGCATTTATATGAACTAAAGACATTGAATAAGGAAGGTCAAAGATGAATCAATGCATTTGAATTATGATATTAGTGAATAATATTGAAAATGCTGCAGATAGTCAATAATATAAACCAATCTATCTTGGAAGAAGTACAGCCAGAATGATTTTGTAAAGCAAAGATAGTGAGAGTCCATCTCATGTCATTGGGCATGTGTTCAGGAGAGAACTGCACCCAGAGAAGGACATCATGCTTGATAAAATAAAGCACCATGGGCTGAACCCCAGTGGCATAATGGTTGAGTGTGGCACTGCAGCCCATTGTCTTGGCAGTTCCAATCCAGCAGCAGTTCTCCGGGAGCAAAGCTGGGTAGCTCCCATGACCACCAGAGGGCAGTGATGCCCCCCAAAATTTTTTTAAAAAATAAAGCATCATGGAGATGGATTGAAAGAGGGGAGGAAAAATAAGCTCAAACATCACAGCAATTATGAGGCGTCAACAGAACTGGAAAACACATCATTCTGTTGTACAGGGACACAGGTTTGCTATGACTTGGAACCTCAAGTACCCAAAATAATAACAACAAGCACTATATTAAGTCTTCTCCCAACATTGCTACAATCTCTGTACAATTTCTCTATTGTATACATGCACAAGACAAAACAATGTGATACAATAACTGTCAAATGTTCCATCTCTAGTATGTCTGATTTCAGATCTCCTGTCTTTAATCACTCAGATTTATTGACTTCGTACTCCCTTGGTGTCAAGACAATGAGTATTAAAGCAAGAATTATATGCATGCATATCAGTTATTCTTTCTTGTATATTTATGCTTCATGTGTTGAATCAGCACCATGTTAGGTAAGCTTTGTGTCCACTTTGCTGGGCCAGGACTCAGAGTCATTCAGCAGTAGCATTCTCTCGGATGATGTGACCTGCTGCCATGTAATCAATTCCATTGTTCAAGCTGCTGGGAGCAGTCAAGTAGCTTAGGCAACATTAGGGTGGAGAGAAATTAAAGGGAAGCTTCCTCAGAATATGACTAACTCCTAAATAAGTGGAAACCGTGGAAAGCTTCCTCACTTCTTCCTGGTCTCATCAAGTGACTTATCACCCTCCATTTCTTGAGCCAATGACACATCTCTCACCCGCTGACCTTACATTCAGGCACTTCTACATCTACCAACAATGGTTTTTCTGCTTCCACTTCTTGTGCCCTGATTCACCAGCCTTAGTAGTCACCCTAGTAGTTACCCTAGTTACCCAGAAAAAACTTCTAGATTAACCTCCGACCCATGAGTTTAAACCAGCCTGGACTCACCCACTTGTAAAAAATATGTGAGTCACTTCCTAGAAATAAATTCCTCTCTCTCTTGGGGTCACCATGTGCCAGCAATGACATTCAGATAATTTCACATACAGTAAGGGAAAAACTCTACTGAAAGTGACTTAAACCAACCCATCGGCAGGAGAAAGATGAGCTTGTCACTCCTATAAGGATAAAAATTCTTAGAAACCAAAAAGGTTATTTCCACACTATCCTCTAAGTCTATGATAGGTTGAAATTGATTCTAAGGCTGGCTAGTGCAAGTCCAGGATGTCGTCCAAAGTTTCCTGGTAGAGCCCATTGTTTGACTGAAATAGCATGTGAAGAAAACTAGAGGAAGATGCAGAAGATATCCAATTTTTCCAGCACCATATATTGAAGAGGGCATGTGCTAAGGGATTTTTCTTTATAGTCAGAAGACACAGTTAATGGAGTCCCTATGTTTCCCTCCTGGTTAAGGGCTCAGCTATTAACTGAAAGGTTTGTGGTTTGAATCCACGCAGTGTCACTCTAGAAGCCAGGCCTGGTATCTACTTCTAAAAGGTCCCTAACCCCCAAACCCACTGTCATTGAGTCTATCCCAACACATAGTAACTTATAGGTCAGAGAAGTGGGCTTCTGAGGCTGTAAACCTTTACAGAGCAGAGAGCCTCATCTTTCTTTTCTGGAGCATCTGCTAATCTCAAACTGCCTGCCTTGTGCTCAGGACTTCAATATGCAACTCCTTATGAACCCAGGGTTCCTTTCTAAAATCCATTGGAAAAAATTCTCTGAAACACAGAGGGTCATGGGGACTTGGAATGGGCTTAATGGCAGTTGGTTTGCTGTCTCCAGAGGTGTATCTCATTATTAGTAAAGCTCATATTACCTTTCAGAGAGAGTGAGAAAGCCTGTATCTGATTTTCACCTTTGAGGATGGGGCTCATAATAGGAGGCATGCTCTAAACATAGGATAAATTTGCAAAAGATATGAGGCAGCTGAGAAGATGACACATGCCAAGTCAAAGGAGGACAGACAAGGATCCGTTTGTGGACTCAGGGACCATAAGGACCTCAGTTTAAGTCCTGCCCTATAATTTATCCATTTACCCTTAAACTTTAGTTCCTGATGGGTAATTTTTTCCTAAAATTCATCTTATGACTTCTTTTCCATATTCCCATCCCTGGACTCCACAACCTGATGCAGAAAAAGTACTTAGTCACTTTTAACTCTACAAAGTTGACTTAAAACTCAAATGATAGCTTGGTCCCTTCATTCCTGACACAACATTCTGTCCTTTCTGTATCCTTGCCCCATTGGAGCTGATTCTAATCCCTGGGTACCCACTTTGCTGGAGGTGGAGAGGGGTGCCTACTTCTTCATCTTCTCTACAACATTCTCCAGCAGCTGTATCTCTGCTCGTCTGGCTGATCTGAAAGTCCTTGCTTGGTATCCACCTGGCTTCCTGATACACAAACTCTATGGAGAAGGTCTGTTATGGATTGAAGCAGGTCCCTTGAAAAGACATGCGGGTGCCCTAACCCCTGCATCTGTGTGTGTGATGCTGTTGGGAGAAGTAGGAATCCTCTTAGCAGATGCTATCAGTAAACAAAATCACACTGGGCTAGCAAAGGTCCTACTTCTGATCCCTTCTGAGAAGTGTTTTATAAATGAAGACAAACTCAGAAAAAGAGCCACAAATGGTGATGTTGGACATTAGATGTTGGACAGAGCAAGAGAGTGCACATAGACCTTCCAGTGTCCTGAATAGGGACTCATCCTAGTCTTCAGAAATATAGGGAAATAAAATTTTGCTCTTTAAAGCCAAAAATAATAATTTCACTCTCTCTTTCTCTGTCTTCTATATCATCTATCTATGTGTGTATGTGGATATATATACATATATATGTGTATATATGTGTGTGGTTATGTGTATATGTCTATGTGTGTGGGTATGTGTGTGTGTGTGTGTGTGTATATATATATATATATATATATAGTTTTGGTTCTCTAGCAAACCCAGTCTAACATAAGCATCAAACCATTATATTCTAATACAAAATTGATGGTCTCTGCATAAAAACTCCCAAACCAACTGATCTCTAGGGACTCATGAAGCAGCTCAGGACAAATTTGGAGAGGCAAAGTTGTGGGATGTTCCAGAGACACTATGAGAATTCAGATAACTTATAGCCCTCTATTAAGACACAAATTTTGTTCACTCCCCAAAGTCTCTTAATTAGATCCTTTTCTGTCCCGCTTGAACAGATTCCCCTGCACTTTGACGATGTATAACTTGTGTTATGTAGTTAGGTGCGATAGAATTGGTACAACTCATAGTGACTCCATGTTCAACAGAACAAGGCACGGCCTAGTCTTGTGACAGCCTCACAATTATTTTCATGCTTGATTCCGTTGATGTGGCCACTGTGTTAATCCATCTCATCTACAATCTTCCACTTTTTGGTGTCATTCCAAGCATATCAATCTCTGACCTTCTCCAGGGATTGGTCTCTAATGACAACATGTTCAAAATACATGACAGAAAGTCTTATGATTCTTGCTTCTTGAGATCATTATGATTGTACTTTGTCCAAGACATATCTGTTTGTTCTCTTGTCAGTTCATAGTACTTTCAATATTCTTTGCCAACAATACATTTCAATTTAATCCACTCTTCTGTCTTCCTTAGTCAATGTCTAACTTTCACATACATAAGTATCTATTTAAAAAAACATAGCTTGCATCAAGCAAACATTAGAAAACTTCATTGATTTTCAACATTTTAAAGAAGTCATGCGCAGGAGATTTACCCAATGAAATGTCCCTTGTTTCTCTTGAATGCTGCTCCTATGAGCACTGTTTGTGAATCCAAGGAGAACAAAGTCCATGACAACTTCAATCCTCTTTTCTCTGGTTGTAGTTCTATTACCTGCTGGCAGTTATGAGGGTGTGTGTCTTCTTTACATTCAGAGACAGTCCAGATTGAAGGCTGCAATCCTCAATCTTCAGCAAGTGCTTCAAGTACTCTTCAATATGAGCAAGTGAGGATTTTGTCATCTGTACATAACAAGTTGTGATGATGCCACATTTTTCTTCATATTATTCAGCTTCTCTGGTTGTTTTCTTCAACATTCAGATTTAATAAGCATAGGGAGGATGAAACCCTGTTGCATTCATTTCCTGATTTGAATATTTGTAGTATTCCCTTGTCTTGTTTTCACAACTGCCTCTTGATCCATGTATAGGTTCTTCAAGAGTACAATGCTTTGTTCTGGGATGCTGATTGACTGTAAGGTTATCCACAATTCAGTATGTTCCACACATTGAATGCCTTACTATAGGCAAAATATGTAAGTAAATATTTTTCTCATATTATCTGCTTTTAGCTAATATGATATAGCTAATATCATAAATGCTATTCATTATTAAATATCCTCTTATGAATATGACCTGAATCTCTTGGGCAGCCACTGTCGATGTACTGCTATAACCACTGTTGGGTGATCTTCTGCAAAAATCTTACTTACCAGTGATATCAATTATATTGTTCTATAATATATTCTGCAAGTGTGATTTTTTTAGAATGGATAAAAAGATGGACCTCTTCTAGCCTGTTAACAAGTGTCTAGCTTTCACATTTCCTGAGCAAGTGCTTCCAATGTTCATCAGCTTGTTGAAATATTTAATTGGCATTCCTCTTATTTCTGGAGTCTAGTTTTTAATTATTTTAATTGGGATTTAACACATATATCATTCCATAGTAAACTCCATCAAGCATTATTGTACAATTGCTACTCTAATCAGTTTTCAAACATTCTTTTCCTCCCCAGAGTTCTTGACATTGTCTTCCTTTAACCCAACCACTCCCCACCCACCACCCATGTATCCCCACCAGAAACACTTAATCTACTTACTTTTCCTATAGTTTCATTAATCCTCTATGTGTCCTTCAATCCCTAGAGGTTCAGTAACACCAAAAAAGCATATCACACAAATTCAGTTAGTCACAGGTTTGTCAGAATAATAGATATCTTAGTATAGTATATAGGGCATTGTTTGTCCACCTACTGCTTTCCATGCAGCTTGAACTACTTCTTTCAGAACTATTGAGTCTTGCTCATACGTTGCCTCATGAAGTGGGTAGATGTGGACTATTTCATTTTGGTACAGTGACAGCTGGCGCCTTTTTTTGATGACTCCTACATCACTCAATATTTTTCCCACAGAATATTTCAAAGTTTCCACTTACAACTTGACTCTTTCCTGAGATCTTTTAGTTTCAGATAAGCTGGATGTGTCTTCCTTTTTGGTGTCTAACTCTAATTCTTACACATTTCATTATAATATTTTACATTTTTCCTAGAGTTTACCTTTGGAATTTCTGTTCAGCTCTTTGACTTCATTTCTTCCAGGTGTCTTAACGATTCTACAACTAAAAACAAGTGTCAGAGTCTCTTCTGATATTCACTTTGACCTTTACTTTCTCTCCTACTTTTGAAAGGCCTTTGATTTCATCATGAATGATATTCTTTATGTCCTCTCTCAGGTTAACATAATTTCAGCCACTGTTTAGGTAGTCAGTCACATTTGTTCTTGAGTATTCTCAAAAATCAGGTGGAGTAGACTAAAGGTCATGTTTTGACTCTCATTAATTTGTTTTCATTTGCTTAATTTTCAAATTGAACTTACATATATACAATTGATGGTCTGTTCCACAGTCAGTCCCTGACGGGTTTAACTGATAATATTAAATATCCTCACTATCTCTTCCCACAGATGCAGTCAATTTGATTTCTGTGTATTCCATCTAGAAAGGTCCATATGTGCAGTGCTGTATGTGTTGTTGAAAATGGTATTTGTACTAAACAAGTCTTTTTTCTTGCAGGAGTCTATTTTGTAATCTCTGAATTTGCTTCTCTTAGAAGGCTCCTTTGCCTCTGTTTCCAATTTTTACATGCCAATCACCAAGAACAATCAATACAACATGATTGAATATTTTATCAAATACAGGCTGAAACTATTGGTAAAATTCTTCAATATCTCCATAACTACCTTTGGGGTTTGGTACGTACATTTGAATAATAGTTTTAATCATTGTGCTTCTTTAAATCCAAATAGATGCAATCTGGTCTCAGCGTTGTGGTTTAAGATAAATCTTCAAGTGTCCCTTTTGACCATGAATGCAACGCCAACGCTCTTGATTCATTCTCAGAATGGTAAATCACAAGATTTTCTGATTCAAAATGGACAGTACCAGTCTATTTCAGTTTACAGATTCCTAGAATGCTGATCTTTGTGAGTTCTACTTCATTATGACAACTTCCGGTTTTCCCAGTTTCATACTTTGAACATTGCACATTCTGATTATTATTTGATGTTCTGAGTTCTGTTTTCTAGTTTTGAGTTGTGTCCATCAGCAAATAAAGGTCCTGAAAGTGTTCCCCCCACAGACTTCACTCGATCCATGTCATTAAGTTGACAAGTCTTCTTGGTCACTTTTTGAGTGGCTCCTGACCTGAAAGACTCTTCTTCTGGCCCTTTGTCTGACAATGTCTGCTTCTTTTCATGAAGTTTTCAGTATCTGACAATGTTTCATTTCTGTTTTAATGTTTTCCATGGTTAATTCCTCAGAAGTTTATTCCTTCTTTTTTTGTCTCCTAGCTGGGAAGATCTGCTGAAACTTGTTAATTTGGGGTGATCTTGCTGGTGTTTTCAATACTGGTGGGAAAACTTCTAGCATCAAAGCAATATACACATCACCACAGTAGACAAACTCACAGCAAGAAGTGGAACATGGGTTATTGTATCTGCTTGAACATAAAAATATGAAGCATACTGACAGTGCTAAATAAATATGCTAGGTGTTTTGCCACTGATGTTTATAATAACACATGGAAAAAAACTTTGAATGAAGATTGTATATTGAGACAGACTAGGAAGAGGGCATAGTGAACAACATCTAGAATCAGCACGTGGAAGATTATGGATCACAAGAGAATATTGTTCAAGATAATAATTGAAGACAATGCAGAACAAGGCACAATTGCCATGTATCACACATAACTTTTCGATGAATGGGAATAAATTGTTTTCAGGTGACTAGAGAAACACTGTACAAACATTCTTAACATGTTCTGGAAACGTTCTCGTTTCAGTGTTCAGTAGTTGCACTTATACTTGACAGTACTTTCATCTCTACTGCGGGCTACATTTCCTAGAGGATCTACACTAACAATCGTGATACTGAAATAGGTTCTATAAAATTATCTGGGCCTGTCCCATCCAAAATATGTCAGATATTCTTGAAGCTTCCCAATTTCACCAATCATGGTATTTTCAGTCAAAACATGTGCATGTGAAAGTTGGACATTGAATGAGGAAGACTGAAGAGAAATTGCTGCATTTGAATTATGGAGTTGTCAAAGAATGTTGAAAATATTATGGACTGTCAAAAGAACAAATAAATATGTCTTGGAGGAAATACAGCCAAAATTCTTCTTGAGGAAAAGATAGTGAGACTTAGTCTGATATATTTTGAGCATGCTGCTAAGAGAGAACAATATGTAGAAAGACATCATGTGTGGTTAAATAGTGAGACAATATGCAAAGGAAGATGGGAGAGAAGATGTATTAGCATTGGACTACCTCAGGGGCCTCAAAAACAGAACAATTGTGAGGATGGTGTGGGTCCTGTCAGTGTTCTGTTCCATTGTCTATAGGGTCGCCATGAATTGGGACTGACTCAATGGCACCTAAAAACAACAACATCACCAACACTTACTGTGTCTAGACACTGCATGAAGATAATTCACAAATTATGAATCATAAGGAATGGAGGAATGAGAATAAGAACACACATCATAGTCGTTGGTGGCTGGTAGTACACATCCCTTCAATGACACCCAAGTACTGACACAAGTAGTATTCATCCATTGATCCCTCTTGCCACTCCTCATTTAATTGACTGCTCTTAGGGAATTATTTCTAAATATATTTATTTCATTAAGGCTATCCCATTCACTCCCTGTACAATATGATTTAGCATTCCTTTTAAGAAAGAAATCAAACATACCTTTTCTTAAGACAAAACCTATAGACTCTATTAAAGTTAATGTGATCATTCATCATTGAACTTAACATCTGTTTTCAAACTGGTTTTGTGTAAGTAAATCATTGTAAATATATTCCTCAAGTGGCATTCCAGTACAAAAATTTCTGAGTCCTATCTGTAATGGCTTTTGTTAGCATGAAGAATCCTAATTTGTGAATACAGAATTGAACCTCAATGTCAGACAAATAATTAGTAAGATCTATTGAAACTCTTTTCCAACTGTAGCATTAAGATGATCAATTTTCTACATGGTCGAAACTATCATCTGTACAACAGTAAAGATTTAAGCAAGATCCCAGAAACCTAAGGTGAGAGAATTTTCTAGACAGTTGTGTTTTTCTTTGAAGACCTGTTCTTTGAAGACCAGCACCTTTTTCCATCATTTTTTAAGTTCAACATCACAATTTCAGTATTTTTTATTAAGAGCAATTGAATATCATTTTTATTTTCATGAGCTGCCATTGAATCATTCAGCAATCAAGTTTTAAGCCTTAAATCCCTTTCAGCACCTACCAGCCACCTTGTTCATTATTTTTATAATCAGACGTCAAGGACAATGTGTTAAAGCATAATTTTTCATGGTTTGTGCTTAACAAAAGCTTAGATGCTACTGACTATATTTCACAGAAATGCAGCTACTCCAACACTAAGTCCTAGAGTAGCTGAAAACAGAATTGCATTTAAATAAAATTATATTAATATTCAACTTAATTGATGTTTCAAAATAGTTTAGCAGGTGAAAGATATCAAGATCACCAGAAATAACTTGTGGCATAATTAAATATAATAGGTCTACAGAATATATTTCTCTTTTTTCTTGGTCCTTACTACTACCTAGGAGTAGTGGATGAAATGACTTTTCAAATCCAGTGTAGCCACTTCTACATAAAGAATGAACTACACATTCAATTCAGAGCAATAGACATTCATTCACTTCAATGCCACTCTACTTTACCTGATTATTTTCCTCCACCATCGTTATTAGGATATACTAAGAAACTACTGGATATGGAGTTAATGCTGTTAAATTATCACTTTTTTTAAAAAAATCATTGTATTGGAGTTACATACAACTCTTATTACAATCAATTACATCTATTGTATGCAAACCACATTTGCTGCCATCATTCTTAAAGTATTTTCTTTCTACTTAAGCCCTTGGCATTAGCTCCTCATATTTCCCCTTCCTCCCTACTCTCCCTCCCACATGCACCCTTGATAGTTTATAAATCATTATTATTTTTTTCATATTGTACACTGTCTCTCTTCACCCGCTTCCCTGTTGTCTGTCCCCCACGGAGCAGGTTATATGTAGATCCTTGTAATCAGTTCCCCTTTCCCTCCACCCTCCAGGTGTCACCACTCTCACCACAGGTGCTGAAGGGATCATCATCTCCCATGTTTCCAGTTCCTATATGTACTAGTGTACTTCTCCTGGTTTAATTGTCACTTTTTAATGTGCTCCTTCAACTTCTTGATTTTAGGCATTGAAATAATCTTAGAGCTCCCCTACAAATCCATGAAGTTCAATTAGCTTATAAAGGGAGAACTAATTTCTCCTGAATTGTACTTTTCTCCATAATGTCTACCTTCCATTATGAGAATAGTGGAGATACACCCAAATCAAAATTGCTTAGGTTTTGATACACAAAATATGCTATATGCCACTCATGATGAAAGAGAAATATGGAATAACAACTAGTCTTTCAATTCTTCTTTGATTGATGCATGGAACGTGAGCAAAGCCACCTTCCTAGTGCTTAAACTCTTGAGACAGTACTTTTTTTAAATATTGGAAATCATTTCATTCATTCTCTACATTTTCTGAATATTTGCATGCCTAGAAAAACAAACATGGTAATGTTTATCTACTAAAGCCTATTATTCATTAAGAAATTCTGATTAAATAACATCACTGGCTATAGATAAGTTCCGGCACCTTTGCAAGAAGAAAGCAGAAGGGGGAATATGGAGGGAGGATGGGCTTAAATTTACATAAACATCTCTTCACACATTTTAACAAAATCCTTCTTGTCAGGTAGGCATACTTTTTCTCACTGCCACCAGACTTCTGCACTGACGAAGTTTTCCTATGATAGCTGAAGGGATGCCATTTAGTAACTTGTATTGGAATAACAGGAACACCACAACTGGAAAGTTTTAACTAACAAATCTATTCTTCCACAATTTTTAGGAGGCAAGGATTCTCAATTCAAGGTGCCAGCTCCAAAAGATGTCTTTCTCTTATGGTCAGTGCTGGGGAAAGATCCCTTTCATCATCCTTCCCCAGAGTCTAGGGGTTTCTCAGTCCAGAGATCTCAAGTGCTTAGTTGATTCTGGTGGTGGAAAGGCTTTCTGATCTCTTCTAGCTTGTTTAACCCATCTTATAGCTCCTAGAAGAATGACACAAAATACAACTGACCTGCGTCCTGTCTCTTTAGGATAGCTGTCATTAATTCTGCCTCATACACATCAGGAGATGAGAATGTACAACTCCTAAAGAAATATATCAGTGATTACCATGTATTTAAAGAGACAGGGTCATTGTTGAATTTTATTACAGAGAGGTTAAATTATACTAGTTATACATTTAAATGTACTATTAAACTATAATCACAGTAATGTTACTTGACTAGCAATATATAGTATAGCATTAATTTAATAAGTTATTGCAGACATGGAGTATGGTATGCTGTTGATTTGTGCCCAATATTTAAAAAAAAACAAAAACAGAAGAGTGATCACATTTCATTAAGCTGAAATATGCTGTATTTACCTGCCCAAATGTTTTTTTCTATTTCAAGTGTGACATGAAAGATTAGCCAAAAAATAATTTACATGATAAAAATATATCTGATAACAAAATGGAAAATAAAAAAAATGTTGAGAATCATGGTCTAACCAAATCAGTACATATTTTAGGGAACACAATTCCACACATAACAATAAGTAGCACGATCACTGGGATTTTCATCTATTTTGCATTTTCACTGGCATGTGGTTTGTTACCGGGCCAGTGTCAGTAATTAATGCCTTTTCTGTGTGTTCTTTGTTTGACCATCTCTCAGACTACCCTCCTTTTCTGGCTTCTCTCTTTCTTTGATCAGCTCTAGTAACTAAAATATGTTAACAGAAGGGAATCATCACATATTTCTTCTTATTATTCTAGAAGGTGGCAAAGAAACAAATCAGAACTGTACTCCAGTTTTCTACTCATAGAAATGTCCACAAATAATTAAAAAATTACTTATATACATGATCAAGCATACAATTTTAATAGAGGCTATAGCTTATGTCTTAACATAAAACATTGCTGTCATACTTACCTTGCAGGGGAGATACCATGATCACAAAAGTGGTTTTCCCAGGGTAAGGCTTAGCCATTCCACTCCAGATGTGCTGGTCCCTGCGATTACCTCAAATGTGGGAAATTTGACTGCATGAAAAAAAATGGCTGTCTTCTTTCTTTAAAGAAATATCAGATCCACAGAGAAGTAAGAGGTATTTCTTTTTTATCATTTTATTGGGGCTTTTACAACTCTTATAACAACCAATACATCAATTGTATAAATCACATTGATACATATGTTGCATTTTCTTTCTACTTGGGTCCTTGCTATCAACTCCTCTCCTCTCCTCCCCCAACCTCCCACTCACGTGAGCCCTTGATAAATTATAACGTATTGTTGTTTTCATATCCTACACCATCCGCTACCTCCCTTCACCCATATTCCTCTTGCTCATGCCCTGGATGGGGAGCACTGAGTTCCCCCCTTATCCCATACTTCCCCCTACCTTCATGGTAATACAACACCTATTACTCTTCCTGAGGGGTCTATCTTTCCTGGGGACAGTGTGCCAAGGAATCTGATCTATTCCAATGTACATGTTACAGTCTAGCCCGATTTGTAAGGTAGAACTGGTTCACGTTAGTGGAGTGGGTGTGGGAAGGGGAAGAAGCAATAAAGGAATAAAGGAATGTTGTGTGTTTTTTCAGTGTTATACTATATTCTGGCTGTTCCTGCCTTGTGATGCTTTTATGAAGGGATGTCCAAGTGTCTACAGATGGGTTTGGGGTCTCCAACTCTTCTTGTTAAAATTGAAATGATTGTGTGCTTTGGCTTTTCTGATGCCTAATACCTGCTCCCATCAACGCCTTTGATCACACAGGCTGGAGTGCTTCTTCTATGTGGGTTTTGTTGCTTCCCTGCTAGGTGGCCATTTGTTTAATTTCAAGTCTTTAAGACCCTGATGCTACATGGTCTAATAACCAGGCACCTTCAGTTTTCTTCACTACATTTACTTATGCACCCATTTTAACATCAGCAATTGTACTGGAAAGATGAGCACCACAGCATGTCAGGTTATTAAAACAAAGAGGTCTTGAGTTGAGGGAGGACTTGAATAGAGGCCCAATATCTGTTTGCTACCTTAATACTTAACATATAAATATATGTGTATAGACCTATAACCATATGGTTATATATTAAAATATTTACATATATACATGCCTATATTTATACCTCTATAAGTATCTTTCACTTCCTAATTCTTTCCTCTATTTCCTTTTACTTTCCTCCTATCCCACTAAAATGTTTGACCTTAATTTGACTCTCTGTATTCATCTCACTACATTGCATTTGATCAAATCCACCAAGCACTTTACACCTTCCTCACCTTCAATTTTATATCTTTTTTTTAAAGGAGGGTAAGAGAAGGCAGAAGTCCATCCGGCGTTTTATTTGTTGCGATGTATGACATCCCTAGAAAAAGAAGCCCAGGATTGCCCCTCCCGTGTGTTCTCGCCTGGCTTCCTCGTGGTCCAGGATGCCGGAGGAGGTCGTCTGCACGATGAAACCAAACTGGCGGGACGGGAGCAGGTTATTCTGCCAGTTTTCGAGATCTTTGAGCTGCACGTCAAATCGAGGGCTGATCATTCCACTTGTTTAATCTGCCCGTGAGGTTCATGACGATTTTCCCAGCTCTGTGATCATCGATTTCAAGTTCGCCAATGTAGCCGTGCTTCATCATCACAGTGAGAAACCAGACAATGACTTTGGAGCACAGTCTAAGAAGAACTTGGCGCTTGCCTCTCTTCTCGCCATTATTGATACTCTTGAGAGCGTCGGCCAGGACGTCGCACCATCGTGGCGGCAAGGGAAGATGGCGGAAAGAGCCTATTTTAGATCGTTTGTTTTTCCCTTGCCCCTGAGTTTGCTGGTTCTACCTCCCTTTCCCCTGCCTCGCTTCCTCCTCCCCCATGTCCTCTAAAACCATAGGTCCTGTTCTTTTCTCCTTTGGATGGTTTATGCTGCCTATCTTACATTAATAGAAAGAGAAAAGGGAAGAAAGAATCGAGATAATCGCAGCCCTGTCTGCTAACCCTTTGAAATGTTTTCAGATTGGTTCTGATGAGGTTCCAAGCCCTATCCCCCAAATCAGAAGTCTATTTTCACGATTCTTCAGAAACTTCCTTACTTTGCCTGCCTTACTTTGTTGTGACTCCTTTGTGTTTTATTCTGGTGGCGGGGGAGGGGGGGCAGGTTCAAACCAAGTCCAATAACCACATTGTGCCCCTAGTGCTGTCTCCCGTGGCATTGTGGGTCAGAGCTTGTGACCTAGTGATCCACGAGGGGATGTTGTGTTTCCCGATGGGACCAGCCCCAAGGTCCTGTCTGTGCATTGGATGCTTCAAGAAGGAAAGTTGTCCTGGAGACTTGATGAGCCCTCTCATTCTTTCAATAACATATATTTCTAATGGAATAAATATATTCAGAATCAATCCCCCGAGAACTTTCAATTAAATGAGGAATGGCAAAAGGAAGCAATGATATCTAGGATGAGAGGGATGAATGAATACTGATTGTAGCAATATTAAGTTACATTGAATACATTGTCCGACAATGGCCATGAAGTCTTTTCAATATCGTTCCTCCATTCCTGATTGATTGATAATTTTTTAATTATATTCCTGTAGTGTCCAGATACAGTAGGGATTGAAGAAGTTGTGGTTAGATTCCAGTGATTCAGTTTCTATCCATAACAACCCTATATACAACAGACAAGAACACAGCCTGGACCTGCACCACCATTACCTTCTATTTTAAAGCCCATTGATGCAGTCCAAATGTGAGTAACTCTTATCAAAGAGCTTCCTTTTTAACTTTTGAGTCAGGATATTTCCATCTCCTCTGTGTTTTCTTTAACCTATTATGTTTATCTAAAATATTTTTTCTGACTCCAATACCTCTCTTCTGGCAACAATTTAGGGACATGGTTATCTGGGACATGGTTCAAAATGTTTCTTTCCTAACTGTGATAGGTAGGTGTATTGTGTTATCATGGCCAATGAACTCATATGGGATCAATTGAAGGATGAAGAGATAAATGGCTTGATATGTCTCACTTTTCTTGTCTCGTGCTCTTTGATGATCTGTCTTAGCTTATTATCTGCCTCAATTTGCTATCTACACTACCTGTGGGACACCTAGCCCATGTCGTTGTATTTTGAGGTTCCTTCAAGTCCTGTTTCACCATGCTAATGGAGAATACATTCCTTAAGCTGGGGACTGTTGGACGCTGTCATCCGGCTGACTGTTGGTGATCTGCCTTGCTGTTGGCTGTTTGCTGCCCATGGCCCAATACCCTGAATTGCTCTACAGAGGACATCCCAGCAGTCCTCAAGACTTGAAGGATGAATGAATACTGACAGCTGTCTCATGGAAGTGAATTCCACTGAGCCATTTGTACTACTTTATAGATTAATTAACTGTTTATTGCTTACATTTTATCCCTATTTATAGATATAATCATTAGTATCTTATTTTTGTTTCTCTAGAGAACCCTGTCTAACACACTAATACTGAGGTGTGATTTCATGAAGCCGCTTCAAGTTTTAAAAGAATAGTTTATTCCTGTAAGAGAGGAAATTATTTCCATTGAGTCAATTCTGACTTGGAGTGACCAAATAGGATGAGGTAGAACTGCCCCAGTGGATCTTCCAGAAAAGTTTCTATAGGAGCAGAAAACTTTGAGAAGCTGGAGATACTTTTGAACTTTTGAGCTTGCTGTTAACAGTCAAATGTGTAACCAGGGCTCCTATGAAAATAAATAACTTCCCCAGAGCTAGACCATGATGCTACAGGTGACTCTTCAGACTGACTGACAATATTTTGATTCCTACAGGTTATATACCACCAGTCAGTTTAAGCCTGTCTCCTTTTTCTCAAAGAATAGAATAAAGCTTTTTAGAGGATACATTGGGGGAAAACTGGTCAATTTAAGTGAGCCACAAACTAGCTCTCAGAAAACACTCTTCCTGTCAATAGCTTAGCAAAATAAGTAAATCGTTCATTTCCTAAGGACCATTCCCTTTGGACGTTGTTCTAAGTAACCATGTTTAAGATAACTTGGGTGAAGTTTTATACATCATGTGATCCAACACAGAGAACTGATGGTGATTTTTGCCATTAAAAATGTGAATTACAAGTCAATCTTTATTTATTTCTTAAAAACTAATAAAAAAAAATTTTGGAAGCTCTTACAATTCTTATAACAATCCATACAGCAATTGTATCAAAATCATTTGTACATATGTTGCCATTATCATTTTCAAAACATTTTCTTTCTGCTTGAACTCTTGGTATTAGCTCTTCTTTTTTCCTTTCCCTCACCCTCTCAACATGATGGACTCCTGATATTTTATAAATTGTTACTATTTTCATATCTTACACTGTCTGGTGTCTCCGTTTGCCTATGTTTCTGTTGGTCATCCCCCTGGGGGAGCAGGGGCCAAGGTTGATGGTGCTATACTACATTGAATATTGTGATTGGTTTCCTGTTTCTCCCCCTTCTCCACTCACCTGTCACCCACCCTTATGGTATTGCTACTTCCATTGCAATTCCCGAGGGGTTTATCTATCCTGAATTCCATGTGTCCAGAGCTCTTAAATTTACCAGTGTACAGATTCTGGTCTCGCCAGATTTATAAGCTAGAATTGGGGTCATGATAGTTGGGGGGGTGGGGAGGGAAAGGAAGCATTAAAGAACTAGAGGGATGTTGTCTGTTCCCTTGCTGCTTTGCTGAACTCTAGCTGATTCCTTCCTTGTAACCCTTCTGTCAGGAAATGTCCAGTTGTGTAAAGATGGGCTTTGGGTCTTCTGTCAGACCTTCATTGTTTGCATCAATACATTTGTGTGTTTGGAGTCTTCTGATGCCTGAGACCTGATCCCATTGTTACCTCACAATCACACAGGCTGGTGTATTTCTTCTATGAGGGCTTGTTGCTTCTCTACTAGATAACTGCTTGTTTAATTCAAAGACTTTAATATCTTAGACCAATATCTATCAATAACTGGTTATTGATATCTATCAATAACCTATATCTATCAATACATGAACTTTCTGTACCACATTTGATTATGCACCCATTTTGACTTCAGAAATCATGCCAGGAAGGTGAACATCACAGAATGCCAGGTTATTAGAACAAAGTATTCTTACATTGATGGAGCCCTTGAGTAGAGGCCCAATGTCTGTCTGCCAAATGTAAATGCTTAATCTTTAGATCTATGTACATAGATCTAAATTCCTATTTACATATGTGCATGCCTGTAAGTGTACCTCTATAAATGCCTTCGCCACCTAGCTTTTCCTCTATTTCTTTCCACTTTGCTCCTATTCACTAACATGTTCAACCTCCATTTGACTCTCAAAGCTTTCTTTTGGCTACATTGTACCTGACCAAATTTCACCAGGCATTGTACGGCTTCCACACCATCAATTTTAGATCTCTTATTGCTCCCTTGCCCCTGAGTTTGTTCACTCCCCTCTCTTTTCTCCCATCACATTCTTCTCTCCTTGTCCCCCTGGAGAAACTGGCCTCATTGTTTTTGCCTCAGGATTATCTATCCTGCCTATTCTATATGGATAGACAAAAGAAAAAAAGGTGGAGAGGCGGAATCTATGATCAGTTCCAGGCTGGTCTGCTGACCCTTCTGGTGGTTTTCCTATCAGATCTAATGAAGTGCCACTCCCTGCCCACCAATTCCAAAGTGTTTCCAGGATTTCTTGGGGACATCATGGTTTTATTCACCTTGCTGCTTTGCTGCATTTCCTTCATGTTTGCTTCTGGGTCGGGTGGGGGGCGGGGTGAGACCGGACACAAGTGCTACATTGTGTCTCCACTGCTGTCCCCATAGCACCTTGGGTCAGTGAAGGGGCGTTAGGTCTCATGGTGTGGCTAAGCCCATGGTCCTCTCTGTGCATTGGCTGTTTTGAGCTGGAACTTTGCTTGGAGGCTTGGTGGGTCAGGATGTGGTTCTCTCCCTCTCCCTCTCCCTCTCTTTCTCCTTTCCCTCTTAGTTTGTTCCATGTGTTCTGGGCCATATCTCCAGTGCTGCCCTGTGTAGTGCATTCATCTCTGGAAGGCTCAACAGCTGGGCCTGGGGCTGGCCTCACAGATCTTTCTGTTAGTTCACTGCTTCGTGATGGAAAATTTCCTTCAAAGTTTGGCACCCAAATTGAGGTCTGGTTCCTTTCTTGCTTTCCTGTGGCCAATTCTTATTTCTATAAATACATCCTCCCTTACACAGGGTTAATTGTGCCTGGCCCATTACCTGCAAGAGAAATAAACCTACTTAACTTAAAGGTATTATTGTGTTTGTGAAGTAAGTCAGGCTTCAATCATATTCACTATCTTTAAATGTGGGAATGGGGGTAAATTGCCTACAGAGAAGACAAAGAGAGAGATCTACAAAGATAAGATGGACATTTTTGTCTGACTCAAGGCAAAATTCTATTTGTGCATCCTGGAAAGGCCTCCTTAAACCCAGGGTATAATGCTGGGTCAGCTCTATTAAGGCAATTTCTGGCTGAATCTCTAACCAACAAATTCCATTAAGTTCTTTCTAACTTACAGCAATCTTAGCCCTGGGAGCACTGCTGAATAAGTGAGAGAGAAAGAACCACTGAGGAAAAGATTGGTGGTTCAAACCCACTAGCTACTCCATTGGTGAAAGATAGGCTCCCTGCTCTCATGAAGATTTACTGCCTCGGAACTCCTACAACAGATGCTGAGGAGTCAGAATCACCCAATGGCAGTGAGAGTTTTAGTTTTGTTTTGGTGAGGGTTGGCAGGGTGAGCTAGGGAGATAGGAGACAGAATAGAGCGACTCTCGAGGGTTTCCAAGGTGCAAGCACTACAGAAGTAGACTGCCACATCTACAGTGACCTGGAGAACTGGTGGGTGTGGACCACCAATGACTTGGATAAGAGACGCATGCACAGCCAGGGCTAGCTCAGCTCCTTCTCCTGGCTCTCATCAGGAGCAAAGCAACACAACATATGTGAGCAAACCTTCATTACCTGGTTACATTCACTCTCGCTAGCAAAGGGTACCTTTTATCACCTCTTAGACCTAGAAATTTCATGCCAGACATCGTTCCTGGTTACCCTACCCATTTAGATTCATACACAACTAAAGAATTCTGGAAAATAACAGGGCACACCCAAGGATCTCAGAATATAGTTAGGATGTTTTTTTTGGGGGGGGGGGGTAAATTAAATTTAAATTAAGTTTATAATACCCCACCACTTAATTGTGTTATACTAATTGGGTAAAACTAATGATTTTTTGTTATTAAGCTAGCAGAAGAATACATAATAAAGCAGTTATAAGATTTCAATATTTTGGCTACGTTTTGCCATGAAATATTACATCACATAGCCATAATTCTAAACTTTGTAATAAGCAAAACCTAATCATGGTCTCAACTGTTCATATGCAATTTGTTACTCACCCTTTCCATGTGAAATCAGTACCGACTTTTACTTCTCTGATATTATCTAAAGTAAAAGTAGACCATCTCAGAGTAACATGTAAGCTGGCTAGCTCACAGGTATAGTGGAATTCAATATCAACTAATTAAACAGATGGAAAACATCTGGTTTAACAGAGAATGTAGCAAAGAGAAAATGGTTAAGTTTCTTGGCTACCTGACTTAGAGACATATTTCAATCCCCACTTCTGCCTACATCAGCTTCCTGTTATTAAACAAGTTACTTCGCATCTGGTGTAGAGAGACCACTTGTGGGTCACATCTATTTTTGTTTCTTCTACTTCCCAGGCTAGACTAAATCTTCCAGTCTTTTTTTTACAATTAATTGATAAATGTGATAAGTGGTGTGGAACATGATAGAAAAACAACCTGTGTCCCTTTGGGGTAAGACTTTTAAAAAGTCACTATCCCTCCTCTATCCTTCTTAAATTCCTATTAGAGGATTGGGAGAACACACCATAAAAAATCTGTTTCCTTGAAACAATGTAAGAAGACCCTCCTGTTAACTTAAGATATCTTTTCAAACCCAGTGTATTGTCCTTGAACTTGGGAGCCAATGTGTTATAACAATCTGATTGGTGTTGTTTGATGCCTTCAAGTTAATTCCCACTCTTAGTAAACCCTAGGTAGAAGGAAACAAAACAGCACCCATTCCTCCCCATCCTCAAATCTCTTGGATGTTTGAGCCCATTCTTGCAGCCACTGTATTAATCCAGCTTGTTAGGAATCTTCCTCTCTCTTGTTTTTCCATGTTTAATCATTTTATTGGGGGCTCATACATCGTTTCTCATAATATATAAATGCATATATTGTGCCACGCTTCTTCACATGCGTGCAGCTGTCATCATTCTCTGAACCTCCACCCTTCCATCCAAGCCTCTGACCTCAGCCTCCTATCCCTTCCCCTCCATCCTTGCTCCCCACTCCCCCACCAACTCTCAATACTCCATAAATTATTGTTTTGTCATAACTTACACTGCTCGATGTCTCCCCTCACTCTCTTCCCCCGTGTCTGTCCCGCTGGTAGGGGATTATATGTAGATTCCTGAAGTTGGCTCCCCCTCTCCACCCCACCTTCCCTACACCCATCCAGCAGCTTCATTCCCACTACTGGTCCCACGGGGTTCATCCATCCTGGGTTCCCTGCATTTTCATTTCTCATCTCCACAGTAATGTAGAACTGGGATTGTGACAGTTGGAGGGAGGAAGCTTTCAGGAATTAGAGGAAAGTTGTATGCTTCATTGCCACCTCACTGAGCCTCAATAACCTGTCTCCTCCCCAAGACTGCCCTGTGCAAGAATGTCCAATTACCCACAGGTGGGCCTTGGGTCCCTACTCCACTCTCCCCCCCATTCGTAGTGATGTGGTTCTTATTCTTGGATGTTTGATATCTGCTCCCTTTATCCCCCGTGATCACACATGCTAGTGTTTTTCTTCCATGTGCGCTTTGCTGCTTCTGGGCTAGATGTCCATCCATTCACCCTCAAGCCTTCGCGATCCCAGGTGCTTTACATTTGGTAGTTGGGTGCCATCAGATTTCTCCTCGCTGTCTGTGTCTGCTCCCTTCCGTCTTCCATGATCTTGTCACAAGGGTGGGCACACAGTAATATGATTTTTATTCTTTGATGCCTGATATCTGGGTCTTTCCACATGTCATGGTCCTGCAGGCTGGTGTGAATCTTCCTCTTTCTAACAGCTCCTCCACTTTACCAAGCATGACATTCTTTTCCAGGACCTGGTCTAGCCTAATAACATATCAGAAGTACATGATAGGAAGTCTCCTCGTCATCCTGGGGTTGAAGGCGGCTGCTGGCTGAAAAATAGATTTGTTTGTTCTTTGGAGCATTCATAGAGTTTTCAACATTATTCACCAACAGCCTTATTCAAAGAACATAGAATAATGCCCAGCAATTTATGATGTTATGCAAAAATGATGCTACATGGGGAGAAATATTTTGACCATTATGCTGTCTAAAACTTTGCCTAAATTAAGTGCATGTTGGTCTAAGTATGTAAGTAACATAATCAGTTATAGGGGGAATAATCTGAAAAAGTTCATTGTGTTTATACTGTTTTAGAAAAGTGTTAGATCTCAAGAAACAGAATCAAGCATCCCTGGTATTATATAAATCTCTTAATAGTATATATTTAAAAGGATTTGTAAGTTACCTGATTCCTTGGTGACTCAATATTATTTTAAGATACATTTATTTATTAATTAATATAGTTAATTAATAAAGTAAATATTTTTGCAAGCTCAAATCAACCGGATGAACCAGATATTTATGTATTTCCCAACTCCCAAGCAATTAAGAGATCTTTCCTAAGAGTCGGTGATATCTTTCTGCTTCTTATAGTATAATATATATTTACTTATCTTACTTCCACGGAAGCCTGGTTTATTCCAGTGACCTGTCCCTAATCATGGTGAGAATTTGCTTTTCCCTATATGTTATGAATATGGTTTAACAAGATCCTTTGATCATATTCCAAGGACTTTGTCTACCTTTTACAAAATATTATCTAAACTTTAACTCCATTTTAAAGAAGTGCTACAGTACAAGAATTTCTGATAGCTGATTTTTTTTCAATGAATACTAGTCTTTTCTCAGTTTGCCCATGATTTTCAATAAGCATCAACAATTTAATAGGTTGATAGGCATGAAAATAAAAGCTTATTTTTCTAATGCTCTAAGGATAAATATGATATACGTATGTACTAGTATTATAAGACCTATGTCAAATTTTGAAAAACAAGGATGCTACTTTGAGGCCTAAGGTACAACTGACCCAAGTCATGGTATGTCTCCTGCATCTATAGGAGTTGGAGACACTGAATAAGGAAGACTGACGAAGAATTGATTCATCAGAATTGTGGTTCTGGAGAAGAATATTGACAGCAGTAAGGACAAAGCATCTTGTATGAAGGTAGCCGGCCTTCCTCTCATGTGCTTTAGACATTTGGGAGAGACCCCTCCCTGGAGAAGGACATCATACTTGGTAAAGAGGGAGCAAAACGGAGGCAGGCCCTCAGGAAAATAGAGTGACAGAGTGACTGCAACCATGGGCTCAATGTAAGGACAAGGGTGATGCTGGCACAGGACTGAGCAGGGTACACCGGGCTGATGTGAGTTAGCAAGGACCACACAGCACCTAGCAGCAACGGCAACAACATAAAGATAAGGATACAAACAACATGAAGAAAATCACAAACATATCCTCCTCGCCAGTCACCCTGAGGCAAACTGGCACAAAAAATACATAAATCATGGCATAAAAAAAAAGAGAGGATTTAGATTACACCACCACATCTTTGTAATTTCAGAAACACAACCCCTCCAAATGCTGAAGAGAAAACACAAATAGTTTGGATTTTGTAAGTGAATCTCAGGCTTTGGGAGAGATAAATTTTACAAAACAGGAAGAAGTTTACCATTCCCTTTGGCTTCCATAGAACAACAACGAAAATATTGAAATGGATCATAACGCAAGGAAAGATAGCTTGCTGCATTCTCCTTTTACTCTCCCCTTAGTTTTTTAGACTTTTTTTTGTAAATTGAGTGAAAGTTTACAATGCAAATCTGTTTCCAACAATTTTTTAAGGGGGCAGCAATGTTTATTGGGTCACAGAGAATCGTATGTGGGAGACGCAGGACTGTGGTGGCTTCATTTTCCTTGGGTTCCTTACATGCCACCACGTACCTCTGGGCCACATTGCGGGGCGGGGAGTAGCCATCTGCATAGGAGGTGTCTTCAAACAGGACCCGGTAGTCGTCCTGGGGTTGCCGGGGGTTAGGGGGTGTGGATCAGAACATGGTAAAAGCAGGTGGTCTGATGCTAAAGGGCCAGCAGCAGCTGATCCTTCTGGAACAAGGCTTCAGGGTCCCCCTCCAGGTTGGCTGTCCACTGCGGCAGAGGGGTGACCTGCAGCCGGCTGAGAGTGTGCCCCTCCTTGCCTTCTTCATCAGTGTCTTGGACCTCACACTTGTTGGTAGCATGGCTGTAACTACCACCTCGGCCAGAATCCACTCCTCATCCCCTTCCATGGCCTTCACTCAGGTCTCCAGGCTTGGCACCTGGTCTCCAGGCTTGGCACATAGTCCTGGGAGGCTGAGATGGCCCCACAGAGGGGCAGGGGATTTTCCTCAGGTTTCCTGATCCACAGCAGCAAGGGCATGGGCGACAGAGGCAGCAGCATTATCAGCATGGTCCTGCGCAGGGGCTCGGAGTCCTTGCACAGGCCGGCACCCTTGGCTGCGATCTCAGTGATCTGATCCAGGGGTTTCAGGAGGATGCTGCGCTCGGCTTCTGCATTGACCTTGGCCGTGGTGTCAAGGCCCTGCAGCTTTGTCCGGTAGTAGGAAGAGATATTATTTTTTGTCAGTATGTGCTCGTGGGTCTTCTGGATGTTCGCCAGGTTGTGTTTCACTCCAGGAGCGCTCATCCTGGGTCTGCTTGATCAAGTGATGAGCTCGGTCAGAAGCTCTGCGATACGGGAGTCAGCAGACACCAGCGCCATGGTATATGTGGAACACGGTGTCACTGACAAAACCAGTATGTTGTCCTGGGAATAGCGACAGCACGATAAAGGCATATCCCTCGAATACCCTCTCCAGGGCGTACGGAAGGAAACGCACTTGCGTTGGCAGATCAACTGCACATGTGTACCCACACGTGCTTTTCCTCTCTTTCTTAAGCCACCCCAGAATTTTTTTTCAACAATTTACACACATTAAGCATTACAATGGAACATTACTCCTACTGATGTTAGGTATTTCCATTACTCATTCTTTGCCAAGCCTTCTTGTCTTCGCTCTTGGGTAAATGCTGCCCCTTAGACCTTGAATGCTTGATTGTCATAAAGACTGTGCAGTACCCTAATATTACTGTGCACTTTACAGGCATATCTATTATTTTACGGAAATTTGAGCAAAAGGTGAGTTCCGTTCCATCCTTGGAGGATGAGTAAAGACCACCGGGTCAGAGGTTCCACCACTCTCTGACCTCTCAGCTATCCTAGTCAGTTTTATAAATTTGAGTATATTTTCACCTTAATCTCTCCAAGACTTTTGAGTGTGATTCCATTCACAGTGGTTGGACCCCATGTAATTTTCTGCTTTGAGATTCAAGTGGTCCATTCGTTCTCTGAATGAAGTGGCACAAGCATCTTTGATTTTAAGTGTTACTTAAAGACAAAAAGGTATTTAAGAAATACTAGTCAAAAAGGCCCCCTTTTAGAAGAGAACAATAACTTCTGCTCCTTCTTTGTTATTATGCACTTATTTATCTTTGATTTTCTTCACTCTTATTCATTCCAGATGAGAAGAGACCCAAAGCCATACATAGAAGGCTGCTCACACGTTTTTAGTATCCCCAGCTATTATTCACGTAAGTAGGATTTAAAACACTTTTTAAGGCTACATGATACTAATTGAACTTAATTATTGCCTGAGACTGTATTCCTGTAACTCCTTCCCTCAAACTGTTTTATTGTGGCTAAGAGGATTTCATAATGGCATTTATGGAGACATTTGCAGTATATATATATATATATACACACACACACACACACACACACACACACATACAAAGGAACTTTGAAAAGTTTATGGAAATATGCACTTGAAAATTAATGGAACTTTTCAAAAACTTGTTTTGAATGCCCTTTTTATGTAGATATACCAATTCCATCAAACCTATGTCTATTTTTGGCATAATCCTCTTCTCCTTTCCATACCTGCTTAATTTAAATAACTGTATATCTTTTCAAATATTGTTGCTATTACTCTTTCTAAAGGCTAATCAACAACATAGTACACGAAAGAAGAAAAAGATCAATATAAATATAGGAAAGAAATTATTACACTGAATGTCCAAAGAGGCTCTGAAAATTATTCTTAAATGTAGAGTAACAGGCAAATAGAAGAAATGATGACATCAAATTACTTAATAGAAATTTTCAAAGCACAGCTCAAGAAGATAAAGTTAAAAATTCAAAAGGGAAAATCACACTCAGTGTATCTTAAACAGAAAGAACTTGAGGAAAAATAGAGGTTTATATTGCAATATTGAAAGATTCTGTGGGCAAAATGTTGAATGATGGAGGAAAAATTGAAAGAAGATGGAAACAACAAAGGGATGCACTGTGGCGATTGGCTTGATTGAACAATGGCATGGCGAATGGCCTCCAAAAGGAACAACCACAGCTTCAGCGAGGTGGCAATATCTTGTAGGGTAAAGTGACCCTTCCAGGACATTTCACATGCTCTAAGTCTGCATCCAGTGGGATGTTTGTCCAGTTGCCAGGAGTCACAGATACAGGAAGCATGGAATGGAAAGCAGAGACTGTCACTTGGTATTACATTCTGCTGACTGTCTCTGTGACCGTATACTCTTTGGATTTGGACATCTTTAATTCAAAAGGGAGAGGAAATCTCTCCTGGAGATGTCACTCTTATTCCATTGATCTACAATATAAGAAAGCTTCTCAGTCACATTGGGCTCCTGGTGCCTCTGAACAAACAGGCCATGACAAAGTTGATGGATTAAGTCATGTGATGGATCCTGACTACCAAGGGAGAAGTTTGATTCATATTACATAATGGGGTAATGAAGAACATTTTGGAGTTCAGGAGGTTCCTTGGACTGCTTCTTTATACTACAAGACCTTATGCTGACTGCAAATTACAACAACCCAAATCTGATATGATTACAGACCCTACATGAATGAATGTGTAGGCCATCTTTCCAGGCAAGAACCACAACAGACGGCATATCTACTGCAGGCAAAGGGAATATTGCATTGGTGATGGAAGACTGTAGTTTTAAATACCAGCTCAGGTCATGCATTCAGTTGTAGACATGAACAGTATAATGGCTATGACTACCTCCTCATTGTCTATAGAGCACTGTGCCTATCTGTTCCAAGACTGTAAATGTTGGGGGTAGTAGAAAGATCTCATTTTTCTCCTGTGGAGTGGCTAGTAGTTTTGAAAGAGGGGCAGCAAACTATCACTTGCTACTAAAATTCACTTTGCTTTTTTTTAGGTCAACAATGATTCACAGAAATATTGATTATCAACCACAATTATAGGTGTAAACAGAATACTCTTGACTAAATTTGAGGTTGTTTCTTATAACTAAATAATTTTCCTGAGAAATTCTGAGATCTGACTGGTACTCTTCAAATGGAGAATGCCAGTTAAGTATCACTATTGTTGAAGATATATGATAGTAATTTTTCCTCCTTTTATAAGCTTCTTGAGTCAGCCTTGTAAGTGTTACTTAAAGACAAAAAGGTATTTAAGAAATACTAGTCAAAAAGGCCCCCTTTTAGAAGAGTACAATAACTTCTGCTCTGTCTTTGTTATTATGCACTTATTATGTCTGTTACCAACATGATACATAAAGCATTCACAAATTTAGCAATTTCTACACATGTCATACAGTGACATTGCCCGAATTTGTCAAGTTTTCCAAACATTCTCACTCTCCTTTTCCAGATTAGCATAAATTCTGTTTTCTGGCCCCATGAGACCCACCTCCAAGTTCTAAAGAAGATCCAGGGACTGCCCCTCCTCATCCATTCTTGGGGCAGATGTGGTGATGACAGAGGATGGTGCCCAGCTATCAAAAGATAATGTGACTTGGGTCTTAAAGGCTTGAAGCTAAACAAACAGCCATCCAAAAGTGAAGCAACAAGCTCACATGGAGGAAGCACACCAGCTGAAGTAATTATAAAGTGTTATCAAGACTGGGTATTGGGCATCAGAAAACTCAAAACAAACAGTAAACAAACACACAAAAATGAATTGGTGAGAATGGAGGAGGATTAGAGCAGAGACCCAAAGCCCATCTATGGACAATGAAACATCCCTCCATAGAGGGGTCACAAGGAAGGCATGAGTGAAGCAGGTTGCAATAGAGCACTAATGGGTCATGAAATATACCTCTGATCCCGTGAGGCCTCCTCACCCCCCACTATCATAACCCCAGTCCCACTTCCCAATCTAGAAAGAGGGGAGCATGTACATAGATATAGGCAAGAGGTAAAACTCACAACACATGGAATACAGCAACAGGAATGGGAATAGAAGTACCAAAAGGGTAGAGGGAAGGGTGGGAAAGATAGGGAGTGGTGGGGGTACCTATTACTATGAATGACATATAATCACACACCCCTAATCAGGGGGAAGAACAACAGAAGCCAGAGGGGAAGGGAGACAGAGGTTGGTGTTTGATTCGTAAATAATTAACAATCTCCAGTCTATCAGGGGACCATAAAGGATTGAGGGAGGGACAGGGAAAGACGAGGAGTTTATCCCAACTGCTCAATGTAAAGTAACTATCCAGAAAGGATTGATGGGATATAGGCATTAATTTGTCAATATAATTGATGTATGAATTATAACAAGAGTTGTAAGAGCACTCAATAAAATGATTTAAAAGAGCAAAACATAAATTCAAACACAAGCCATCTCTGCTAATTCCAAATGCAATGAATGAAGGTATGAATTAAAAGACATTGAACCGGACTTTATCATCAATATGTAACTTGGAAGACTGAACCGTCTCCTCAGAAGCCTGTTCCAACATTAATGATGAACTCAGCTAACTGATTATCCCACAAAGAGTAAAGGAAGAAGGGCGGGAGAGAGGGATGGAACAAAAAGCCCACAAATTACTTTGAATCTTGAATTTTACCTTAATCATTCTGCCATACTGCCTTAGTCGTCGGGACAGTGTGTGCTTTGCCTAGGAAGCAGGATTGAAGTTTTAGCAAACAGCATGCAGAGAGCCAGCTAAAACCAGAGGAGAAGGCATTTAGTTTAAACAGGAAATTGAACATAAAGAATTTCCAGCCTCTTTAATCTCAAAAGATTTACTAAAAAAGATCAAAGTATTAATTCTCACCTACAGCATTTGAAATTTTTTTAATCTTCAAAAGTCAACTACTGAGCAAGAAATCTGAGGCATATTTCCATTAATTTTTTATCACACCTATTGACACATGAAAACATACCAAAACCACATATTCTAAATTTTCAATTGAGTTTACATTAAATTTAGTATTAAGTTAAAGTATTACTAAAATGAAAACAATTATTAAAACATTAGCTATGAAGACATTGTCTTAAATGCTCATTTTTAGTAATTTTTGAGACTATTATGAAGAAAATATTCACAATTTAAAAATTTCCCCAGATTGCACATGATAGTCAATTGATAGGCATTAAATAAATTCCCTTTAGAAACTTCACAGAGTTGAAAACTTTTAATTTAAAGGTTTATACTTGCTACACATGTGGCTGGCTTTACCTTACAAATAACATTGTCTCCTCCTCACAGCATATCCTGTATAATCCACAACTGTCCTGATATTTTAGGATTAGTTGTATCTCAATTTATTGTGTGAATTAAAGACTTTGAAACTGTTGTTCATATTTTGCAATCTTGAAAATGATGTATAATACTTGGTTTCATTTGGAATTATATTTTAAGTGCTGACTAACATTTCAAGGTCCAATATTGAATTCTGCAAATTTTCATGGTGCTGTTCCCATACTCAAAAAAAAAAAAAATCCAAAAAACATTTAACAAATGTGAATGCTGGCACTTTGGTTAGATGTTTCATTGCCAATTATGATGTTCTAACTAAACAACTTTTCTTTTTTTAAAGCCAAGACTTCATCATAATTAAAGATGTTGTAGAAATTCGACTCAGTGAGTTTAGAAGCAATTTAGAAAAGCAAAATAAAAAAAAACCATAAATGAGCAATTTGCATATTTTCCTCCTCTATTTAAGTGCTATGGTGGTGGGAAAAAATAGACAGTTTATAGATTATGGTGGGCTCATCATTTCTAGTAAATCAACTGGCTGACCAAAGTCTCCAGAAAGTTTCATGGTTCATGAAGTTCTAAATTACAAATTCTCACATCATACATCTTCCAATTTATAGCAGCTGGAGCAAAACTCAAATGCTAAACAATTAGCTCAGAAAGCTCTGGCCTTTTTTTGTTTGACTCCATCAGGATGAATCTTGAACCAGAAGCTTAAATATTTAAACCAACCCTAGGCCACTTCCCAAAAGTGTTTTAAATATCAGCTCTTTATTTTTGGATTTGTTATTCAATGGAAGGTATTTTGATACCTTTAGCTGCATTGATCATAAATATTATTTTATCATTTGTGTTGTCGCAGTTCATTTGTGTGTGTTAAAAAGTTTTTGGAGACAAACTATAAAGTCCAGAAGAAAAAAGTTAAAAGCCTAACTCATAATTGAATTGATCATTAAGCCAAAGTGTATAAAATCATCAGTACTACCCACCTTGGTGCCTGTTTGGTTTGTACTTTATGTTCTAGAATAGTGTTTATCAGACTGAATTTGATTACTAACAAGACTCAATCTATCTTATTGTGCTCTCCACCAAATGCCTCAAAACCTCTTGACCCAAAGGAAATGTAACTTGAGGATATAAGACACATCATGTTATAGAAAAATAGGAAGATATCAAAGGTAAAGGGTCTCCCTTTCATAGTGATAAAATTCAATCATTAGATTTAAAATAAAATCTAGCACTGATTATTTCTGTTCCCTTTAACATCTCAATCAGGAACTTTGAGTGCTTGCTACCAAGAATGGACACTACTCTTTTTTTTTAAAAAAAAAGGTGAAGTGATTCAGAATGACAAAATAAAACAAATGTGTACCTCATGAAAGAGGTATGGGAGAATTGTGTGGTTTACAACATAAAAATAGTTTGTCCTCTCTCAACCCTTGACTTGGAAATAATGCAAATATAATAAAATAATTTATCACAAGTGCATAGGTGAGACTTAAATTTCAAAGAGAATTTTGCCTATGTTTCTAAATTATACATTTTTCTAAAATTACACATTTTACCATGAGCAAACAACAACAACAAAAACATTTGTATATATTTCTTGAGTGTCCTATATTCACTAATCTTCACTAAGCTATACAGACTCAATGCCATGAGTTGATGCCAGCCTGTAGTGACCATGTAGGACAGGGTGGAACTGCCCTTGTGGGAACCTGTGACTCTTTTTTGTTTCAGTCTTAGAGAACCTCCTTCTTTCTCACAATACTAAGCTATTTGCCTACCTGTCTTCAAATGTGAAATGGGATTCTTTCCAATTTGGAGCAAATTTTAAACAAGTCAACCCCTGCAGAGAAAGTTCACATAAAGATATATTTTATGAGAAATATTTTTCTTTATGAGGGTTCACCTAAATATAGCTACTCAGATTTTTTTGTCACTGTGACAAAAGTGCTGATTATAGAGTTATTTTTCCTGCAGTTGTATATGTTTTCCTTTTCTTGTATTGTCTGCTCTAGTAGATGTGGGATTTGAACAATTCTTCCCACAATGGTAACAGGGTCAGAGGTTACAAGTTTCCGAGCATGGATTAACCTAAACAGCAGGGACAACATCAAAATGTATGCAAAAATATACAGAAAGGTTATAAATCTTATAAAAGCAAAGCATACCAGAAAATCGCCTTAAGAAAATAAATGCTGTGTTTGTTTTTTAAAAAAAATGAAATCAAGAAGTATGTAGTCATAACATCAGCTCCTTCAAAACAAAAGCTGTATTTAGAGAAAGAGCACTTATCAGGCTAAGAAGAAAAGGTACTCCATGTTTCCAGTTATACAGGATGATTCATGGTCTGTTCAATCCCTTTCACTGCCACTAGGTGGATTCTGACTCCTCGTGGCTCTGTGAGGGCAGGGCTAACTGACCCTGGGAGTTTCCAAAAGTGTAACTCAGGTCTGAGCTAGGACACCCTGTGCTTCCCCCTCAGTCTAAACAAGGGAATGAAAATCAAGCAATTGGAAAACTGACAACAAAATTGTAAAATGACAAAAGAAATGTCATATAAAAAGCTTCCAAAATAAACTAGAGAACAAAAGTGCCTGGATAGTAAAAACTACCAACCAGATAAATTCCATTTCTCTGCCTTTGTCCCTAGCAACTCACTCAATATGCCCACTCCTCATCACGTTCCTTCCCTTTGTCCTCTCTCTCTTTTTCACTCCTCTCTCCTCCTTCACCCCATCTCTCTCTCTCTCTCTCTCTCTCTCTCTCTCTCTCTCTCACACACACACACACACACACACACACACTCACACACACACACAAACACACACAATGCATCTCATATATTTCTCAAAGAAAGGCATTTTCTTTTCAGAGCAAACATCCGATGTCTGCATGTCTCCAATGGGACTCCCTTTTCTTTATACTATGTTGTCTGTTTCTTTGATTTTCGGTAAATGAAACACAGGGATATTGAGCCTATAGGAAATTGAACCTTTAAGAAAGGAAATATAGGGCTGAGCCCTGGTGGCGTAGTGATTGTGTGCAGGACTGCGGCCCACTGGGACGGAGGTTCAATTCCAGCAGTGGGGCTGGGCCTCCTACTCCCACCGCCAGAGAGCAGTGATGCCCCCCCCCCAAAAAAAAGAAAGGAAATATAACAAGGTTGGGGAGGAAGAGGGATTTAGAGGGGTGGGGACAAAAGAGGGAGGGAATGTCAAGAAGTCTAGGAAGGAAAAGTAGATTTAGAGACTGATTATGGAAGCAATTGTACAACTATGTTTGGCATAATTGAACTATGTAATTAATTGCCAAGGTACAGTAAACAGAAGAAGAAGAAGAAGAAGAAGAAGGAGAAGGAGAAGGAGAAGGAGAAGGAGAAGAAGAAGAAGAAGAAGAAGAAGAAGAAGAAGAAGAAGAAGAAGAAAAAGAAGAAGAAGAAGAAGAAGAAGAAGAAGAAGAAGAAGAAGAAGAAGAAGAAGAAGAAAAAGAAGAAGAAGAAGAAGAAGAAGAAGAAGAAGAAGAAGAAGACATAGATCCTGAAATGGTTTGGGGCTTCCACTAAATCCTCGCTCTAATTTTATGAATGGTCAGGTCTTAGATCATGGTCCTGCTCAATACTCACCTTCCTGAAATGAGAACTGAAGATAAGGCTGCTAGACCAGAATGGGGCTGAAGGAAGCAGACAGTGTCCAGCTGTCAGTCAGAACAGTGTCTGCGTCTCAAACTCTTGTGTGCAAGCAAACAGCCATCTAAGTGGAGAATCCATTATATCTACATGGAAGAAGCACACCAGCTTGGGTGATCCAAAGATAGCAATTACAAAATTCAACTACGTATCAGAGAACAGTATCACAATTAAAATTGTGAACTCTCAATTCGCGGAAAGATATGGAGGCAGAGGGAGCCCAAACCCCATCTCTAGAATATATCGTCTGACTGAGCCACTGTCAGATCCTCTCTAGTTACAGGAAAGAGGTTTGAATGGACTTTCTATCAGGCAGAGACCACTGTAATCTTGATTATGTTGGCTGGAACTTGATTACTTGACCAGTTGACCACCCTATAGACATGCCCTGAATTCATTCTGGTGCAAATATCTTTTCCTGTTTCCATGATAGACATTTCTTCCCTGGCATTTTTAATGTTAATGAAGGTCTTTTCCTTCTTATACATTATCTCTATTTTTGTCTTTATACTATTAGGATTTTGTCCTTACCACCTTCGTGTGATTTTGGTTTTTATTGTTCTCTATTGGATTGGCCAAATTTGAAGCACAGGAAGAGTGGATGCATAATAATAATAACTAAGGACAAAACAACAATGGAACCAAGGGTACTTGAGGGACACTGGGAGAGGATAAAGCAGGGAAAAGGAAAGGGAGGCTCAACAAACTCAAGGACAAAGGAATAATAAGTCAACTAAAATTGATGCCAAGGAGAGTGTAGAAAACCTGGTGGGGCTTGATCAAGTGCAATATAGCCGAAAGGAATTACTGAAGGCCAAAAGAAGGTTGAACATGATAGTGAGACAAATGGAAAGTAAAAGGAAATAGAGGGAAAAAACTAGGAGGCAAAGGAGATATATAAATATCTAAATACAGGCATGTAAATATGTACATATATTTCTGCACAGCAATAGGGAAATAGTCCTATGTATATATTTAAATGTTAAATACTAAGGCAGCAGACAGACATTGGGCCTCAATTCAAGTATCCCCTAATTGCAAGACTGTGTTCCAATAACCTGGCATTCCATGATGCTCAACTTCCCAACAAAATCACTGAAATGAAAATGGGAGCGGGCTGAGCCCCGGTGGTGTAGTGGTTGAGTGCAGGACAGCGGTCCACTAGCTTGGTGGTTCAAATCCAGCAGCAGCTCTCCAGGAGCAAGGCTGGGTCTCCCACTCCCACCAGAAGGCAGTGATGCCCTCAAAACAAAAAACAAAACAAAAATGGGAGCATACGTAAATGTGGTGAAGAAAGTTGAAGGTGCCCAGTGATCACAAGATAGAGTGTCTAAGGCCTTAAAGGATCAAAGATAAATAAGTGTCTATATAGCTGAGAAGAAAGAAAGCTTACATTGAAGAAGTGTGAACAAGAAGTGTCAATGGGATCATGTATCAGACATCAAAGACCCAGAACACACAAAAAATTATCTCCATGTAAATGAGGGGCATGGTGGGGTGAAGAACCAAAGCCCATCTGTAGACAATTGGACATTTCATCACAGAAGAATCACAAGGAGGAGATGAGTCATTCAGGGTGCAGTACAGCACTGATGAAACATTCAACTTTCCTATAGTTCCTTAATGACATCCCTCCTCTCCTCCCGATATCATGACCCCAAATCTACCTTACAAATTGAGGTGGAACAGAGTATGCACACTGATACAGATAAAAACTTGAAACACAGGGAACCCATGAAAGATAAACCCCTCAGAACCAATAATGAGAGTAAGTGATACAAGGAGGGTAGGGGAAAGGTGAGGGGAAAAGGGGGAACCAATCACAACGATTGATCTATCACCCCCTCCAAATGGGGTGAACAATAGTAATGTGAGTGAAAGGAGAAAGTAATCATTGTAAGATATGAAAAATGTTATAAATTATCAAGGGTAATGAGGGAGGGAGAGTGGGTAAAAATGAGCTGATGCCAAGGGTTCAAGTAGAAAGAAAACATTTAGAAAATGATAATGGCAACATATGTACAAATGTGCTAGATAAAATGAATGGATGGATGGATTGTGATAAGAACAGTAAGAATCCACAATAAAATGATTTTTAAAATAATAATAATTATAACTGATTCAAGGATATATAGGAAATACAGGGGGGCAGCGGATGACATAGAGGGAAAGGAGATTTCTGGAGTAAAAAATAAAGAGGGAAGTGGGGAGCATGCACTGGACCTGATTGTTATTACACAACTCATTTTAAAGGCAATTTAACCAATGGTAGTGTAGGGATGTTCTGAAAATTGATGTGTAATGATTGTACAATTCTTTTTGATATGGTTGAATAATTCAAGTATCAGATTGAATGATATGTAAATTATGTATCAATAAACTGTTGGGACAAATTTTTTTTAAATAAATCATTTTTGGGGGGTTCATACAAGTCCCATGATAATCAATACATATGTCAATTATAAGCATACCACATTTGCACAACTGTTATCATCATCACCCCTGAAACACCCTCCCTTCACTTAGGTCCCCAGTACCAGCTCCCCATATTTCCCCTCCCTCCCAACTCCCCCATGAACCCTTAATAATTTATACATTGTTATTATTTTTTCATTTTTACTCTGTCCGATGTGTCCCTTCACCCACTTCCTTGCAATCTGTACTCAAGAGAGGTCATATGTAGATCCCTGAAATTAGTTTCGCCTTTCCACTGTACTCTCCATTCACCCTCCTGGTATCACTATACTCACCCCTGATCCTGAAGGGATCATCTATCCAAAATTTCCCATGTTTCAAGCTCCAGTGTACATCCCTTGGTCTAACTGGATTTGTCAGGCAGAATTGGGATCATGCTAGTGGGTTTGAGAACTAGAGGAAAGTTGCCTACCTCATTGTTGCCATGCTGTGCCTTGACTGGCTCCTGCAGCCCCTCTTCGACGGGATGTCACTTCAGCAATTGATGGGCTTTGAGTCCCCACTTAGTACTCCCCTTCATTTATAATGATACACATTTTAGTTCTTTGATGCCTGAAACCGGATCCCTTTGACACCTGATAGTCACACAGGCTGTGTGCTTCTTCCATGTGGGCTTTGTTGCTTCTGAGCTAGATGGCTGCTTGTTTACTTTCAAGTCTTTAAGCCCCAGATGCTATATCTTTTCATAGCCGGGCACCATCAGCTTTCTTCACCGCATTTGCTTATGCACCCATTTGTCATTAAAGGCACAATGTTATGATTCTTAGTTCTTAAATCGTGATAACTGATCCCTTGGCACCTCATGCCAAATCAACTGTCATTGAGTTGATTTTTACTCCTAGCCATCCTTTGGGCGAGGGTGTATGTATACTTGCCCCTGTGAGTTTGGGGGACTCTAGCTTTTTATAGTAGTAGAAAGCTCTGGCTTTCTCCTGGGGAGCAGCTGGTGATTCTGAACTGCTGACTTGTGGTAGCAGCCCAACGTGTATCTACTGTGTTAGCAGGGATCCTCAAGGTCCATCATAGAGTCGAAAAACTGCGTACCACTGGAAACAATACTCGGATCTCTAATATTATGCAGAGGGAAGCTAGACTCCACTGCTACCCATCTTTGATAAACTTCATTCTCGTTTAAGGTCTCAGCGACTAACTCAATCACTGGTGGTTCACCTTTACCCAGAGGCATCTCACAAAGAAGGCATGAAGAACTACTTTTCTAAGTTCACAGCTATTGAAAATCTACTAACACTGCCGTAATTTGGAATCAATCCAAGAGTAGTTTTTAAAGTTACACTGTGGTTAGGGATCCTGATGAAAAAATGGGTTATACCATGGACTGCTAATTGAAAATGGTTGGGGATACAAAACATTGACCAGTCCATAGGAAATAGTGCAACGCTCTGCTTCCATAAAAATTTATAGTCTTGGAAATCCTGACATGCATATTTACTGTGTCCTAAAAGGATGCACTGTGTTAGAATCAACTCAGTGGTGATAGATTTAATTTGGCTTTGGGATGCCTCTCTGTAATGACAAATGGGACCATTTTTATCATCTTCTGAAATATTCAGCAGAAATTTTGAAATCACAGCGTTAGTTTCTCCAACTTCAAAGTGACACTAGGGCCTTCTTTTCCTGGAAATTTGATGTTTTATTCAAGAGATAATCTATGCAAAAAATCTGTTGTTTATTTTTTATATGAAGGCTATTGTGAAATTCCATATTTTAAGACACAGAGTTTCTAACACTCCTCTCTAAGAAATGTCTACATATTTTCTTAATTACATTAAAGCAGTTTAGTAAAGTGCCTGGCTTTCTTTTGAAACATCAACCAAAACATAAATATTAAAACCAAAAATATCCACAGCTCTCTGAACAGCACTCTTTGTATAAAATAGTTCGTCAACACACTGTAGCTATGTGTACTTACTATAATCTTGGCTTCATAAAATAACTTTTTGATACATAAACACTCTTTCATTTCTTTCTACATATTTTGTCTCCATAGAAGATGATCAGAATATAGTTTTATTTCACACAAGTTTACAATTGCAGAACTTAATAAAGCCTGAATTTTATGCTTTGCAGTTTCTAAAATTTGATCTCCTTTTATACTCCTGTATCACTTCTCCTCTTATAAATTATAGAATTCATCTTCATTTCTGTGATGGTTGCATTTAGGTGAAGAAAACAATAACTCCTCGAGTGTTGTAGAATGAGATATGGTTTATAATAGATTGATGTGGATGTTGTTTTTCTGGTTTATTCCCATCACTCTTTCTAATGTCACACAGAGTCACAATGTCTTTGTTGGCTATTGAACAATGCCTAATGTCTCTATTTCTATGTATATGGAAATCCCAAACCTAAGCCATAAAGTTAGTCTGTGCCTTCCTCTCTTGTAAATATATGCAACTTGGCTTATTTTTCTTTAACCTTGCTCTTATATAAAGCCACATGTGACTACTCCACACATACTCTGTCTCTAAATATACTTATGTCACTGCACACCCATTAAAATGGCATTTTGTTATGAAAAAGGGTTCGTGAACATACAGGGCTTGGAAGTTTGTGTGGTATTTTACCCTTTTCTCAATGAAGTTACAGAAATCTGGACACAACAGCAATTTGAGGAGGACTACACTATTGATTCATACCCTTGTATGAAAATGCCTGTTCATATTTGTTTCTGGTCACTAAGCTAGTTCCACATCCATGACCGAACAACACTTCCTTATCCCCAGCAAAATTTTATGGTAATTCCCAAACTTAGAAAATTGATGAGGATTTTTGCCAACATCTAAATAAAGTCTAAACAACATAGATTCCCTCATCCTCCTTAATCCATTATTTTAGCTATGAGTTCAAAGAACTACAATAGTCAAGCATGATTTCCTTTTACAAAAACCAATTTTACCTCCCACCAGAGCATCATATTTATTTATATTTTCAGCATTCTTACTTGTCACAAGAGATTCCACTGCCTTACTTGTTTCATAGCTTCACACTAAATAAAACATACCTAACCCTAGATAATTATTTACATTTAGTATGCCAACTACATTCACACATCATTACCTTAGCATGGTATCAATACAGCCCTTATCAAAAGGTATTTTGAGAGAGAACATTAAAATCACTCCAGTTCCCTCAATAAAGAACAACGCATAAATAAATAAATTGTTTCTGACAACACAGACTATTCAAAGGTAGAATGGATGTGTCCCTACTGAGAATAAATTTCCCAAGACTGGAGTTTCCCAAGCATGTAATCCCAGTGAACTCACAGTCTTCAGGAAGATGGAGGACCGGGAAGGAGTGTCAAGGGAGTAGTAATGCATATTAGATCATCTTTAAGATTCTGAAAATTTGCAATTCTATTCAAATATCCATGTCATCTGTATAGTCCCTGCTTATTTCAAAACAGTATATACTACTTTTTTTAATGCAGGAGAAACAAGTCCATGATACTGTTTGTGATATTTCATATCTTAGTCTTATCTAAACATGCTTAACATTTTTGAAGGAAGCTATACTTTTCTCAATATGTTTTTGGATACACTAACTTTGCAGATAATATCACTGCCCAAGATTGTTTTTAAGAATGATATTGTATAAATTTTTGAAATAACTTTTAATATATTTCCCAGGAAGTGGAAAATGTTCCTTAATTATAGTCATCTTGTCTAGCTCAAAAACTGGTAGAGAGTGGAGCAAATAGCTGTTTGTCCTTTCATAAATAATTTTTATATGATTTTTTCAATTGTGTGTCTCAAAAAAAGAACATTTGTAGACTTTACACTTAGCTAGAACATTTAAAACTACTATTGCCCTCTTCAAAACACCACGACAAAATAAAAATCTCTCTGACCAATCAATCTGCCCAATTAGAATCCAGAATTTCACATTTACATTTTTCAGTAATTTATCATTTATTCATTTCCACAGCACAATTTTTAAATGTCTTTCATTTTGAAACCACAATTGTCCTCATATGCAAATCTCTTAAGCAAGGTTCAAAACAAAGTAAGAATAGTGTATCTAATTATGAGTTTCATATTCATCCACTTCTCTACCACTTTAATAAGGTTTGTATATATATGTGTATAAATATATATATATGTGTATGTGTTTAACATTATTCCCTAACTGCCCCAAATACCAGTTTTTCTTCTGCATAATTATTCCTTAAAGTATATAAACAATATATGAAAATAATTTTCTCATAAAAATTCAAACTGACAAAAAAGCTTACATATCATTCAATTCACTGTCAATTCCACTCCTCAGACTTTTCCATTTTTATATTTATATGCATGTTCTAGGGTATATATTTCTGTTTATTTAATCTATGTTGAGATATAGTTAATTGCCTAATATGGCTCTGATTTTGTGATGCTAAAATAAATTCAAGGCTCTACCAATGATTATAATCCTGCTTTAAAAGAGTTATCTATTACATAATTAAGGTGGAATATATTTTGAATCCTGTCTAGAAGGATACCTATGCAAGAAGGTATGACTCACATCACTACTCTTCGTTTCTTTGGGGCTATGATCTGCAGAAGGCAAAAGTCCACCTCCATCAAAGTGATCTGGAGAAGTTACTTTAAAATGACTGTCTTCCCTACTCTAACTGAGCATGCTCAGTCACCACATACTGATCTGACATCAATTCCCTTTAAAACAACAGTCAATCCAGGATTCAGAAAGGTTATGTGTTAGTCCAGGTAGAGTGGAGAAACAAAATTCATAAACAAGCATATGCATATAAGAGAGAGGTTTATATACAAGAGCAAAGGATCATTGAGAAAACATCCCAGCCCAGTCCAGTCCAAAGTCACAGGTCCGATATTAGCCCACATGTCTGATACCAATCTGTAAGTCCTCCTCACACTCCGGCGATGACACCAGATAATCACAAGCCAGTGACTACAGAGTCTTGTGTATATAGTGGCAGTAGAAGTATCTCAGTGCTAGCCAGGGTCTCCTCATGCCTCCTCCAGTTTTCAGGGCTGGATCGATCAACGTGCTACCATGAGCCTTTCCAGCTGCAATGTCGCCAAGGGAGTGTTGTCAGTAGAAAATCTCCAAGGAAATAAACCAAGAGTCTCTTACCTCCACAGTAGAAATATGGCCACATTTCCCAGAACCCTCAGGAGAAAGCCATGCTCACATGTAGGTCTCATTGGCTATCTCCCGATTGACAAATTAGACTCCACCCCTACACTCTTAATCTTCAAATTGACACCAGATTAGGTGACTGCCACAAGTGTTGTGATGTGAGCGCCAGCATGTTTTTCGATCTGGCTAAGTGAGGGGAGGTGATAATACACAATGTATACTGAATGGTTTCATTTATGTAAAAGATTCAAAATTGACATACCTATAGAAAAGAGAATGGATTAACTATTGCCAAGGGTCGCATAGGGCATGTGAAAAAAAAATCATTAGGAATGATTATTAATTTGAAAAGCGTTTCTGATCCAGTGACAAAAAGAGTCTCAAATCATTTTGTGCAGTTCATTAAGCTCTGTGAACACAGTAAAAACTATTGAACTATGTAATTTAAATGGGTACATTTTATGGCATTTTGAAATATATCTCCTAGAATTGTCAAATGAGCAATAGTTATCACTACTATAATATCAGTATTGCTAAACAACACAGGTATATTTTAATAGATATTGAAAGCTATATGTATTAGAAAAACTAAATGAATTGAAAATACTTTAATCACAGCATCTAATTTAATAAAAATTGCAAGGCTAGTGACTTGTTTATAGTAAATACTTTATGGACTTCTCCAGATGGAGTGCACAGAAATCATATTGGCTACATCTACAGGAAGAGAAGATGGGAAAGCTCAATATCAGCCACTAAAACAAGGACAGGGGCTGACTATGGAGTAAACTATCTATTGCTCATTTGTAAGCTCAGGTTGAAGCTGAAGAAAATTAAAACAATTCCATGAGTGCCCAAATAAACACTTGATATATTCCACCTCAATTTTGAGACTTTCTCCAGAAAAAAAATGCTGCACTGAATACTAATGGCAGACGTTATGATGAGTTGTGAAATAACTTCATGAACATCATACATGAAGTAAGCAAAGCATCATTATATAGACGAGAAAGGGAGATAAATCTTGATACCAAAAGAGACAATGAAGATGACTCTTAAAAACAGTAGCTAAGGCTACAATAGCTAAGGAAGCAATGGTAAAGTTAAGAGTTGAATAGAAAATTTCAAAGAGAAGCTTAAGGAGATAAAATAAAATATTAGAAAGAAATACGCAAAGACCTAGAGTCACAACTGACCAGTAGTATTATGCTTAGAATACCTTAAACTGAAGGAACTCAGAAAAAAATCAAAGCTCGATTTGCTATATTGAAAGAGTTTCTGGGCAAAATACTGAATGATGCAGGAAACATGGAAAAACTATGCATAGATCCACTGTGCCAAAAATAAATACATAGTTAACATTCAACCATTTCAAGAAGTAGCATAATAGCAAGAACCCATGGTACTGAAGGAAGAAATCAAGCTGTATTGAAAGCATTTGGTGAAATGCAAAGCTATTGGAATTGATGGAATACCAATTGATAATTTTCAGCAACCTGATGAAGCTCTGAAAGTTCACATTAGTTCTGCTGGATTTGGAAGGCAGGTAGTTGGCCAACTGACCTGAAGAGATCCATATTTGTACTTTTTCCAAAGAAAAGTGGCCTGACAAAATGCCCAAATTGTAGAATATCATTCATAGTGTATGCAAGTAAAAGTTTTCTGAAAAAATTTTAACAATAGTTGTATCAGTGTGTTAGCATATGTATAAAGAGAGTTTCATATAAAGGGAAATCATACATAAAGAAAGCATCCCAACCCAGTCCAGTCCAAGGTCATATGTGAGATATTAGCCAATATGTCTGATACCAACCTATAAAGTCCTCTTCTGGATGATGAAACACATGCAAAGAATCCAAATGCAGGATGATTGCAAGCCAGTAGAAAGTCTTTGGATAGTTGGCATTGTAAGCATCTCAGCACTGGCAGGAATTCCTCTGTGGCTTTTCTGGCTTCAGAGGTAAGGTTACATCCATGTGGCTTGTCCTTCTCAGGCGACTAGGGTAGTTAGTTTCATATGTCTTGTCAACTGTCTCCCGTGAAATCAGCAGAGAGAGAAGGAGGTGCCTTCTGCCTCCAAGAAGGAAGTACCAGATTTCCCAGCTTTCTCAGGAGAAGTCCATGCCCACACAGAGGTCTCATTGGCTATGAACCAATTGACAGACTAGACTCCACCCCTTCCCTCATAATTCTCTCAATTGACACCAGATTATGTAACTACCACAATCAGTACATTTACAGAGAGCTTCCAGAATTTCAGGTAAGATTCAAAAAAGACATAGAACAAGTGATATCATTGCTGATGTCACATGGTCCTTGGCTGGAAGCAAAAATGACCAGAAAGATGTAATTTATGGTTTTTTGACTATGCCGAAGCATAAAGCATACTGTGTGAAACATAAGAGTCTATGGATGGTGCTCTGAAAAATGGAATTTCAAAAACACTCTATGGTGTTCCTGTTGAATGTATACATAAATTGAGGCCATTGTGATAGGAAAACTAGGTCATGCTGTATGGTTCAAAATCAGAAAAGTTATCATTAGGGCATATCCTCTCACAATGCTAGTTGAGTCTGTATGCTGAGCAAATGATCAAATAATCCAGATAACATGGAGAAGGATACAGCATCAAAAAGAAGGAAGAATAGTTAACCTGGATCATGCTTATGACACAACCTTGCTTGCTGGAAGTGAGGCATATTTGAAGTACTTGCTGTTGAAGATAAAGAATTGTAGCCCTCAATTTGGATTACAACTCAATGTCAAAAAGACCAAAATCTTCACAAATAATCCAATATATAATATCATGTTAAACAGAGAAAAGTTTGAAGTTGTCAAGGATTTTGTCTTCCTCAGATCTACATTCAATGCTCATGTATGAGGCAGTAGGCATAATAAACACATTGCATTGGCTAAATCCACTGCACAATACCTCTAAAGTATTAAAAAGCAAGGTTGTTATTTTGAGGACTAAGGTATATCTTACTCACATTATATTTTCAATCTCTTCACATGTTTCTGGAAATTGTGCATCACATTAAGAAAACTGAAGGTGTGTTAGATCAGATTGACAAGATAAATATATTGATTGATACTCATATATGTGTCAGAAAGAGCTTTATATCAAATAGTAATTTTATATTAAAAAAACAAATCCAATATTAGCCCATAAGTCTGACACTAGTCCACAAATCCCTCTTCAGACTGACATGGTACACACATGATGCAAAAGGCAGGAAGATCATAGGCCAGTCCTGTGGATCCAAGGACAGTGGAAGCATCTCTAGGGCTCTTGCAAATGTAAGCATGGCTCCACATGACTTGTCAACAGGAAGGTGAAAGCAGACAGAATGTGTGACCCACCTCTAGGGACAGAGAGAGATCAAGGGTCTGGCTTCAGACGGGCATTTATCTCAGATACGCCTCCAACTGAGGTCATCAAGCTGCAATCTGATTGACAGGCTAAACTCCACCCCTACACTTTAGTTATCAAGTTAATATGAAAGTTTGTAACCAGTTCAGAAGGAAAATCCATAAATCTGAACTGTGGTGCTGGCAAAGAATATTGAAAGTACCATAGACTGCGAAAATAACAAACAAATATGTCTTGAAAGAAGTATACTCCTTAGAGGCAAGGATGGCATGACTTCATCTCCTGAACTTTGGGCATTTTATTAAAGAGACCATCCCTGGAGAAGGATATCACACATGATACAGGAGCTAGGCAGTAAAAAGAAGGAATACTTTGGACAAGAGGCATTCACACAGTACCTGCATCAATGAGCTCTAACGTAAGAATGCTTCCTAGGATAGGACAGGACAGTCTTCATTCCATTGTACACAGGTCTACAAAAGAATGAGTTAGAACAGATTCCAGGGCACCTAGCAACAACCACAGCAACAGATAAGATATCATAGAAAATAAGAATTAATGTAAAATGTTTTCATGAAAAGTATGTCAAGTAGCATGAACCTTACGCACTCGTGCTTCCAAAATGAAGTATGCTTTATTGATACATGAGGCAAAAGTATACTTTATAAATAAATAAATACTTAAATATAAATGCATGTTATCATAAACTCCAGATAGATTTGTATTAATAATAGAAATACTTGTGAAGCACTGGTGACACTGTCAGTTAAGTGTGGATTGATAACTGCAAGATCAATGGTTAACATCCACCGGACTTATATTCTAGAGGACCTGGCTAAAGTTTAGGGCATAACTATGCTATGTGAACCAAGCATAGAGCTCTGAGACTCATTGACGGAAAGAAAGAGCTCTAACACAACAGCTGCTGTGAGCACGGTCCTGAACCAAGCAGTGTCTTCTTCTGCTGTACACAGACTCATAGTAGGCAGCCACTGACTTGCGGGTACCTCATAACAAGGAATGATTATTCCACAATTTAGTGTCTTGAAAATTATACTAGATTCCATTACTTTAAGGGTCAGGTATTAGGAAAGAATACTGTAGGACAATTCTTCACCAGGTGGAATTGGCTTCAGTTCTTCAGTAGTAGCTTGCAGATGACTGGGCTGAGCTGATGGACACAAGATAACTTTGCTTATGTGCCTGGTGTCTTGGTAGTTAGCCAGTCCATCTAGTAATAATTTTGAACTCAAAAGACTTCACACACAACTGCATCCCCTCTGGCTGTAAACATACCTTCCTCATAAGGAACCACTCACTGTTGGGAACATATCATGAAAATGGCACAAATGATTAAGCACTAGACAACTGGATGAAAGTTGAGAAGTTCAAATTTTCCAGAGGACACCTCCAGGGAAACCTGGCAAATTGCTTCCAAAATTTCACAGCCTTAAAAATGCTATGAAGTGGCACTGCACTGCACACTGACTCACCATGAGTTGCATGGATGCCAAGTACCATCACTGCTAAAAACCTGCTGAGAAGACACAGTCCTACTCTCTATGTAAGTTCAACCTTCAATATAAAATATAATTTAAAATGTACAGAGAGCACCAAATATGTAAAACCTCTAAAAGTCACCAAAAAGACACTAAGCTACACCCCCCCCCCCAAGTACACATATAACAAAAGGTAACACAAGCCAACAACATCTCCCCACTACTGTGGTGTCTTGGTTTTTATGTCTTTTCATGGGGTACTTTGGGGGATGATTCCAAAAACTGCATGAGATAAACTTTAGAGTCTTGGAGATGATGTTCCACTATGTTTTCAACTCTTAAGTTAAACTAATTTATTAATTTGCTATCCTCGTTTAAATATGAGAAGAGTTCAGACCCCCAAAATACAGAATTAGACTGAAAGGTTAAGAATTTTGTAATTAGATAACAAATAAAATAAGAAAAATGAGGTATCAAAAAGCTTCTATGAGAATCTGCATAGGAACCCATGGTGACTAACTGGTTATGCATAGAACTGCCCATCACAAAATTAGTTGTTTGGGCCAGAACTCACTGGGAAAGGTTTAAAAGACTTAAAGGTTTGGAAATCTACAGGGGACTGTCCTATAAGGTCGCTATGAGTATGAATCAATTAGATGGCAGCAGAATTTTTTTTTAATATGGAAGGCTGTGCAATGCACACACAGACTACACACAGACACAGACTACTGTAAAACAAAAGCACTCTTGAGAAGAGTGGAAAATTTTTTAAAAAAGAAGCACACATGTGAAAGGCATGAGGGTAAGTCAGCGTGTCAACATCATAAGACTGCATCATCATTCTCATACACAAAACATTTCTACATTTATTACAAATTTGTGAATATTTATGTCAATGTTTTTCATATTATAATAAAGTAAGTTATTTCATTAAAGTCCTTGCTGGTCAAATTTAATTGAGTCAATTCTTCAAAAATACATGCTCTTTAAATGAGTGAAGGAGCAAACTAGAGTTTAGCTCTAAAAAACATGTTTGAAAGAGAAAAAAAATTTTCCCAGGATCAGTCGACACCTTGTACAGATTCACCCAAAGTACTACCAGGAAAATAAATTTTCACAGAGCTTAAATAAGAAAGAGATGAAATTTTACTAAAAATAACTTTTGTTGGTTCATACTTATAAAGTCATAAAGTAACCAGACGTCCCGCTTTTGGTGGGACAGTCCTGATTTTAAACAATTTTCCCCATGTCTTGTGGCATTAAACAGTATTTTGTCCATCCTTGTGGTGCAGAGGTTACCTACAGGGGGCTGTGATCCTCACCAGGAGCTCAGCAGGAAAAAGACAGGGCTTTACTCCTGTAAACAGTTCCGATCTCAGAAACCCACAGGAGGAGGTCACTGCCTCGAGGACAGTGAGCTTTACATTTGTGTCATTTAACAGCTTATTCTGTGGATACTTGGGGATCAGCTGGAGTGAAAACTCTTCCTGGAAGTGGAATGGGACAAAGAGAGCAGGGCACCGGCAGTCTTTTGAAAGTCAGCTCAAAGGAAGCAGTCAACAGGGGGCAGGGAGAATGGAGTTTGAAGTTCATCTCTTATGTTCAGCACATACTTCTGACAAACCCAGCCTTCTGTGTGTCAAATCAGTCGGCCAAAATTACTGTCAGAAAAAAAAAAGCCACAAGAGGCTGAGCCCCGGTTGAGTGCAAGACTGCGGCGTGCAGGCTTGGTAGTTCAAAGCCAGCGGTGGCACCCAGGAGCAGCGCTGGGTAGCTCCCACACCCACCAGAGGGCAGTGATGCCCCCCCCCCAAAAAAAGCCACAATACAGTTCTTTATTCTCCATCTTCCAATTATAGTCATGTGCTCTTGTGAAAAGCAAAGCAGGATTTCAAGCATTTCACCTGTTACTCCCAGAGGCCTGCTCTTGAGTCTGAACCCCAGGAGACTGCTATTTGGAGGATGGAAGTTTTCCTGATTATATACCCTGAATACACCAGGACTCCGCAATCCTCACCAGCAGTGGTTCCATGATAGAAGATGGCATGCTGAGCTCAGGTAGACCTCCCACCACATACTCAGCTTGGATTCTGGAAGTGTTACTTAGAGAGATTTTTGCAATGCCCATGCCCATCTCCCAAGAGAAATGGCCCAGAGGCTTTGTCTCTGCAGGAAGCAAACAATAAAATAGATAGGTTCCTCCCAAAGGAACTCATTTCATTAGTGACAAAACAAGAATTTTAAACCTAAAAGTGTTTAGGTGGCAAGGGGAAAAGTGAACATCACAGAAAGTCAGATTGCAGAACAAAGTGTTCTTGTGTTAAGGGTGCATCTTCCCAACCCAATCATTACAGACAAAATGTGTGCAAAAGCAAATGTGGTGAAGAAAGCTGATGGTGCTCAGGAATCAAAAGATTGGTGTCTTAAAGGCTTGAAGATAGACATTTGGCTCAAAAGCAACCTAGCCCACATGGCTAAGAGTCTACAAAATGATTGAAAGGTGTCCAGAAAGAAGCACACTGTTGATGGGATCAGGTCTCAGCCACCTAAGACCAAATTAAACCATACCGAAGGTCAAGGTGGGGGCATGGAGTGGAGACCCAATGCAGATCTGTAGACAATTGGACATCCCCTCACAGAGGGGTCACAGGGAAGAGGTAACTCAGTAAGGGTTCAGTATAGAACTGATGAAACACACAATTTTTCTCGAGCCATTTGGTGCTTCCTTCACGCCACTTTCATGACCTCAATGCCTTACAAATTGATTTAGACCAGAGCATGCACACTGCTATTGATAAGAGCCCGAAGCACAGGGAATCCAGGATAGAGAAACCCCTCAGGGCCAATAAGGAGAGGAGAGATACCAGGAGGATTAAGGGAGGGCTCAGAGAGAAGAGAGGAATAGATCAAACTTATCAACTAGAACCCCCTCCCAGAAGGATGAATAATGGAGAAGTGAGTGAGGAGTGACAGAGGATGGCATAAGATATGGAAAAAGTAATCTATAAATTAACAAAGCTTTGTGAGGGAGGGTGGGCAGAAGAGGGAGGGGGAGAAAGGGGAAGTTGATATCAGGGGCTCAAGTGAGAAGAGAATTCTTTGAGCCTGAGGATGGCAGCATATGTGCAAATGTGCTTGACACACTGGATGAATGTATGGATTGTGATAAGAAAGGTAAAAAAAACCCAATAGAAGTATTTTAAAAAACAGTGGAGAGTGTAATGAAGGAGAATAGAAGAAAAATCAGAGATCTAATGAAGACACTGAAGGCAGTGGATGTTCAATGACAGAATTCTTACCTGCCATGTTCCTTTCCTGACGTATACACATTAACAAATCTATAATTCAACTGCAAGCTGTTTTATGGTACAAATATTAAATATAATTTAAGGAGAACATCTATGAGGTCCTAAACAAGAAAAAGTCACGGCATAAACACATAACCTGAATCAGAAAGATGATTAACATGAGGTCATAATAAGATCTAAGAAATTGCAGATATTTGGAGACTTAAAAAGGTTATGGGGGGGGGGGCAAAGGAAACAGAGAAGCATGGTAGTGGATCAATATAGCACAGTTACAGGAGGGGTTACAGAAGCAAAACTGTTCATTATGCTAGACCAAAGAGTCTACAAGATGAGTGCAAGGTGTCCAGGCAAGAATAAGGTAGTTAAGGCATGATGTCTAATGACTATGTGACCCCAGTATGCCATTCTCCATCAAGGAAACACCCAGACAACCCCTTGCAGGAGGCCCTTCCCTGGTGTGGCTAAAGGGGTAAGGATAATCTGCTTCCTCATGCACTCTGCCGATGGGCAAAGGTGCTCATGGTCCGGAGTACTGGCCAGCGGGAATTCCAGACAGGCCTAATCCTAATGCGGACTCTAGTAGGTTCAGGGATTTCACCATTATGCGTAGCCTTCTGCAAATCTGATTTAAACTCCTCTGATGTAAAGTGAAGCCTTGTTTATTGCTGAACAGCTGTCAGTTGTTTCCACACTAAAACAGTATAGGAAAAAAGTCTCGGTGATGTACTATTGAAAAAACGGTCATTGGAAATCCTTTTGATTAAAATTATCAGTTTCCTTTTTGCATGGGGTCCCTGTGACTAACAGCAGTAAAAACCAGATTGAAAATAAACCGAAAATCTACAGTGCTCAAATTTGTAGAATAGAACCCAGAAATAAAACAGGAAAAGCCACCCAAGGGGTCCGTTATCCAAAGTGACCTTAGAAACTGTTCTTTCAAGGTGTGGCATTTTGATTAGGTCCATTTGTAAAATGATTTATTCTCCATGACATTTTTGTAAAAAAAGAAAACTCAATAGCCAAGCATGTTAAATAGCTGGGGGTGGTCAAGACAAAAGTTTAAAAGTGTCCCAAACACACACAGCATATCACAGCTGTGGGCCCCTGATGAGCCAGCTCAGAAAATTAACCTGAGGTCCAGATTGGTGGTGGGGGGGGGGGGGGGTGGGTATCACTGTCTAAATTCTGAGTTACCCTTTCTTACAGGGTCACTCTCAGTTGGGATAGAGTTGATGACAGCAAGTTTGGTTTTAGTTAGAAAAGCTAAAGAAGCCCTAGACTGCCTTCAAGTCACACTTGCAGAAGACGGTCTCTCAGAAGCCAGAATAGAACTAGATAATAGAGCTTGAAGACCACAAATATTTCTGGGAACAGACAGTTTTATCTTTCTCAGAGTCACTGGCAGGTTTTGTTGGGGAACAAAAGACACCAAATTCAAATATAATTTACAGACATACTTTAATTAAATCTTAAAACAGCACAAAGACAACTCCTCTAGATTATGGGGACCATTGTCATAATGACTTCAAAAGATACACCGAAATTAGATTCTTGTCTCACCAAAACAGAGACTTAGTCTCCTAAACTAACATAGGGCAAAGCTGAATGAGTCCTAGTAGGAAGAAAAGAGTGTCCAACTAGTATTGCAGGCACAATGCTTCCTCCTCTCCACACTTGTCGAACTTCTGGCAACTCCCAAGCAACCATGAGATGTTCAATGGGTTTCTTGTTGAGTTACTAACTCCAAATACAGTCGTCCCAAACCACCAGCTGCTCCTCAGGAGAAAGAAAAGGCATGCTACTCCTGTTAAAATTTGGTCTTGGAAACCCACAAGGGCAGTTCTCTGCTGTCCGCTCAAGTCATTGTGGATCAGAATTAACTTGTTGGCAGTGGGTGTGGAGTCTGGCTGAGAAGATTGCCTCCACTCGATTTTGTGAGCATTAGCAAAGATTTACAGGGAATACACTTCCGCAGGCAAGGTACAGTCATGATGCTAGTTCTGACCTCCAGGCAATAGTCAAGCTTCTTGTAGTTTCTGGCCCCCAGGGGCAGTGAATTACTTAATGTCCTGTGGTGTTTTTTTTTTCTAGCCACAATGCATCACTGACATCAAACAACTCTTTCTTCATGGCTCTAAGTGAAAATGTAAAGGAAGACACTGATAAAATTCACGTATGTGTACCTTACCATGATTCACTATGATTGCCACGCTGCTGGGAAAAATGAGCCCAGAAACCACTGAGCTCCAGCAGGAGGAGAATCTCATGATTCTCCGCCAAGAGCTGGGGTGGAGCCCATCCTCTGGGCCTCTCATTTCTTGTGTAATGATCCTCCATGATTCCTGAGCCAGCTGTGACATCAGAGGAGGAGAAGCAGGAGTCAGGGAATGAGAAAGAATGGTGGAATTTCCAACCCAAAGAGCAAGTAAAACTTTGGGGAAGGAGGCTGCCTGACGAAGCAGGCTGTCTTTGGGCCCTTACTTAGAGGAACTGAACTTGCTGACCCCAGGAGCTGGAGCTAAGTGCCTTCCTGCTGAGGCTTTCTTGAGTGTTTCTGCATCTCAGATTGGAAATTGGATCTACTGACCCACAGAGCTTGGGTTGAAAGCCTCCTCCCGATTGAGGCATACAGTGGAGTGACATGATCTTTATACATCTATTACCAGCCTGGAAGAATTTTTTGTAACTTTTCCTGACTGAACAATTGTACCCTAAACATTTCTCAGCTGCATTGCAACTTGTTAATTTCCTCAGGATCAACTAGGTCGGTTGTTTCATAAACAGCCACAACAACCTCCTCCCTGGAATACGGACAACAGGGAAGTCAGTGAAGGGAGACACTGGACATTGTAAGATGACAAAATAATAATAATTCATAAATTATCAAGGATTTATGAAGGAGGGGGAATGGAGGGAAAGGAAAAAATGAGGAACTGATACCAAGGGTATAAGTACAAGGAAAATGTTTTGGGCTGAGCTCCAGTGGCGCAGTGGTTGTGTGCAGGACTGCTGTCCACTAGGATGGAGGTTCAATTCCAGCAGTGGCTCCACAGGAGCAAAGACTGGGCCTCCTACTCCCACCATCAGAGGGCAGTGATGCCCCCACCAAAAAAAAAAAGAAAATGTTTTGAGAATGATGAGAGCAACAAATGTACAAATTTTCCTGACATACAATGTACGTTTGTATGTATTGTGATAAGAGTTATATGAGCCCCAATAAAATGATTTAATTAAAAGCTCTTCTGGCAGAATTCCTCAATCATAATAATGACAGGTACTAAATGGATTGGCATCCCATCTATGTTATGTCTGCACAAGAACAAGGCAAGACCAACAGACATAGTCCAGAAGCAAACTCCCACTTCCCCACCTCATTCTCAAAGATTCTTAATATAAGATTTATTATAACAACAGGAAGGGATTGGTTGGTCAAACAAGGTGACATGAAGGAACATAGATAACTCTTGTCATCTTATATGATCCAGTTCAAAGGGTAATTTTAGGTCAAGCTTTCTAGTTTGTGTGTGAATGCACATGCATGTGTGTGCATATGTGTGCATTTATGTGCGCACGCACATGTGCCCAATTGAGAATATGTCATCTGCTGTAATTGACATGTTCACTAGTTCTTTCTGTAAGCATATTTTGCATCCCTACTAGAATTTTTTTAGGTCACCTTAGTACTTAATGGTTAGAAATATGAGTGCTGAGTATTCAAGATGGCTTGTGGACTGATTCAAAGTATGGGGTGAGATCAGATCTCTTTGTGGGCTACAGTCTACTCCTGAGCAAGTGCCAAGTGCCTTCTGGCCTCTGGCATGGAAGTATTCTTGATCAGAGGATGAGGGTAGCACGTGGACAATGAACCTGGGCTTAGCAAGTGTGGCAGTCATGGGCTTATGTTAATTTTAAAATTGAAATATAGGGGTGGAGACTGGCCTGTTAATTTGGAGATAGCCATTGAGTAGCCGATGAGGCCTCTGTGTGGGCATGGATTTCACCTGAGACTGCTGGGAAATCTCATGATATTTCCCTCGTGAAGATGAGAAGCTATTTCCCCCAGTTGTTGGGAGTTAGTTTCAGAGATTATTAACAACAGACAACATAGAATGGCGGCAGCTGGGAGGCTGGAGTATCTGGTGGAGAGACCACTCGGCTTTGTCCTGATGAAGACAGACCTCTGAAGCTGGAGTGGCATGCTGTTGACGGACCTGAGCCCCGGAAGCGAGGAGCCATGGGGAGACCCCTGCCAGCGCCAGAATTCTGCACACACTGACCTGTGACTTCCTGAGTCGGAAGCAGACTTTATAGACTGATTTCAGGCATATGGGTTATTATTGGACTTACGACTTTGCACTGGACTGGATTCTTAGGGTCACATTTCTTTTTCATATAAACCCTTTCCTTTTACCTATATGCGTGTCTCTGAAATTTGTTTCCCTAGTCAATCCGGACTAACTCAGCAAGGTTCTCAATATTTCATCCAAGGCAGGCTCTGTGATTTCACAGTACTGGTTTGCTGGACACCATCTAGTCTGAACACAATCTCTGTCAAGAATCTCAGAATATTAATCAGAGTCTGTCTTCATCACTTTAGTCTGTCTTCATCACTTTGGCCCAAGTTGTACTTTTTCCTGTACTACACATGAGGCATTAGTGATAGATAATACGTTGAGTGCAATGTACCATATACACTTATGTATAATAAGTCGAGTTTTTCAGTATATTTTTGAGCAGTTTTTGTGGTAAAAGTTGGTGCCTCCACTTATATTCAAGTATATATGGTAGATTAAAATCATTATAATACCCTGTGAAGACAGCCAACCTCAAGGGCCTGTTTCTCAAGGAAACCACTCAAATCAGACTGATACCTGAAGGAATGCTTTAGTATATGGCTTTATGGTCTGTTGTCTAGTTCTGAGTATGCCCTGTACTACTAGCTGTGTATTATTTATCTATGTGCTGCCAGAATTATTGAAAGACTCTCGCTGAACTAAGGAAAAAAGTACAAAGTCAGTGCTGTTCAGCCAACCTTTGTCAAAGAATGCAAGGATAACTTCCATACCCAATCACCTCTGCAACTTCTGGTGTTTGCCCTGTGGGGGTTGATAAATTACTCAAAGAGAGTTTCAATTCCACTACACTGAACCAGAAATTTAGCTCTTAAAAATGACTAACGCCCAACATGAATGTTGGAATAAGAGATGTCTTCTGGCTCTTGTATTTAAAACATGGGATGCTGTAGTTTCAACTAATTTGTCATAGCTTTCTCCACCTAATTCTCAAGGAAAGCCTTGGTATACATTGTTACAAAACATCAAGATTCATTGCAAGGTGGGTGAAAATATTTTTTAGTAAACGGATGCCATATAAGTAATCATTTAACTGGAGGTAAGTGAGATTAAATGAGGCCTGATAGGTGATTACGCCTTGAATTCCTAACTACAAGCTCAGCAGTTTTAAACCACCAGCTACTGTCGGTCCAAGTATATATCCCTCTAAAAATACAAAATTATTCTAAGTAAAAATATTAGGACTTCATGCTTGGTGAAGTGAATTTCCATACAGTTGGACTTGCTGCAAAGAAGAAATTAGAGGAGACTATGATAGTGACCTGAGCATTCTCTGAGCCCCTGTCCACCACATAAGCATATTCAGATCAGACATCCCTTTCTCAAACCTGGGTTTCCAAATTAACTGGTCCTGAAAGGGTAACCCTAGTGCCTCTTCACCCCACTTCTGATGAGCCCTAGCAAGCCTAATCCTGGGTACACTTCTTTGGAGTCACTTCACCCTTCCTCCTTACAGAGGCTAAAAGCTGTTAAAGCTCTGGATGATTGTTGAAATCTCAGCAGGTACAGGAAACAGAAATGGGAAAGTCAGAAGACTGACTCCCTGTACTTCCCGCTCTAAGTTCTGGGAATGATAAAACATGCTCACCTTGTGAAGATGACAATTTAAGGGTTGGAGCATTCTCATAAGGCCCACCAAGTCAGACTACCTTGAATCCATCATCTGTTCCAAAGTTTGTGAGGCAAAGTAACCTAAGACATAGTTGCATAATTCTTTCATTGTGGTCTCTGCTCACTCCCATCAAGTCTGTTCTTACTAACAGAGTCCCCTAGTCAAGGTAGATCTGCCCTCTGTAGGTTTCTGAAACTTCAAATCCCCACGGGGACAGCAATCCTCATCAAAGCAGCAGGTCGTCTTGAACAGCTCCTCCTGGTTAGCAAGAGAGCACTTTAGGAATTACCTCACTAAGCCACCAACAGACAGACAACCTAACAGGTTTCTGCAGCATTTTGAGGATCACGGCTTTTCAGTAGACCTGAATTTAGATCAAATTATGACATTTTGGGGGGGAAAAAGCATAATTACTTAGATACAGAGAATACTCTTTAAATGCCCACCATAATCTCACATAAAGAACTTCAAAAAAACATTTAATTTCCTATTTTTGACTAGTTTTGGATTATCAGCAGTCCACGAACCCCATCACCTTTCAGAATTCTAGAAATCTGGATTTAGTCTGATAGGCTCCAAGTTCAGGATATTTTTTCCCATGTTTCCATTTTCTATGGGAAATTTTAAGGCCACATGGTTCAGCATGTTCACAAATCAAAAGTTCATCTGTAGAGAGCAAACTTTGCTATTGTCTTGATTAAGTCACACTACTCACGATAGATAGCTTTGCCATGCCAACATGGCCAATGATGACAGATAGATTTGTTGGGTCAACATGGCCAATGAACACGTGTGAGATTAATTGAAGGGCATAGATATAAATGATGACCAGCCTCGCCTTTCTCTCTCTTGCTCTTGGATCTAGGGACCAGTGTGCAGCTGGGAGCCTGGCTTGTTCTGTGCCTCCATTTGCAAGCTATGCAAACCATGGGTCACCTAATCCATGGACTGTGTCACTGTGAGCTGTGGTTCCTTCAAGCCCTGCTTTGCCATGCTCCTGGAATATACATCTCTTAAGATGGAGACTGTCAGATTATGTCATTTGGCTGACTGTTGGTGACCTGTTTTGCTGTTTGATGCTGTGGCTGGATAGCCTGAGTTGGTCTAGAGAGGACTACCCAGTGGTCCTCAAGACCTGAAGGACTGCCAGTTTTTTTTATAGCTATTACATGAAGGTGACTTGCACTGAGCTATTTGTACTGATTAATTGTTTATTTCTTATGCCAGATATCTATCCATATAACTCTATATAGAATCATTAGTGTCCTGATTTTGTTTCTCTGGAGAACCCTAACACAGTACTATATGTGTCTCTGTTTGTAGATGGGTGTATGTGTGTCTTAAAATACTTGAGTGGGAAATTCCTGAACCAATACAAAGCCAAATAAGGTTAATTAAAATTTGGAAAAAATATTTAAATATATATTTTAAAACACAACGCTTAAAATTTCAGCTCACTGCTGTTTAAGTAGAAAGTGTTATCATTCGTGTAACATCTTATGGGAAAAGATTTACCTTTTCCTATCTTATGAATAGATCCATCAAAATAGAAATAATGTCACAAAAACTTTTAACATTTCAATGTTCCTTTTTCTCTAGACCAAAGCCAGTAAAATTCATTGTCCCTCAGGCTTTCTGTAACTGAACGTATACCCACCAGTGTGTCTTTGCTAGTTTTCATGTTTTGGTACAACAAAACAACTCTGCCTTGAGCCTATTACATTTTATCTTTCCAAAAACAAAATACAAATATACTACCAGGCATTCAAAATTCTTTTTAACCCTTCAGCTTATGTTAAATATTTTAACTCAGTTGTGAAGAGGGTTTTTATTCAGCAATCTTGAATATATTAAGTCATTATATGTGGGTTTTCCACTCTATGGATGCTATGCTTTAATAACTGAATACAATTCAATTAATGAATCAATGAAGAATGATTTAAAGAAATATTAACCTAAGAAGGCATCATAGTTAAAAAAGTTATTCTTAATTAAGCAAATTTAGAAGGAACAAGTTAACAATTAAAACAATTTATACGGCAAATTATTTACCTAAAATGATAAATGAAAGATATGAATGCTCACTCTAATCATCAGATTAGGTAACAAGAATTCTAGACCAACAAAGAAAGCTTTAAAAGTATTCCATGAAAGCTGTGGTGAGGAACTAAATGGAGATGGCACACATTAAGCTACCTACAAAATCGGAAATAAGCTTAGGCTTTCTGACTGCCAGGGAGTTTTGACTAGTGAGAAATGATCTGAAAAATGGCACCAGAGCATCAGCCTATTTTTGAAGCATTATGGTTCCCTTAATCCACTTTGTATTTCACTACAAGTCAAACTACTCTGAGAACAAATAGAATTTCGAATGGTACACAAGAATGTTGTTCTTTTGAAGGCAAGGAACTCAATTCATAGATAATGCTACTTAATAGTAAGGGTTCCCCCCTCCCTAAAACTTAAAGTTTTGTTCAGATGAGTAAACTTTTGACAATATCAAGTGTCTCATACATTTTGACCATTACTTTTGCTGTATAGCTCTTCTAGAAACCCTTCAAAGTAAAAGTAATTAACACACTCTTTAGCTGACCTGAACAGAGATACAGATTTTCTTTAAACAAGGATGGGAACTTCCAATTACAGCAAACATTTGTTAACTAAATGAGTCACAACAAGCATTATAACTACCCTTGGTAAAATGATTTTTTTAATTAATATCAGGAAATAAGAGACTTTGATTCTGAAATTATATAGGTATATTACATGCATATAAATTTCCCCTTGCTCCTTATAATATGAAAACATATATATAATATACAATTCCATTTGCTCTTTATAATGGTAAAATAGCTTGTCACATTAAAATAGGCATGCACATGTTATAAAGTCAAAGAAAGTATATCCATATACATTTCAACTATTGCCATCTGAAGGTAAAATTACGTTTTTATCAACATTTTGTTTCAGGAGTCCTTGATATGCAATTTAAAATAAACAATGCACTCTAAAGAAGGATAGTTTTTTTTATAACATTAAAAAGAATTTTGCTAACAGAGGAAGAAATAACTTGAATAAAATCTTTCTAAAGTTGTATACTTTATGGAGAACCTATATGTAGCTTCAGGCAACTTCCTTTTTCAGAAAAGGCAGGTCCATGTGCAGCTCCCAGGTTGTGATTGCCTTGGGTGAAGGGACACTCATCTAGGCAGCCTCCATGTGGCTGTCATTTTGGAGAAAGGAAAAGGCATTTGTGTTTCTGAAATCAAACGAATGATACTCACTGCCTTCTCCTCCTGCTACAGAAGGACGCATTCTTCTAAATTCCTTTAAGACGTTCACATTCAGTGTTCTCTTCTCCACCTTAGACTCACAAAATTCTCAATACATGGAAAAAGAGCAGGCAGACTGATAAATCTCAGAACAAGCTCAAGGAACTACTAGGTTATAAGATGCTCTTCTTTGACTCTTCTCAGCATGGGGAGAATTCACATGGAAGAAGCAGGATGGTAAGTTATAGTAAGGGTTTAAGAGTTAAATCAAAGTTTTGATAGTGCATTCTCACAGAAAAGAAGCAGCCAGCTCCAGAGATGCAGACAAGGGCGAGAGGCGAAGATAGGATGCTTTTTAACACTTGAAAAACTTGTGGATACAGGGGGATAGCAAAAAGCAAGATGGCATCTATCATTCTATCTATATCACTCATAATGAAGATGTTTTAGTCCAGTCAAAAAAAAAGGATTGCCAGGTTACTAAAACACAAAAATCCTATTCCAATAAGCAAGTATTATACAATTATAAGATAGATCAGCAAACTAGAATGAGAGGTCAAGAATAAAACCAAACTTGGGTCAACTGATTTCAGCTATAGATTTAAGACATCTGGACCTAGACAAGTCTTTACAACAAAGGGCCTGGGACAACCAAATAACCATATAGAAGGAGGAGGAGAAGGAGGAGGAAGTGGTGGAGGTTGAGGAAGAGGAGATGAATTTGAACCCTTTATTTCACAATATCTACCCAAACTAAAAGTGGATCAAAAGCCTACATGCATTAGGAGAAAAAATTAAAAACAACAAAGCATTTAGAGGCAACATCAAAGTTAAGTTCAAACTACTATGGATGTTGCAAAGCATTTGTAGAAACAGCACCAAAAACATAAACTACAAGAGCTAAGGTGAACTGCATCAAAATTATTTGTTTGTTTGAAGGCAATGAAAAGACAGCCCAAATAATGAGATAAAATAATTGCATATTATATCTAGAACATAAAGACTTTTATAACTCAAAAACAAAAAACTCAATAAATATACAGTGAATCTAAATAAATGATTTTCTTCAGAATATATATAAATGGTCAATGAACACAAAAAATATGTTAAACATCTTTTGTCATTAAGGAAATGAAAATCAAAATCATAGAAAACACTTCAGATAGCATCAAGTATATTGAAAATGTCAGAGACTGTAAATAAGAATGTAAACTGGTCCAGTCATTTCAAAAAAAAATCTGACATGTTTTCTATTTTGCAAACATGGTTTCCATACACTAAGAAGTTACCCACCTAGGTTAGGCATATGCCCAAGAGATACAAAACTTATGTTCACACAGAAATGTGCATAACAACATTTATAGCACTACTATTCACAATATGTATTTTAAATCATTTTATTGGGAGCTCTTACAGATGCTGTAACAATTCATAATTCAATTAGATCAAGTGTGCATATACAACTGTTGTCACCATCAGTTTCAGTACATTTTCATTCTTCTTGAACTCCTTGGTATCAGCTCCCTTTGATCTCTTCCCTCCTCGATCCTACTCACCAGGAGCCCTTATTGCTATGTTTTGTATTATAAATTATTGTTATTATTATTATCCATGTCTATAACTATTATTATCCATCTATAATTCTGTAATTTGTTCCCCTTGATCGGAGTTATGCATTCATCACTGCTATCAACTCCCCTTTTTCCGCCTTCCCCATCCCTCTCTTCCCCTCACCTCAGGGAATCATTAGACTGTTAATGATTCTGACAATTTAACTATAAATTTTATTTTACACAATTCCTCTTTTCATGTTTCTCATCAAAAAAGAAAAATCTATTCATAACAGTTAATCTAAGTGGCTAAAAAAAGAGAATGAAATAGCATTATACTTGTACAAATAAGAGCTCCAGACACATGGAATCCAGGAAAGATCAACCCTCAGGAACAGTCATGGGAGTAGTGATATCATGAGGATAGCAGGAAGGTGGCAGAATGGGGAGAAACGGGAATAGATTGCAATGATCAATGTATAGTCCCTGCTCCACAGGAAGATGAACAACAGAAGCATGGTTCAGGGAGACAGTGAACGGTGTAAGGTATAAAAATAATCTCTAGTTTATCAAGGAGGGGTGGGAGAGGAAGGGGAAAAGAGGGTCACTGTGAGTTCAAATTGACTTGATGACAGTGGATTTAGTTAGTAAGTTAGTTAGTTAGTTAGTTAGTTAGTTAGTTAGTTAGTTAGTTAGTTATGGATGGACTAAATGGCTGGCACCATCACTTACAAAAGTGTCTTGAACTTATTGGAGTTATCATGAGCAATGAATTAGTTTGTGATGAACAGGAGGAGTGGGTGCATAGGACTGATAGGTCTGGAGAGGAGAGTGCGTGATAGGGAAGGAAAAGAATTTAAGGAATAGACAATGAAGGTGGTGCTGGTTGTGACTACACAACTCATTTTAAAGGGAATTTACCTGTGGGGAGGGGGTGTTCTAAAATTGAGATGGCAATTGCACAATTCTCCTTGATATGCGTGAATGAACTATTGAATTGTATGGTATTCATATTAAGTGCCAAAAAACTGTTTTTTAAAGTAATAAATATTAAGCATTTTATAGAAGGATATAAGAAAGTTGACTTTGGTTACAGTAGAAATGTCATGGTTTGATAATATCAAGATGGGCTACCTTTTTAAAATATGTACACATCTTAAAAATATTCTAGGTTGGTCAAGATTTAACCTTGATAATTTTGCAGTCCCAAAGAAAATTCTAGTTAAAAGAAATTAACATCACCAATCCATTCTGCTTCTGTCTTTTTGTAGCTGTTTTTATTTCAAGCTAACTACACATTAGAGATGAGAGCCTTGAATACTGCAAAGAATTGCTTATGTTTATATGAAAAGGAGGTCTTAAGATGTTAGCAATATCAAGACTCGGGGGTTTCTTGCAGAAAAATAAATAATGTTTTTGTTTTTAACTTTTGGTTGGTGGTAGAGGTGAGGATGAAAGCAAAGGAGGCAAATTTATTAAAAAAGAAAATTGTTAAGGGAAGGAAATATTATATAACTAGAGACTAGTTATGTAATTCATTAGTACTATAACACACTGTGGATTTCTTATCCCTTCCATATGAGTCTTCTGAGAAGAACTGTCCAATTATCTTACAGGGTTTGGGCTCCCCACTCCATCTGTGCCACTTCACACCAATCTAGTTGCTTTTTGAATTTTGGATACCTTTACCCATCAACACCATATGATCACATAGGCTAGTGGGTCTCTTCCCTATGGGCTTTGTTGCTTCTCTACTAGATGATCACTTGTTTATCTACAAGCCTTTAAGAACCCAGACATATCTTTTAATAGCCAGACACAATCAGCTTTTTTCACCACATTTACTTATGCACTATCTTGTCTTCAGGGATCCTGTCAGGAAGGTGACTATCATACAATGCCACATTATTGTAACAAACAGTTCTTGTACTGAGATAAGATTTAAGTAGAGGCCTGAAAGTTATCTGCTTCCTAGTTTCATTTGCATGTGCATACATATATGAACAAATAAACATGCCTTTTTTTCTTCTTTCTTTTTTTTGCCTCCTGCTCACTATCATGATTAACCATCATTCACCCCTCAGTAATTCCCTTTGATACAATTTTACTCATTAAAAACTACCAGAAAAGCTACACCCTCCTTGCCATAAATTTTAGAACCCTTACTGTCACCCTGTACCTGGCATTGTTGGCTCACCACTCACATCCATCACACCTACTCCTACCTACTCCCCTCACATGCCCCTTAGGAACCATTGGTCCATTATCTGTTTCCATAATATTGCCTATATTACTTGTTTTATCTCATTAATCATGTCAGATTTGTGTAGGTTCTTTTGTAAATCCAGTTGTGTATCTAAGATTGGTGGATACATGAAGCCCAAATTGATCACCTTTCAGAAACAATCACAGGAGTAAAGACTCCCTGGGGATATGGGAAGTGCGGAGGGTGGTATAGGGAGCTGATAGCTTTGAAGATGACTGTATAACGTTACTCAAGGAGAGGGAACAACAAAATTATGTGTTAATGGATATATTGGAAGTGGAAGATATGTCAAAATAATAATAATAAGTGTTCTGGGTGGTATGGTGGGGAGGAAGGGGATAGATGAGAACATATATAAAGGAGTTTAAGAAGAAAGAATATGTTTTAACACTGATTGTGGTAACTTGATGTGATTGAACTTTGGAATGTTATGATATCTCTAAGAACATCTAGTCAAATGATTAAAATAATAAAGGAAAAAAATTAAAGAACATTGTTATTATAGCCAAGCTAATATACCACCATGTATCTTATTGTAGAAGAAGAAACCTCAAACTCAAATTTAATTTATAGAGATCCATTTATTCAGTATTAAACAAAACAAATAATACCCAAACCAAACACGGTCATCAATTTCATTCCAACTCATGCTGATCCTATGGCCTATCTAAGTAGCTGGCTGATTGCAAATCCTAAACACAACTATGGCTTCATCTCTCTTATGTGGATAATTTCTCTTTGCCTATTTTTGTTTGTTTCCTATGCAAGGAATATTATTTTCTCCTATACAAACAACAGACCAAGACAAATCATCGACATGAGGGAGACTAGCAACAGGAGTTTATGGTGTTCAAAGATTCACAATCATATGGCTACTTAATTAGGGCATGGAACCAAAGGAAACTGTTACAAAATTATGGTTATCAGTATATCAATTAATCACAGTCATAAGAAATTATTTTCAGTATCACAGGTATGACGGCGGAGCAGGAACTGGGGCCAAGATAGATGGATACACTATTGCAGATGAGAAAAGTTTAAAAACTGTATCCGGTCACTCTATCTACCTAATCTGAAGGCATGAATTCATAGCCATTTGATGGCCCTAATTTCTACCAAGGACACACTAAGGCCTATTCCTGAGGGTAAGATTGACCTTCCCTAGGCTGCCTAGGGAAGTCCAGCGATCTGTTTCAAACAAATTATCTGAAAACAAACTCAAAAACACTCACTGTCTTCTAGTTATGGCTGCCCTTTTTGACAGGGTAGAACTCATAGGATGGGATAGAACTGTCCCTGTGGGTGTCTGAGACTGTGACTCTTTACAGGAGCAGGAAACCTCATGTTCTCTCCAGAGACTTAGTGGTGGTTCAGGTAGTCACTGTGCCACTGGGTCCCTGTCTGAGGGCGAAGAATTAATATTAACAGCCTATTGTTAGAGAAAATTCAGTGGAGGTTATAATCTATGTGGAGGTTTGAATGATATTTGAGGCTTTCCTTTAGCTTTCTGCAAACCTAGTGTTCAGAATTTAGGTTTGAATCCATCTGGATGTGTTTGGGGCTGAGATCTGCCAGGTTCGTAGTTCAAACCCACCCCCTGCTTGGAGGGAGAAAGACTGGGATTTTCTCCATCCTTCTCAACTGCCACAGTCTTGGATTCTCACAGGGACAGCTCTATCCAGTTCTTGGCACCAAAGCAGTGAGCTTAGTTTTTTGGCTTCATGATTCTAAATTCAGATTATCTCAAAATCCCCAAATTTTCCATTTCTAAAATTATGCTTCACTTTTTAAAAAGAAGTATTGACAAGAAATGAAACTGTCTTAATTATCACACAATAGTTCCTTTTGGGGTTGGGGGGAATTTTTAACGTAGGAGCAATGCACAAGAGGATTAGAGATGAAAGTTATGTCTTTCTTTTGCAAAGTTCACATGTCAACTTAGACCCCAGGATATCTGAGACAGAGCAGTTTTACAGAAAAAAATTCATAATGAAATTGAGGTCTAGAAATTCCCTATGTGTCCATTGGAAATTTAGTGGGGACTAAATTAGCCCATGAATTGGGGTTTGAGGGAAAGCAGGAGGCATGCGGGAGTGGGGGCGGGTGTTGGGGAAGAGGACTGAAAAGGAACAGGAAGGAAAGTAACGATGAATGAGTTACTGTCCACACCTCCACACCAGCTCATCCCTCACAGTAACTGGCAGGTCAGTATCAGCCTGACTAGAACCACACCCTGATGAGTCTTCTTACAGATGGTAATCAAGAGTGTCTACCAAGAAATGCTCAAGAAATCCAAACTGCTTCCACTAAGGGAGAGCGAGACTCTATTACTCAATTTCGTAAAGTGGGCACCCAAGCTTCTGAAGACAATATGAACTGGTTCCTGCAACAGACAAGACACCTTGCAAGAAGTTTCCTACTTCACAAATCCCTGGCCCAGTCCTTCAATAACTGAAAACTATGGAGTGAACAAATTTTCCCGGATGTTGCCTACTTCTTTAATTTAAAGTTTCTTTCAATGGCCACCAGGTCTCCTAAACCTCAGTGCACTGATTCCTTCCCCACGCGCCCTTGATGAATCCAATTCGCCGAAACCAGTCCCAGGTGTCTGGGTTGTGCTGATGTTCACACCAGCTCTCAGGTTGTGCTCTGGCTTGTGCTTTTGTTCCTTTAATTGGTGAAGATGGACCAGTTTGGGATTTATTTCTCACTGCCATAGGCGGGAACCTGTTAGTTATAAAGCAGGTCAGAGTAAAGTTCATGGTGGCAAGGTGAACACAGAAATACTAAAGTCACTGTTGTAGTCATTTTTCATGCTAGCTATGAATGATCCCCAGCCTCCCGGGATTCAAGTTTGCACTCTGTGCCATGAACCCACTATTATTTACAAGTAATTATTCAAGCATGATTGGCTGTTGCTTCTGAGATAATCTATCATTTTATTCAAGGAAGATGCCATGGTGTAGGCTGAACTGTGAATAGGGCTGCATAGCACAGTGCTCATATCTCTGACTAACAGTGTGTTTTGCTGCTGGTGGTAGCTACATCATTCCATGTCAACTTGAAGATCTATAGAAGTGTGGAAGTGAAGTTTAGCCTGTCAATCAGGTGACAGCCCGATGACCTCTCTTGTAGGTGGAAAAATATATAGCTTGTTCATTTTCTCTCTCTCTCTCTCTCTCTCTCTCTCTCTCTCTCTCTCTCTCTCTCTCTCTGCAATAAACTTCCCACTTGCTGGAACTGATGGAGCCTTGTGACATTTTCACTGCTTTTGGATCTACATGACTGCACCCACCATCCTGTGATCTTCCCGTATTCTTCATCATTGCATGTGGCTTGTGAGTCTGACGAGAGTTGTATGGACTGGTCTCAGACTTAAGGACATGAATTGGACTGAGTGGAGATGCTATCTTGATATGCAATTATTCTTTGATAGAAAGCTCTTCCTTCCACATATTTGAGTGTCACTGGATTTGTTTTTCTGGTCAACCTGGCCTAAAACACTGGTATAAAGTAATAAGAAACACGAATTTCATTTGTGGATGCCTCAACAACTCCTTCCTTCCATTCTCTGCTTAAAATTTCCAAAACAAATACCAAGCATATTGCAGTAGACTAGGATCCAGGATACAACTGTCTCATAGAGTTTCTAAGGCTCTAAACTTTGTGACTGTCACAACTGTAGACTGTCAGAACTTCTCCCACCCCTCAGCTGATAGGCTGGAACCATGACTTGTGCCTTTAGAAATGCAGCCTGCTCATCTTCCTGTTCAACTAACACCTGTTTGCAAAATCCTAAATGACAGCTTCTTTCATACCAACGCTCCCTCTCTCACCTTTAAGACTCTACACCCGCGCCCTGTTGCTGTCAGGTGTCTTACACAAGAACCCCACTCTTAGTTACCCAAAGGAAACATAAGGAAAACTACCTGGACCTGTCCCATCCTGACAACTCTTGGAGGCCAGCATTTTAGCCATTGTATCAATCCACCTTTTGAGCATCTTCCTCTTTGTCACTGCAGGGTATATTTTACCAAGCATGATATGCTTTTCCAGCAGTTGGTGTCTCCAGATATGCACAAAGTACCTGAGACAAAGTCTTGTCATCCTTGCCTCAAAGGACCATTCTGGCTTACTTCTTCCAAGACATATTTGTTTGTTCTTTTGGCAGTCTGATGTGCGGGTGTATTTTTTGCAACCACCATAATTCAAATGCATCTTTTGTCTTTCTTCTTCAATGTCCAACTTTTGTAGGTCTATGAGGGGATTGAAAGTAACATGGCTTGCCTCTGTGCACTTCAGTCCTCAAAATAACCTCCTTGCTTTTCAGCACTTTAAAGAGTTCCCATGCAGCGGATTTACCCAATGTCATGCATCCTTTGTTCTCCAGCTGCTACATCCAAGAGCACAAGTTGTGAGTCCAAGCATGAAGAGAGCCTTGACAATTTCAATCTTTATTCTGTTTCTCATGATGTTACCTGTTGGTCTGCTTATAAATATTGTTATCTTCTTTACACTGAGCTGTAATTCACCCTGAAGGCTGTAATCTTTGATCTTCGTCAGCAGGTGCTTCAAATTCTCCTCACTTTCAGCAAGTGAAATTGTGCTATCTGCATACTGCCAGTTGTTAACAAGTTTGCCTCCAATCCTGTTCCCACACATTCTTTTTTATATAATCAGCTTTGTGATTATTTGCTCAGAATGTAGATTGAAGAAGGAGAGGGCACAACCCCGAGTCACATTTATTCTGCTTTAAGTTGTGTCATGTTTCCTTGTTCTGCTTGCACAGCTGCTTCTTGATCCATGTACAGGTTCCTCATGAGCACCCTAAAGTTATCCCAAACTCCAATTCTTCTCAAGGATATTTATTGTTTATTATGAACAACAAAGCTGACTGCGGGAAGCATCAAAAGAAAATGGAATTAATCCCACAGTCACTGAACAAAAATGAATGACTAAGTCCAACATTCAAGAATTTCAGGTGGTAACCAAGGGTCCTTAAGGAAGAAGTTCAAGTTGCACTGAAAGCATTAGGCAAAGACAAGGATCCCAGAATTGAAGCAATACCAATTGACATGTCTCAATAGCTTATGAAGCACTGGAAGCACTATTTGGTCGATTCCAGGAAACTTGGAAGACAGGTAATTGGGAAAAGGACTAGAAGATACCCATGTCTGTACCCACTACAAGGACAGATGACTAGCAGAATCCTCAAATTACAGAACAATGTTATGATCACACGCAAGCAAAGTACTGCTGGAGACCTCCCAACGACTGCTGCAGCAGTGCATTGGTAAAAGTGGCCGGAGAGTCAGCTCAGATTCATGGGAGAACTGCATGGCTAATGGTCCTTGGCTGAAAACAGAATACCAGAAAGAGGTTTACTTGTGTCATACAAAAGCCTCTGACTGTGTGGATCGTAATAATGGTTTACTAACCAAACCACACTAAGTGGCCTGAATTCAATTCTGCCGCATATACGGTCCCTAGAAGTCCCCTAGGCTGAATTGACTCTATGGAAGTAACTCTCATATAATCAAAGCCAACACGGACCAGCATCATTGATAGGGTTTTCAAGGTTACAAATCTTTACAGAAGCAGACAACCTCATTCTTTCTCCTGAGGAGTGGCTGGTTGAGTTTGAACCACTGCTAACAGTGTCACTTGCTTTAAATCAGTTAAACGTGTGGAATAAAGCATACACCATAGAATCTACTAGTGGCTATGCCCAGCAGGTGTGTTCTAGGCTCTCTGATTTCCCCTTTGAGAGGCCCCCTTTGTGATATCTGCCAACCTGCTCCCTTCCTGCACCTGTGGATAATAAAACTTATTTCCTCACTTGCTCATTGAATCTTAAAATCCACTTCTATCCAAAGAAACCCTATTTTGGATACATGCAGGGGTCCCTAGGAGCTGGCGCCCTGTGAATGGTGGCTTGCTTCTTCCTGTAGTGGTCTCTCATTTTTATTCATATTTGTCTAACCAGCACTTACAAAGGGGTTGAAGTAAGCTGGGAAGTGTAGGTTCCTTTATGAGATGGCTGTTCTTGCCAGCTTATTGTAGCCTTCTGAGAAATTGAGTTAGAAGCACACAGGAAATCAATGAAAGTGTCCAGACCCTATAGCCAAAAAAGATGGGGTAATAATCAGCTTGTGTTTTATTAATTGGTCTGGAAGGTCAGAGGGATAATATTCCCAGACGGCCTTTTCTTGTTTCATACCATTGGGAGTTTGAGACTTCTCTGAGAGTCAGTAATCACTTTGTTACATTTTCTAAACATTTGAAGATTACGGCCTTTCTCTCCAGGGATACCATCCATATGCTTGTGTGTATCAGTGCCTTGAGCCAGATTCCTTGTGTTTTTATGCTAACAATGTGACAGCACTATCGCAGGACCCTGAGCTACATTCCATGTAAGAAGGACAGGGGCAGTTTCTGCAGCTGCAGGGAACCAAAGCTTCCCCTGTGATCAGTGCAGCAAGAGCTCCTTCTCTCACAGTGGAGGTAAGCAACACTCTGGTTCTTAGTTACCATAGACTCAGTGCTGCTGCTGGTAAAGTCATGTGACTGGATGAAAACTGTTTCATGCAATTTCCAAGACTATACCTTTTCAGAAGCAGATCACCAGGTCTGTCTTCTCTGACAAATCTGGCTGAGTGCGAGTCTCCAAGCTGTCACTCCTAGCACAGTGCTTATCCATTGGTGTCAACCAGGGATATACATTTCATACAGTTGATTCAAACTTACAAAGAGCTTATAGTTCAGAGTAGACCGGCCTTAGAGAGTTTCCCAGGCTGTAAATTTTTATAGAAGCAGACAGCTTCCCTCCCTGTAGGCAAAAAGGGCCTTCAAAAAGTTCATGGTAAAATAAAATGGATACTTTTGTATTTCCTTATTTTTTGGTTAATTTTTTGAAGCTCCCTCCCTTCTATACCTGGAATCAAGAGAGTGCAGAGGTTATGCTATCCGTATATGAAGTCCTGGTGGGATACTGGGTAAGCCTCAACCTTGAAAATTCTATGAAGCCCTGTTCAATTCTGGTCACACAAGGTTACCAGAAGTCCAGATAGAATCCTATTTAGGTATGTTGCAACAGAACCTCAATGACATCATGCTTTAAATGTGGAATCCACCACACACTTACTCTATACAATGTCTGACTCCCTAAAAACACTTGCTATTTTGATATGCACTTTTTTCTATTTCAATATAAGATTCTTTGATTATGGAAGTGTGACAGTAGCCTGTAAATCACATCTGACCTCCTCCAGCTTCAGCAGAGAAGGGAAGTCCTTTCTACAGCAACACAAGGCCAACTGCCACAAGTCACAGATTAGATATGGCCCCACCCTCCAACTTGCTTTCATCTTCTTCTAAAACAAAATGCTCTTCCTTTGACACTACTTCTCTGTTGGGTCTGATAATCCATATACAGAACTCACAGATGGTTTTCACAAACAATGCAGTTTATTCAGGACATTAACAAGCTATTATAAACCAGAAGCAGAGGAGTTCAGGATACAGTCATTGGTCCACAGCAACACAATCTGCCTCTGCTGACCAGGAAGAAGCTCATCTGCCAGTCCACCTTGCTGTCCCATGAGACTCTCATTATCATGAGACTTGCTGCCTTGGGGTCTCAATGGCACAACTATTCTCTCCTGTCTCCATGTGCTCCTGCTTCCTGTTCCATGATGAAACAACTCCTCGTGCCTATCTTCTCAACTTCCACTCTGCTTTTTAAATAGATCTCCTATAATCAGGGGAACGGTAATTAAACTGGCCACCCCTCTATTTGTGTTGCATACATGCTCTTGGCCTAGCCCCCCACCATGGTAGGAGTTATAGCGTCATGGATAGAAGTGCCATATTAAGAAATTTCACTTCCCCACAAGAAGAAATCTTCCTCTTATGAAAGTGTAAGCTGTGCATAAAATAAGCCACATTACTCACATTTTAATATTTGCTCATTTCAAATATGCTTATGTAGAATAATTTTTTCCATTAAATAAAGAAGAGCCACATATTTTCCTTAAAGAAATCCATTATTCAGTTGAGAAAATCTAACTTTAAATAGTCTTGATGCTTTGCAGCATTAAGCTTGGCTGATCATTTGTTTTCCAGGGTGAACATTAAAGGATAGAGCAGAATGTGAGCACTGCAGCGTTATTGGCAAGCTTTGCTTGTTTACTTCATGCTGCAAATGAGCAGCCGATGGAACTTCTGTGCTATGATAGCATTCCAACAACCCATTTCTCAACCCCATGTCCACTCGAATACTAAATCCTCCTTAATCATCCAGCCATCTTTTCTCTTTTAGTTCATTGCAGTTGCCTTACTTCAGACTCTCTTCATTGCTTAAACATAAATGTATTTTCATATTTTGTATACAACTAACTCTCTGTGAACTTTCAATACCATCTTGCAGTCAAAAATGTACATGTAACTTACAGTTGACCCTTGAATAAAACACATTTTAACTGAGTAGGTCCACAATGTTTCCCCCCTCCCCTTGTTTCCATTGCAGTGGGTTCAAGCGTTGCCTGTATGTACTAAAAAGTCCATATAATCCTGATCATCTTGGCAGGAACTGTTCCTGAGAGATCTATCCATACGTAAATTGGCCTGCTCAGTTCAAATCTCTTTTTTTGAGCGTCAACAATAAGTTCAATTTTACAGAAAAGCCAGGAGCATTGGGGTTTCTTGTTGTTATCATCGCTTTATTCTCTTTGGTTGCTTCATCCTTGGATGCCTATGTTTTTTGTACATATTATTTTCTCTGCAGGTCTATATAGATAAGACAGCCTGGAAGAACAGTCTAGAGGAGAAAATAAAAGGACTGATGGTTCTGGGGGTGGATATGGGGAGGAGGGGGAAAGGTGATGGTATTGACTGGCCCAGAGATAAGGGAACAATAAGTGATTCAAAATCAGTGACAAAGTGGATGTGAAACTGCGATGAAGGTTGAGCATTAGAGTAAGACAATAGGAAAGTAAAATGAAATAGAGGAAAGAACGGGGGGGGGGTGTAGAGGGCATTTATAGAGGTCTAAATACAGGCATGTACATAGGTGAATATATTAATATAGGATGATGGGGAAAAAGATCAACGTACATATACTTACATGGTTAGTGTTAGGACAGCAAATGGGCATTGAATCTCCACTCAAGTACTTCCTCAGTCCAAGAAAATATTTTTCTATTAAATTGTCATTCCATGATGCTCACTTTCCCAAAATGATCACTGAAGACAAATGTGTGCATAAGCAGGTGTGGTGAAGAAACCTTATGGTGCCCAGCTATCAAAAGATGTAGTGTCTAGGGGTCTGAAAAGTTGGAGGTAAACAAACAGCCATCTAGCTCAGTTGCAACAAAACCCACATAGAAGAAGCATACCAGCTTGTGGGACCACACGTTGTCAGAAGGATCATTTATCAGGCTTCAAGAACTAAAATTCATAACATTGAGTACTCACCTTCCTGATATGATCGCTGACAACAAATGTGTGCATAAGCAAATGTGGTAAAGAAAGCTGATGGTGACTGGCTGCCAAAATATATAGCATCTGGGGCCTGAAAGGCTTGAAATTAAATAAGCAGCCTTCTAGTTCAGAAGCAACAAAGCCCACATGGAAGAAGTACTCCAGCCTTTGTGACCACGAGGTGTTGAAGGAATCTGGTGTCAAGCATCAAAGAACTAAAAATTATATCATTGTAAATGAGGGGGAGTGCAGAGTGGGAATCCAAAGCGCATCAATAAGTGAAGCAGAATTCCCTTACAAAGGGGTTGCAGGGAGGAGAGGAGCCAGTCAAGGTACAGTGTAGTAACAATGAAATATGCAGTTTTTATCTAGTTCTCAAATGCTTCCTCCTACCCAATATAATTATCCCAATTCTACCTGACAAATCCTGCTAGACCAGGGGTTATATGCTGGATAGAAACATGGGGGATTTAGGATAGATGATCCTTTCAGGACCAGTGGTATGAGTGGTGATACGGAGGGTGGAGGGAGGGTAGAGTGAAAAGGGGGAACCAATTGTAGGGATCTATATATATAATCTCCTCTCTGGAGTACAGACAACAGAGAAGTGGGTGAAGGGACATATCGAACAGTGTACAATATAAAAAAGTAATAACAATTTGTAAATTACTAAGGGTTCATGGGGGCAGACAAGTGGAGAGGGAGGGGAAATATGTGTAGCTGGTACTCTTGGCCTAAGTGGAAGGAGGATTTTTCGAGAGTGATGATAGCAACATGTGTACAAATGTGGCCTGCAAACAATTGATGTATACATTGTTCATGATGGAAGTTGTATGAGCCCCCAATAAAATGATTTATATAAAAAAGGAGGGGGAAAGAGGAGCTTATACAAAGGGCTCAAGTAGAAAATATTTTGGAAATGGAGATGGCAACATGTGTACAAATATGCTTGGTACAAATGATGTATAGAATGTTATAAGAGCTATAAAAGCACCCAATAAAATCATTGAAAAAAAAAGGAAGAAAGAAAAGCTAGGGGAATACAAGTGTCACACGTGTTTCCTCTGTATCACAATCTCCCCAGTCCTATATCTGCATGCATTTTTATGTATGTGTGTGTACATACACAGATATTTGATTTGAAGTTTTCTGAGACACTATGGCCTTATAATCCTTAAATCAAATGTTTCAGTATGCCTTGTCCCTTAACTAGCATTTTCTGCCTCCTGTTCCACTGTGAAGGAGCCCTGGTAACATAATTGGTTATGAGCTGAGCTTCAATTCAAAATTACCAGCTTCCATGGAAGAAAGTTGAGGCTTGCTACTTCCCTAGAGATTTTCAGAATCTCAAACCCACAGGGCTGTTCTACTCTGACCTATAGGTCAAAGTAACCTACAGGACTATTGTCAGTTAGAATGGATGTATTGACAATGATTTTTGGTTTGGATTTAATCCCCATGTGGTAATAACAACCAATTTTTGTGCTCATCCTGTGATGGTTACAGTTTATGTCAACTAGATCCTCCTGGATGAAGGTAGGGGCAGAGACCAAGCTATCAATCATGTCATAGCCTGATAGCATCTCCTCCAGGGGGTGTGGTCTTTTGTATAACACATCAATGCAAAATAGAGCTAAGCATTTTTACTGCATCACCTTCTACTCGATCTGAATCAGCATGTGCTTGATCAATCTCCTGTGACCTGCCAATTCTAGGAAACTTAAGCAACTGCCCACTTTGGATTCATTTCCATGTCTTGGATTCATGTGCTTTTGCATCCACCAGCCTGTGACCCTCTAACTGCATCATGCTACTTCCTGTCCTTCAGCTTCCATAGCTACAGGAGTCAGGAGAGGCCCCAATTTTACTTCTGATCTACAGGCTTTAACCGAATCAGACTGTATGTAAATTTATTTCTATAGTGTGGTGGTTGCATAATTTAATGTCAACTAGACACTCCTGGTTGAGGGTGGAGTCAAACCTATCAATCAGTCTATAGACTGACGTATCCTTGGGTGTAGTCCTCCCACTCTGCCTTCTTGACCACTGGGACTCTGCCACTGCACTTGAGAGTTGCTAATGCTGCCAGGTTTTCCCTGATGTTGGAGCCACGTAACATGACACGTACCAGACTGTGATCTTCCCATAGTCTGCATGATTGCTATGGCTGCAGGAATCTGAAGAGGGATTTAGGGACAAGTATCACCTCTTTACTTAAGATATATAATTACTTGATATATAATTACTATGATATAAAGCTTTTTCTTGTATATATAGGATTTCCACTGCTTCTGTTTCTTTAGTCAATCCTTCCTAACACATTTATACATAGACATATAAACATTCCAGGTTTTGCTTCTCTAGAGAACCCAATTTGACACATCTACTATTGAGTGACTGTAGTTGTAGATCGGCTTGGTTAGAGATTACTTAAAGTAAAATTAATGGAACTTAGCTATGCTATACCAATCTAGAAACCTTGAGGCCACATGATGAAGTAACATGTAAGAAAGGACTCCTCCTGTAAAGTGGTTCAGAGGGCCACATCTGAATTCTGATTTATTTTTTGCCCAAAGGCAGAAGTGAGACCTCCTGCATGCTTCATCCTTCTTTACCTACTCTGACACCAACTATTCCTTATACTGCACTCTACTATGCCAGGTTTAATCATTGGTTACAATGACCATACAAAACTCACAGACAAGATCCAAAATTGTGGGAGGTGAAAGAAGTTGCTTCATGATTTAAAACCAGGAAAGGTGTACATAAATAGATCCCCTGATAATACTAACTTGAGCTGTATGCTAAGCAAATAATCAGAGAAAGTGGACTACATGAAGAAGAATGAGGCATCAGGGTTAAAGTCTGGCCTATTAGCAACCTGCGCTGTGCAGTGGCACCATCTCTCTTGCTGAAAGCGAGGAGACCTTGAAGCACTTGCAGATAACAATATAGATTCAGTATGCAGATTGAGTATTACAACTCAATCCTTACAAGTGGGATAATGGATGACATCATGAGAAACAGACAATACATTGAAGTTGTCCAGGATTTCACCTTGCTTGGATCCACAATCAATGCTGTTATTGCCAGTAGTCAAGAGATTAAAGGACACACTTTATTGTGTAAATCTTCTGCTCAAGATCTCTTTAATGTGTTGAATAACAAAATTGTTCCTTTGAATACTAAGATGTGTCTAATCAAAACCAGGGTATGTTAAATCACCTTATATGCATATGAAAGTTGGATGTGGTATAAAGAAGACTGAAGAAAGAACCAGTTCATTTGGAGTATGGGGTGGGCAAAGAATATTGAAAGTGACACCAAAGTGACATGGACTGACTACCAAAAGGACAAACAAATCTATAGCAGAAAACGTATAGGGAGGATGCTTTGGAGGCAAGTGTAGCAAGACTTCATCTCACTTACTTTGGACATGTCTTCAGGAGAGACCATGTCCTGTAGTAGGACATCCTTTGTGGCAATCATGTGCTTATGTTAATTTCATGATTGAGATGTAGGGGTGGAGTCCAGGCTGTTAATCTGGAGAGAGCCATTGAGTAGCCAATGAGGCCTCCGTGTGGGCATGGCTTTCTCCTGAGACTTCTGGGAAATCTCACGGTATTTCCTTTGTGGAGATGAGAGGCCATCTCCCCAGTTGTTGGGAGTCAGTCTCTGAGATGATGAACTAGGTATGAGAAAAGATGGTAGCATCCATGGAGCTGGAGGAGGCCGAGGAGAAGCCACACGGCTTTGTCCTGATGGAGCCAGACCTCAGAAGCTGGAGAAATCATGAGGAGACGCCTGCCAGTGCTGAGTTGCTTCTGCCACCACTGGATACTGTTGATGGACCCTGAGCCCTGGAAGCAAGGAACAATGGGGAGACCCCTGCCAGCACTGGGACTCTGCACCCACTGACCTGTGACTTCGTGAGTCAGAAGGAGACTTATCAGGCATATGAGCAAATATCGGATTTATTTCTTTGAACTTGACTGGGTTGGGATGCTTTCTTAATGTCCCATTCTTTTTGTATGTAAACCTTACCCTTATATCCATATGCATGTCTATGAATTTGTTTCTATAGTCTACCTGAACCAATACATCATGAATTCTCAAGAGAAAGCCATGCCCACCCAGAGATCTCATTGGCTATCTCCAGATTGACAGGTTAGACTTCACCCCTATACCCCCAGAGCTGAAATGGACACAGATCAGTGACTGGCACATATACTCTCCCTACATGGTCTCTGATGCCTCTGGTATCAGCTCCCATCACTTCACAAAGATCTGAAATGTGGTCTTCGGATGCTCTCAATTTTTTTTTGTTATTCTGTCGAGACTCTAAGATGAGTCTTACACAGAGAGCAATGACTTTGATAGAGGTGTGGGTTTTGTCTTCTAGCATATCATAACTCAAAACAACAAAGGGTGGAGATTTAAGTCATACACTCTAATAGAGTTTAAAAATATGTACTAATTTAAGCAAGTAACAGAAATGATTCTTTAAAATGGGACAATAGCCACAGGCTAATACATTTCATACAAAATTATAGCTAAAGGGGCAACCACATGATTCATTTCCTTAGCAGTTTGTTAGTTCTTTGGTACTTTGTAATGAATTGCAGAACCCTGAGACATGAAGGAATATACAAAGAGGAGTAGTGATGGTTATTATCAGGGACAATAGAGTGGTATAGAGTTTAGGAAATCTGGACAGTTGATACATCTTTATTCTCTGTCTCACTGGACTGAACTCAACTCTTTGCTGTTAAAACCATTCCCATGCAGAGCAATGCAGTGTAGATGAGAACACTCTCTGAGGGTTTCAGAAACTGCATAATTTTTAAAGGAGTAGAGACCTCCATTTTCCTTCCATGGAGCAGCCGTTGATTTCAAAGAGATAATACTGAGGTAAGAAGTCCAATGAGAAATCCACTACACCCTCAGGGCTCCATTCCCTGGGAAGAGTCCTGTCTTGATTTTTCTAAGAGAACCTCTTTTGGCAGTGCCCGGTTCATTCTTTCTACAGGCTGAGAAGCCTGTGCTTCTGTGCAAGGCTCTCAGCTGCTGCCCATCCTGCAACCTCTGCCTACACCATTTCTCCATCCATGGATCTCAAGATCCTGATGTCAAGCTTCATTCCCGGCTCTTGTTTCTTGATGCTGATGGAATCCCTGCTTCTGCTCACTTGATACTCCGCAGAAAGGCAAAATTGACTAACTTCCATGGGAGAGTCCTATTTGCATGTGCCTTCTGAGTCATCTCATGGGAGCTACAAAGACTCTGGGGAATCAGAGCAAGTAACCCAGTGCACAACAGGCTAACAATTCATGAACAGTTATAACAGTTACTCAGAACCAGGCCAAGGGCCTTCACGCCATTATATGACAGAGCTAACACAAAATCCTATGACTCATGTATTTTAAAATCTCATCTGTTAATTAGAAAAGTAAAGTATAGAGGAGCTAGTGATTTAGAAAAAAATGTAGTATTATTTTTTGTTTGTAATAGCACTGACTAGCAATAGATTAAGCAGTGTCAGCAATTCAGAAAAATGTATATGAAAAAGATATAGTGTTAGTATTTACTCTAGACTATTACTATTTTATCATAAATTCATCACACAGTCTTCGCGATGACACAATGAATGATTAATAAAAATAATGATGGTAAACAATGTAAGAAAGGCATTAGTCATTTAAGTCATTAATGCCTTAAGGCATTTAAGACATTAGAAATGAAAGCCTTGAGGCTAGAAAAATAATCTGAGCATCACAGAAACATAAAAGAAGCAAGCTAAAAAGTGAAAGCTGATTTTATCTAATTTCAAAATTTACTGTATTGAACTATATTGCAATCTCAGAATTTTCAAGTATATTTCAGAAAATTAATTTTTTACCTAAAAAGATGAAAAATACCAAGGATTTGGGTGTTACAGAAATAAATTAAAGGAATTGAAAGTAGACTAAGACAGGAGTTACGATATTTTCTGTAAAAAACATAATAATTTGTGAAGATTTTATAGGCTATGAAGTCTGTCATATCTATTCTATTCCATTCTGCTTTTTAGCATAAAATTTGCCATAGGCAATACATAGGTGAATGAATGCAGTGTTATCATAACCTCAGTGTATGCAAACAGGTCATAAGTTAAAGTTTGTCAGCCCTTGGACTAAGAAATTGAGCAGGATTTTTAAAAGATTAAAAGAACTACTGAAACACACAATACTTTGATGATTATATCCTGAAACAGAATTGAATATGGGGAAAATATTAAAAGTACAACTGAAATTCCAACAGGGAAAATATTGGCTTTTGTGAAAATGCCAAAAAGATCAATAGCAATTTGAGGGAAAATGTTTGGTCTAGTCTGTGAACAATGCAGCCTTGATAAAGTTACAAAACATATGGTCATTGGTTTATAATGATTTGTAAGTAAGGAGTAAAGAATAATTTTTTTAATTTTTGGAAATATTTTAAAAGAATAATGATTTCTTCTAGATAAGCATCTAAGTAGAAATACTAAACTTGTAATTTTTAGCAACTAAGAGAATTATAACCACAATGCTGCTCAGCAATTACTTAAGAGGAACAGACATCACTAAATTTTTGTGTTCATTAGGAATGTTTGTGATGCTCTTTAAATAAGATTACTATAGATTTTCAGTAACTAAATTTGGGCAAGTCTTGGATGGGGGGGCACCCCAGTCATTATCACAAGAGTGGACCCTCGATCACACATAAGAAATCTCAACTTATTATAACATAAAAGTCATGTGCTATGCTAATCAAGAGGAATGCCTAGGAAGCAGAAGTTCTTTATAGTCAGTTCTATCCAGTCAGAAGTTCAGCCCACTCAGAAGTTCTAGCCAGTATAATCAGTGGCTAGATCTAAGATTAAAAGCAGATACCCATTACCTTCTGGAATGTGAGAAACAATGTGACTATTAACAGATTATCTGAGAAGCCTTCAATATTCCATAACAGAATGAAGAAGCTGCTCTCAGGTAGTTCAGGGCAATCCAAAGAACTGATTTTTTGGGAATCAGGAGACCATACCTGCTGAATTACCTCCTTATTTTTCACATATCGCCTTGCTGTGGCAAATTACCATAAAGTTAATGGCTCAAAATATAACACTCTTTTTAAAAAATAATCGTTCTGGAAATCTGAGTGCCACTGAAGAAAACCAAGATGTAAATACATCTCACTGAACAAAACCAAGATGTAAATAAGTCTCACTGAACAAAAGCAAGATGTTAGACCATCATGTTCCTTTCTCCAGGAGGTGCTAGGAGATCATCAATTTTCTTGCATTTCCAGCCTATAAAAGTCACCTGTGTTCCTTGACTTGGGGCCATTATTATCTTCAAAGGCAGCACTGCAACAGCATTTTCTCATTTCTTTCCATTCATCTCCTCTTCTCCCTCCCTTTTCCTTGTGATCTCAGAAGGAAAGCAGGGTAGTTTGCAATTGTATGATGATATGATTAAAAGTGTAAATGTATATGAAGTCATAATTTCCTTTGGCCATGTAAAAATTATATTCCAGAGAGTTCCAGCAAGATGGTGCCCAGGTAAGCAGCCCACATAGGGAGTTCCATGACAATCAGTAAACCCAGTATTCAGAACTCCTGGGGTATTCAGGTAAGTTAAAAACTTCCCACAACAGCCTGGGAGTACATCATCAATCCACAAGGCGACCTTGCCCCAATCTAGCCTCACTCCTGAAATCAGAGATATGCTACCTAGTCCCAGGGATTTCCACACACTGACTGTTCACCTACACCTCTGTCCACTGTGAGCTGCACCCATATCCAGAGGCTCCCTTTACCCAATGGCAGTGAATCCCACAACTCAGATTGAGTCCCTCCCACTACCCACCCATGGCCCCAGAGACCGTGAATAAATCCTATCTGCATTCTGTCTACAATAAGTTTAGTCACATGCAGCAGCAGCAGCTCCTCCCCTCCCACTATTACATAATACTCCCACCCACAACTATGGCAGCTGTCTCCTCTGTTGCCTGGCATTCCACTCTACGGCAATCGGGCTTTCTCTACAGTCATCTGTCTACCTCATCTCATAGCAGCAGGGCCCTCCATGCCTTGGCCTAGCACCTGTATCCATAGCAGTGAGGCTTTCCTCTGTGGTATACTGACACCTCTACCAGCAGCAGTGGGGTTCCCCCACCTTTGCCTGGCACCCCCTCTGACGGAAGTGGGGTTTTTCCCACTGCTATCTGGCAACCCCACAGGCAGAGCTATACTCATTGCCTTCAACTGGCCGACCTGTGTGTCCTGAGAGAGCCACCAGATCTTCCCTTCAAATAGGGAATCGGAGAGTAAAACATTAGTGAAAGAAAGAAGTAGCCTGAACCCCAAGAAAAGTTGGCTATAGGCAAGTTGCAAAAGCATCACCTACCAGTCTCAAAAACAAGAGAACTCAGGGCTCTTTAAGTCCCGAGAAAATGGTGTCAAGCTTCTCCAAAACAACATGCAGACAGCAAACTGCCTCAGCAACCTCAATGAAAAATGAGGAAAAGAAAGTGTATTGTCAGAGTAATTCCAGAATCTAGCAACATGGATAGAACAAGCAGAAGTCAAGCTACCAAGAAAGAAATCTTCAGAATGATGTTTGGATCCATACAGGATATGAGGAACGCTTTATGGAACAAGGACAAAACAATAGAAGAGATAGCGGTCACACACCAAAGGGGAATACAAGAATTAAGGGTAGAGCACCAAAGGGAATACAAGAGTTAAGGGACAAGATAACAAAAGCAAATAACAATTAGCAAACTTAGTCAACACACTAGAAGAAGCTGAGAAGTGCATCAGTTCAATAAATTTAAAGACAATTAAGAAAGATAACCCTAAGAAGATTAAAGAACATCTGATGCTATGAAAAGGAATAATATGAAGATACTTGGACTACCACAACAAGACACAACAAAAAGATCAACAACAAAAATAGCAAGGGAACTTATAGAGGAAAGCTTCAGCAACTTGATGTATAAGAATCAGGCGACCCTTCAGGAAACAGAGCAGACACCTACCAGCTAAACTGAATCTGGGGAAGAATTTGAAAAAGCATATAATAGTTAAACTATCCAACTTTGAAGAAAATGAGAAAATCATGAGAACAGTTAGGGTAAGAAAGATAGTCACCTATAAAGTACCCAAGTAAGAATATGCTCAGATATTTCAGCAGACCCTTTAATGAAAAGGAGAGAGTTGAGTAGCATCTTCAAAAAATTAAAGGAAAACAGTACAAATCCAAAAATTCTCTATCCAGCCAAATTATCTATCAAGATAGATGGAGAAGTAAGAGTTATCCTGGACAAGGAAAAACTCAATGCACATGTTAAAAGAAACCTAGATCTACAAAAATCCTTGCCAAACAAATGAGGTCAGAGGGACAACACTCACAGAGCAAAACTAGGAGATCACCACCCAGAAGTCAATACATTGAAAAGAGTCTCCATGATAACATTGGCTCAATGGTGAAAAGAAAGCAAGAATTAAACTCACACACATACATTCTATCGGTGAATTGATAAGGGAGGTAGAAAGACACTCAAAAGAAATAGGTACTATGTGACATAACAGACTCCACTAATTGATGTTATAACTCTGAAAATCAATGAATTGAACTGTCTTAGAAAACACCACCCATTGATATGCTGTCTATAAGAGATACATCTTAAATTTGAATACAGAAATGGCCTAAGGATAAAAGGTTAAAATATATATATACCAAGCAAACAGCAATTCAAAAAAATCAGGAGCTGCGATCCTAATCTAAGACAAAATTGCTCTCAAGGAGCAAACAATAACATGAGATAAGGAGAGACATTGTATAATGCTCAAGGGATCAGTGACCAAGAAACAATAAGCATAATACATATTCACACATCAAATGAGAGACACATGAAAGTCATCAATCGAATGCTCCAAAAGATGAGAAAAGAATAACAGGCTCAACACTTTTAGTAGGTGCCTTTAATACACAGCTCTGTGATACAAAGAGATCACAGGAAAAGAAACTTAACAAAAAAGCTACAGAACTAAACTCACAATTAGACTTGATCTGATAGACATTTTCAGAATTCTCCACCCAAATGCACACACACACACACACACACACACACACAATTAACATTCTTTCTAAGTCCACATAGCACATACTCCAAGACAGACCACATGCTGGGGGCACAAATTGAGCTTATGTAAACTCAAACACGCAAAGGTCACTCAGACTTCCTTCTAGACTGGAAATCAACAAAAGAGGATTATGAAAGCAAGGGTAAACAAATGAAGGATATATGTCTCTCTACTGTCAAGTGAGTGGGTATTTACATGGATCAGAGAGGAAATCAGGAAGTTTTTAGAAACCAATGAGAATGACAGTACAACATATCAAAACCTTTGGGACACAGAAAAAGCAACCATCAGAATTTTGATAGTCACAAATGCACACATGAAAAAAGAAAAAAGACTTATGATTGTTACACTGGCACGAAACCTCCGAAGATTAGAGTAAAGTCAACAGGACAATTCTACTATTAGGAAAAGAAAAATAATAATAATTAGGGCAGAAATAAATAAACGGGAAAAGAATAAATTATACAAGAAATTAATGTAGCAAAAAAGCTGGTTCTTTGAAAGCATTAACAGAATTAATAGACCACTGGCAAACCCAACCAAAGAAAAGCAGGAAAAAATATCAATAGTTAAGGTGAGGGATGAAACGGGCAATTTCAATAGACCCTCATTAAATTAGAAGGCTAATTACACAGTACTATGGAGGCCTGTACTCCAATTAATTCAACAACTTGGAACACATGAACAAATACTTGGAAAAGACTATCCTAGATGAACATAAAGATTCTCAAAAGCATAGCAATACAGGAACTAGAGAAGATTATCAAGGAAATTCTAAATAAAAAATCACCTGGGTCAGATGGCTTTACAGCAGAAGTCTAACAAGCATCGAGGAAAGAAAAGACACCAATCTTATACAAATTCTTCCATCACATGGAAAAAGATGGCAAACACCCAGAGTCTTTCTGTGAAACTAGCTTAATACTTATACCTAAATTCGGCAAGGATCCCACAATAATTGAGAACTACAGATCAATATCTCTCATGAACATCAATGCAAAAATCCTTAACAAAATACTGACCAATAGAATACAAAAGTTTATATAATGAGTAATTAACCATGACCATGTGGGATTAATTGCAGGGATGGTTTAATGTCCAAAAGTCCATCAGCAGAGAAAAACAATTTAAAAAATACATGATAATATCAATAGATGCAGAAAAAACTCCAACATCCTTTTCTATTTAAGACACTCTAGAAAATGAAAATTCAACAGCTAACATGGTAATCAATGGGAAAAAATGAAAATAATTCCACTGAAAAAGGGGACCAAGTAAAGATGCCCCTTGTCACCAGGTCTATTTAACAATCTATTAGAGGTCCTAGCTAAGAACATAACGCAAAAAAAAAGACATTTAATATAGTCATCTTGTAGAAGAGGAGGTAAAATTATGGTTATTCACAGATGATATGATTTCATATATGGAAAACTTCCAAATCTCCACGAGAGGAATACTGGACGTATTAGAGAAATATGGTAGAATGACAATATACAAGAGCAACAAACAGAAGCAATTAAAAACTATTATATACATCAGATAAGTCCATTGAAGAGTAGTTCAAAAAGGTAGAACTCTTCACAAAATCCAACCACAAATTGAAATATCTAGGGACACCCCTAACAGAAAAAGAAAATAATATTTGTATGAGAAAAACATACAGAGCACTACTACAAGAAACCAAGAGTGACCTTCACAAATGGAAGAATATTTCATGCTCATGAATTGGTAGATATAATATAGTAAAAATGTCAGACTTGCACAAGGCACTATACATGTTTAATGCTATCCTGATATAAATACCAATATGCTTCTTCAAAGAATTGGGAAAAGTGATTACCAACTTTATATGGAGAGGGAAGAAACTCAGAATTATCAGAGAACTCCTCAAAAGGCAGGATAAGGTTGCAGGTTTTGCTTTACCTGAATTTAGTACCTATTATATAGCCACAGTGGTCAAAAAAGGGTGGTACTGCTATAATGACAGATATTCAGACCAATTGAAAAGAATTGAGAACCCAGGTGGATGCTCTCTTCAACAAGTGATACTGAAAAAATTAATAACTACATGTAGAAAAATGAAGCAAGTCCTTATCTCACTCCATGCACAAGAATAGAGCAAAGACCTCAAAGTAAACCCCCAAACTATTTTGGTCATCAATAAGGGAATTGAAACAAACCAACGAACTTTGGTGGAAGGAATACATTGGCTATAAAAAACAGGGAAGAAAATCAAACAAAAAGGAAGCATGAATTAACAAGTGGGATATACTGAAGTTAAAATACATATGTATATAGACTTCACCATGATTCTAATAAGAAAGTCCAAATCTCTAGCAATGACACAACAAAGTATTATTACTAAAATCTACAATACACTGCTAGCTTTCAATAAGGGAAAAGCAAATAACCTATTAAGGAGGTGGCCAAAAAACATGAACAGTAGTTTCATAAGGACAAAAATCCAAATGGCCAACAAACAGAAACTATTCCTGATCACTAGCCATAAGGAAAATGCAAATTAAAACAACTATGAGATACCATCTAACACCCTAAAGTATAGACCAACTCAAAAAAACATAAAGCAACAAATAATGGAGGGGATGTGGTGAGATAGGAACTCCCATAGACTGCTAGTGGTCCTGTAGATATGTACAGCCACATGCAAATGGATATGATGATACCTAAAATAAATGGAAATTGAGCTTCCATATGATCCAGTAATCCCCCTACTGGGCATAAACCAAGAAGAAGTAAGAAACAGATCATGATCACACATCTGTGCTCCAATATTCATTGGAGCACAGTTCAAAATTTGCAAAGAATTATAAACAGCCTAAATTTCCATCAATCAATGAATAGATTAAAACCTGGTATAGACATACACTGGAGCACCATGGATGCCTATAAAGTAGGATGAAGCCCAACCACCCATGGGAAGGGGTGGAGAAAAGTATGCTAAGCGAAGTAAGCCAAGCACAAAAGTACAAGTGAGCTCATTGATGTAAGATTAAAAAGCCCAAGGGGTATAAGGGAAAATCCACCAAATGCATGAATTCCTGGGGTATGTTTGATGTACTCTGGGAGAGCTTAAATCCAACCCAGGATACATGTGGAAGCCAACTGAAAAGGTGGGAAAAAGGGAAGGAGGGGAAACACGGGTAATGGGCAAACAGGGCACTCACCCACACACAGGGAGGATGTTGTTCATGTCTCCATAGGAAAGTGAAAAAGGGACCAGAACTCAACCTGGACACAGAGCATCAAAAGCAACATGAAAGCATGGAGCAGCAAACTAACAGAAAGTTTGGCGGGGTCAGCTCCTGTCTCAGATAAGTTGGCCCCTTCCCCAGAAGAACACACTAACGATACACTGAAGATACAGCCCAGGTAGAGTGGAGGGTCTGCCCAGATCACACAGGGTGTGTGTGTGTGCGTGTGTGTGTGTGTGTGTGTGTGTGTGTGAGAGAGAGAGAGAGAGAGAGAGAGAACCATAAGCTGGCTCATCAAGTCTTGAGGACAACATTCTTACTCAGAGAAACCAGTGCACAGAGAGGAATGTGGGATTAGCCCCATGGAAATATATGATGCCCCATCACTGACCCACAGTCCTAAGGGTGAAAGCACTGGAGATATATTGCATGTATTGTGTCTGTTATGATGCCCCCACACACACACACACCAAAGTGCAGCACAAAGGGAGTGCAATGGAGCAAAGAGAAGAAAGCAATGAGTTCCCCAAAGAATCATAAAAATAGATTTCAAAATCCAGTTGTGTGTGTGTGCGTGTGCCTACCAGATCTGATTAGAAAACAAATAGAGAAGTCAGCAGACAGATCTGGAATTATTTTTGAGTTTTTCCCCTTTTTATTCTCTTTTCGTTTTCCTCATGTCTATCCATATATATAGGTAGGATAACCAATCCCAAGGAGAAAATAGCGGGTCCAGTGACTCTGGGGAGCCATGGCAGTGGTGGTAGAAATGGAGGCGGAAGACAATAAACCCACAGACAAGAGAACAGTACGAGATGTAAAGCTGATGGTGAGGAAGGTGTCGAATGCCTACTGGGGAGTGATCAAATACAATGTAGCAGAGAGAAAGTCCTGAAAGTTGAATGAAAATGATAGTGGGACTAGAGGAAATTAAAAAGAAAAAGAGAAAGGAACTAAGAGGTAAAAGACATTTATAGAGGTACAAATATAGGAGTGGACATATGCAAATATATAAACATATTAATAGGGATAGAGGTCTATGTATATACATTTAAATTTTAAGTGTTAAGGTAACAGATGGACACTGGGTCCTCACTCAACTACTCCCTTAATGCAAGAACACTTTCTTCTAATAGCCTGGCATTTTGTGTTGCTCACCTTTCTCACACAATTGCTGAAGTTAAAATGGGTGCATGAGGAAATGTGATAAAGGAAGCTGATGGTTCCTGGCTATTCAGATATAGCATCTGGGGTCTAAAGACTTTGAGTTACCATCTAGCAGAGAAGCAACAAGCTCACATGGAAGAAGCACTCCAACCTGAGCGATCTTGAGGTGTAAACAGAAGTAAGTATCAGGCATTGGAAGACTCCAAAAAATAAATATATAGATGCAAATGAGGAGGGTCAGAGAGGAGACTGAAATCCCATCTGCAAACAACTGGACATTCCCTCTCAGAAGCTTCACAAGGAAAGAATGAGTTGGCCAGAATGTAGCAGAACATCTATGGAACACACACCACACCTCCCGTTTTTTAGTACTTCCATTCCCCCCTTTTCATGATCTCAATTCTACTTTACATGTCTAGTTAGATGTGAATATGTACACAGGTACAGATAAAAGCTCTGGACACATGAAATCCAGGACAGATAAACCCTTCAGTAAAAGTAATGCGAGTAACAATACCATGATGAGAGAGTGAAGATGAGGGAGAATGGGGTTGTACAGTGAAAGAAACCAATTAAAATGATTGATGTTTAATCCTCCCAGCCCAGAGTGACAAACAAGAGAAACGTAGGCCAAGGGAAACTATCATTTATTAGGGGCCCTTGAAGGTGGGAGGGTGGGAGAGAAAGGGGAAAAAAGAAGAGTTATACCAAGGGCTCAAGAAGAAAGAATATGTTTTGAAAATAATGATGGCAACATCTGTACAAATGTGTTTAATACATTTGATGTATGGACTGTTACCAGAGCTGTAAGAGCCCCCAATAAATGATTTATTAATTACATATATCTATAATTTTCAGGAATTTTGATGTGTACATGATGGAGGGAGAAGTGTACACCATTCTCAGTACTACCTTCACAGAGAAACTCTGTCCAATCACAAGAAAATGAGGAATTAGAGAAAAATAGGAAGAGATTCTATAAAGAAGTGAGACTCTGCTTCTAAGTATGTTAAGATTGACATAGCAGTACCTATGCAAGTGATGTATATTAGAACCTGGTATAGTTCAGTTGCAATGCAAACCAAACGGATTCCCATATGTTGACACCGACGTATAATGATCCTATAGGTCAGTGTAGAACTGCCCCTGTGGATTTCTGAGGCTGTAAATTTTTACAGAAGCAGAAAACCTTATCTTTCTCCCCAAAGCAGTCGGATAGAACCGCTGACAGTTCCAAACTGCACACATGGGGATGGTGTGAGTCAAAAATTACCATCAACAGCAACAATTTCCCAAGTCAAACAAGACATTAATCCATAGAGAAGGCTTTAAAATGCCACATACATTCCCAAGTTTAAACTCAAACCACAACCAGACATAGTGTGAAGTCCATGAGTCAATTTCTTCCTTTTTATGAATTTAAGAGATATCTCTTTGGAAATAATTTCTACATCAATAGAAGAAATATTTGCCCACTTAATCTAGCAAACCTCATTTGGAAAAATAGACAGTAACTTTAACAAATTATCATGTGTGTGTCGTGTAGGGAAGTGTTTGGATGGCACAGTGATTTAAGCATTTTGCTTAGCCCAAAAGGTCAGCAGTTTGAACCTATAAATTTTTCCCAGGATTAAGATTAAGCAGTTGACGTCTGTAAAGATGTAAAACCCCTAAGAATCCGAGGAATTAGTTCAACTTTGTTTCATAGGACCATTCGAGTTGGGAAGCAATTTGACAGCAGGGATATCTGTGTGAATTCCTAGTATATATGGTAATACACATAAATGTAAAATAATATTAATCAATGTACTTCTGTGTATTCATTGGATATGCACCTTAATCAAATGCATTTATTCAATGAGATACAAATATTTACAGCTTCAAAGGAAAATTAAAGTATTTCTCAAAAACAAAAAAATAAACAACACATTTGTCTTCAGAGTTCACTCTCTTTATATTCATGAGCCTGTCATTTTCTTTATTTGAATACATGTTCTCTCAAAGGTAAGCTTTTATTATTCAGAACACTATGCAATATATAAAGCTAGAGTCATAGAATTTTAGAGAATAAATTATTTGATTTTCCAAATTACACTCCTATTTACTTACTACCTCAAGGCTCATAAAAAAGGACAGAGATTCTTAATACCCCATAGCTCTAGTTTCCCCACAGTTTTTCCATCTGCTGTGAATAAGGAATAAGGACATTGCATAAGGAAGACAAGAGAAGAATTGATTCATTTGAATTATGGTACTGGCAAAGAACATTGGAAATTCCATAGATTGTGAGAACAAATAAATCTGTCTTGGAAGTGCAGCCAGAATTTTCCTTATAAGCGAGGATGGCAATTATCTCTGATGTTTTGGACATGCTATCAGGAGAGAACAGTTTCTTTCTTAAAAAGGATTTCATGCTTTGGTGTTAGACTGGGTTATCTAGAGAAGTAAAACAAGTAACAGAGATGTGATATGTGTGTGAGGGGGGTGGGGATACCCCTCAAAAACCAGAATTACACAGGGTGGAGCAGACTTTCACAGTATGCATTGTTCACACAAGGTAAGCAACAAGCAGCTCAACACTTAATGAGTCCAGTGGTGTCATCCGGGAAGATTTCCTCCAGTCACAGAGGGTTTTTTGCATAAAAGCGGTTTCGTGCTAGCCTCATTTTTTGTGATAGCTTGTTTCCTGCTCAGAAAAAAAATGCCACCGAATTTTTGAAATGTTGAATAGAGTTTACAAGGACAGCGCTATGGGAAAAAAACCAATTGTACACGTGCTTTTGTGGTTTCAAGAACCCCTTTTGGGAGTCTGTCAGCTTTCCTAACAAACGAAAATGTCCACTTGGAGTGTATGTGCAGATCTTTTCCCCAGGTCCGACTGTTAATTAAGCTTTCTATTTAGATGGCCTGAAGTGACTGATTAGCAGTGTGCCACGCAGACAGGGCACTGGTCTTGCCACCCGACAATGCGCCTGCTCACGCCGCCATCTCAGTGCACCAGTTTTGGCAAAATTCCACAAGCCTCTCATGCGCCACATGTCCTCCCTCCACCCCTGAGCTGCCTCTGTACACTTTCTTTTTGCTTCCACAAATGAAGAGAGGCCTGAAAGGACAGCGATTTGACAACAGAGATGTGGTAAAGAACACATGAGAAGGTGCTGTCACCCATCCAGACAGGTGAGTTTGAAAAATGTTTCCAAGAATGGAATTGCAGATTTGACAAACGCATGAAGTGTAATGGAGGGGACTTTGAAGATGATAAGATTGTTTTCTAAAAATAAATAAACTGATAGCTTTTTGTGGGGGGGAGGGGGGAATCTGATTTTTTCCCAGAGGTGTCCTTTCTCATATATTAGCACAGTTGTAAAAGTAAGCAAGTCGGGATCTAGTGCCCAGAGGCTGGTGGCTCGGAGGAGGATGGATCACCCGTCAGTAGGTCAGACTTATGATTGAATCAATAAATGAATCCAATGTTAGCGGGTGAGAGGGCAGGCGATTGACGGTTCTTGGAACCACCTGACCATACAGCAGACTATTGGCTCAGGTCCAGAGAGCAGGTGGCTGGTGAGTCCGAAAGGGGATTCAGACTCAGCCCAAAGAGCAAACAAAGTGCTCATTGCCTTTATTTATATAAGAAGTCGGCCAAACTCTCAAGGACACTTCCTTTCCAATGCATCAGGGGTGTGACCTGGATAGAAAAGAATAATCTAACCTGGATCCGCCTTGCTCTCTCGGCTGCTCACATTAGAAGGCATTATGAAGCTGCGCACAGTGCGTTAAGTCACATCATGGGGAAATACTTTGTCTTATGTATCAAACCAGCCAGGCTCCAGGCCCAAGCAAGTTGACACAAAACCTAAGTATCACACTTGGTAGAGGGGAATGAAAAAGAAGATGGTTTTCCTTGACATGTCTTTCCAGTGACTGCAACAATGGGTCCCAACGTGACCGTGATTGTGAGGCTGGTGAAGTACCAGGAAGTATTTGTTCTAAGAGTTAGAATTGATTCAAGGCATGTAACAGCAGGAGAAGCAACCCAACATAGTTTTCATTCACTCTTAGAAGTAAAATCACTTGAAGTCAACAACGGGAGTGCCTAGGAATGTGAGTAGGGGACTTCTTAGAAACAGTTTGTGGGAAATAAGCAAACTGGGACACATAATGGATGGGAGGAAGGGGAGAAGGCTGTCCGCTGAGTGATAGCCATGTCATTCTGGGGAGAGGTCACCCCGGGAGGGAGGCAGCCTTGTCCGAGGAATGAGGTTTAATGAGGGGACAGGTAGTACAGGAGAGGGGAGAGGAAAGAGACAAGTTTGAGGGAACATAGGTACATGTGGGGTGAGGGCTAACCTCCAGAGGTCAAGGGGAGGGGAGATCATGGATACTCCTGGGAGCTTTGGGTAGGGGCGATCTTTAGAAATGTGCAGTGGGCACAATGTGCAGGCAGAATTGATCTAGGGAGGCTGGTGTCCTGGGTACCTAAGCTAGGTCTCGTGACCTTCAAGGCACAACGCAAGTTCCAGAAGCTGCATTAATGAGTGAGACCCCCATATGGGAACCCTATTGGATTAACTGGACACTGCTGCAGTCACTTGCATCCAGAGAACTTGAGCCTAGAAACATTTGGTGTCTGTGGAAGCAGAAGACAGCTGTACCAAGAATGACATATTGTTAGCTAGTCTGGCTACATCAGCACCCTGTATGGTGCTTAAGATACATATTTTTCTGTCAACTATGTGATGGCCATTCTGTTATATTATGTCTATTCATGTTTATAAAAGGGTATACCTCAGGGGAGTGCTACAATTGGGGTCAACCCCTGGATGCTATTTCTCTGTTTTTTGGCAAATGAAACTCAGGGAAGTTGAGGCTATCAGGAAAAGTGTACAACAAAACTTTGTGGGAAGGGGTTATATGGAGGAGTGGGAGAAATAAGGAGATACTGTCAAGAAGGAAAAGTATGTTTGGAGGCTGATTGTGAAAGCAATTGTGCAAAAATGCTTGGCAGGATTGAACTGTGGAATGATGACATATTTATTAATTCTCAATGCATAGCAAATTAATAAAAAGGATGAAAACCATAGATCCAGGCATGAGTTTGGGACTTGCACTAAATCCTCGCTCTAACTTAAGGAAAATTTGTTCCTACATCATGGTCCTGGTAAATACAAGCCTTCATGAAAAGATCACTAAAGATAAGGGTACTATAGCAAAGTGAGGTGAAGAAAATAGATGGTGCCCAGCTATCAATCAGAATAGCATCTGGGGTTTAAAAAGCTTGTTTTCAAACAAGTAGTCATCTAAGCACAGAGTAAACTAAGTCCACACAGAAGAAACACACCAGTTTGTGTGATTCAAAGTTAATAGTTACTTTATCTGAGAGTATGGTCAAGTGAAAATATCAAAACTAAAGTTATGATCACCCAATTTGTACAAGGTTATGGAAGCCAGTGGGCGCCCAAAACCCACCTGCAGAGGATCTAGTCAGACTGAGCCAATGGCAGATTCATTATAGCCAACTGGAACAGCCTCACTAGCAGGCAAAGACAGTGTAATCTTGATCCTGATGGACTGAAATTGACACTAGGGTAGTTGATCCCCTTCAGACACAACTGAATTTGTACGGTGGGCAAATATCTCTTTTTCCATGAGAGAAATTTTCTCTTACCCTCTTGAATATTGATGGGTTTTTCTTTCTTAATCATTCTTTGCATTTTTGTTTTTATACTATTATGATTTTAGCATTACCACATTAATATGATTTTGGTTTTTATTGTTTTCTGTTCAACTTCCAAGCTGTGAGCATTGGAGAAATGGATACATAATGAAAATAACTGACACAAGGAGTTCTAGGGAATGCAGGGGATGGAGGTGAGTGATAGGGAAGGAAAGGGGGTTCCAGGAGTAAATAATGAAGGTGGTAGGGGGGAGGGCACACTAGAACTTATGGTGATTGCACAAGTCAAGTTAAAGGTGATTTATCCAATGGGTGGTATGTATATGTGGAAGGAAGTGCTTTAAGACTGATATGGTGGTGACTATTCAATTGCCCTTAATATGATTGAAAAATTGAACTATTGGATCATATCATATGTAAATTATGTGCCAGTAAGATGGGTTGAAAAATTTTAAGATCCACAAAAATTTTAAACTCTCTTCCTTGCTGAAAGACAGGAGGACTTGGAACACTTGGCCAATTAAGATCAGAGACTGTAGCTTTTGGTATGGATTACAAGTCAATGTAAGGAAAACCTTAGTCCTCACAACTGGAAATGTAGGGAATATCACAGAATACTTTATATTATACAATACTTTATATATAATACATTGTATAAGTGTATATATAATTATAATACTTTATGTATAATTGTGGCAGTCATGTGTTTATGCTAATTTTATGATTGAAATGTAGCCGTGGAGATTAGCCTGTTAATCTGGAGATTGCAATAGAGTAGCCAATGAGGCCACTATGTAGGCATGGCTTTCTCCTGAGACTTCTGGGAAATCTCGTGATATTTTCCTCATGAAGATGAGAAGCTATCTTTCCCAGTTGTTGGGAGTTAGTCTCAGAGATGATGAGTCATGGAGAAGACAAGAAGGCTGTGTCTGAGAAGCTGGAGGAGCCAGCGGAGAGACCACACGGCTTTCCCCTGATGGAACCAGACCTCTGAAGCTGGGGCAGCCACATGCAGACCTCTGCCAGCAAAGAGTTGCTTCTGTTGTTGATGGACCCTGAGCCCTGGAAGTGGAGACCCCTGCCAGCGCCAGGATTCTGCACCCACTGAGCTGTGACTTTGTGAGTCAGATGGAAACTTTATAGACTGATTTCGGGCATATGGGTTAATATCAGACTTATGATTTTGAACTGGACTGGTCTCAATGTTCTGTTCCTCTTGTATATAAAACTTTTCTTTATATCCGTATGTGTGTCTATGAAATTTGTTCCTCTAGTCTACCTGGACTAACACAATAATACATTGTATAAATCTCCAGACCTCTTCAAAATGCTAAATAAGAAAGGTTGTGCCTTCAAGGATTACGTGTGCCTAATCTAAGACATGCTATAGTCAATTGCCTCATATGCACATGACAGTTGAACATTAAATAAGCAAACCCACAGAAGTATCAATAAAATTGAATTATGCTGGTGCTGGTGAAGAATATTGAAAGTACAATGATGTCTAAAAGAACTAATAGATCTGTCTTGGAAAAGTACAGTCAAAATGATCCTCAAAAATGAGACTTAAAAAACTTCTTTCATATACTTTGGCCATGTTATTAGGAGGGACTAAACACAAAATTCATAGTCATCAAGTTAATTACAGTTTATGGTTACCCTATCGGAAAGAGCAGAACTATTCCTTTGGGGTTTTGAGACTGTAGCTCATTAAAAGAACAAAAAGTCTCCTGTTTATCCCTCAGTGTCTGGTCATTTTGAATTTGACCTTGTGGTTAGCAGCACAAATCGTACCACACTATACCATCAGGTCTCCAGGACATTATGCTTGATGAAGTAGCAGAGCAACAAAAGAGAGAAAGATCATGAACCATTTTGGATGGACATAATGGGTGCAACAAAGGGCTCAAACTTCACAGTAAGGATGGCATGGGACTGGGGGTGTTTCCTTTTGTTGTACACAGGCAGCTATGAAATTGAGCCAACTTGATAGCACTTAGCAGTTCAAGAAATAGAAAGAATGATAAGTAGGGCAATAATTCAAGTAGAGCATGCTTGTATGTTGGGAAATTATACCTTTTCACAGTGTTAAAACCACTCTCAAAAGACAGAAAGCTGACTATTAGTAATTCTTACTTGCCTTGAAACACAAAATTAAACCTCTAAATGCAAACATCTTGTACTGTCATCCAATGTAAAATGTGATATTCATATATCTCTTTGTTATGATGGAATTTTCTACCATGAACTTTGTCTATCAAAAAAAACTGCTTAGGTAAATCAGACATTTGTATAATTTCTTTCTTTGAGGAACTGATTTAACTAGGAAATTCAGTGACTTAACTAAACCATTTGCCAATATAGAAGCTTTCCAAGATATTAGAATCTTGCTGAATTTTCCACTCATTTACTTATTTTTATAGTGTAACAAGGTAGGTGTAATAAAAAACCCGCATTTATTTATACAATTCATCCTTGCCATCAGCAAAATAGTTAAGAAATTTTATGATAAAAACAGTGTAGTAGCAAATAGAAAAGATCATTCCTAAATTATAAACATAGATTCAAAATTTAGAACAAAATACATGTCATTACTTATTAGAGTTTGTATTGTTTAAATTAAATGAGTTAAATATGTACTGGGAGTTCTTAAATGTTGAGGAATCTATAAATATTTAAGAATGTAAACACTAAAAATGACATATAATGATTTAAAATAATATAATTAGTAACTCCCTAATTGGATGTGATGAGATAAAATAAGAAGAATAAACATTAAGCATAGTGCAGTGAAATGTTTTATCATACTTAAACAATATATTTCAAAAGATAAGCTCTCAAATATCTTATAGGGCCTTTAATGCTCATTTGCAGAAGTCAAAAGGAAATTTGTGATGAGACCATGCTTAGTGTCTGGTATCATCAGGTTTGAGGTGCTTCAAACTACCTTAATATCAATTACTCTAGGATATTGGTACAAATTATTTTCTTTCTGTAACCTTCTTCTACTTGAAATAAATCTACCTCAACAGAACTGACAAATTTACTTTTGGATACAAAACATCCAAAATTTTGGTTTTAGTTCTGTGTTTTAACACGATACTGAATTTTTCTTGTTTTATCAGACAAATAAATCATTACCAAACATTATTTTTAATGACACATCAACTACAAGTTAAATAAACTCGTGTTTGTATTGAACATATTCCTCAGGATAAAGAATAAAAAGAAGCAAGGCTGAGCCCCGGTGGCGTAGTGGTTGTGCGCGGGACTGCGGCCCACTGGGATGGAGGTTCAATTCCAGCAGTAGGGCTGGGCCTCCTACTCCCACCGCCGGAGAGCAGTGATAGAAAGAAGCATAAAATGATGAATTTCTAAGGATTACCTAGTAAAAAACATAGCAGAGCTATGACAGAATATATTTTGTGGATTTAAGGAGGCACAGGAAAAATTCTTTGAGCTTGTAGTGTAAAGGATTGTGTAGCTGCCTTAGCAATGGGAGAAATTTAGAGAAACCAAGCAATGAAGAACAAGAAAATTAAAAAATGAATTTCATGCTACTGAAAGTGGTAGACAAAAATCTAGAAGGATTTCTGATAAATAATAATTAATCTCTGACTGATGAAGGATCTTTATGAAAGAAAAAAAATTCAAGTGAGAAGTAAAAGATAAATAGAGTCTAATTAGTTTTCAATTTGAAGGCTTGATTAATTTGTACGTGTGTGTATTTTTTTTCCTGTGCCCACATTCTTCTGCTAAAGAACAGGGAGATAGAATCTGAATGATTGTAAACAATTGTAATAAGACTCAAGACACAAAAGATATGGTAAAATATTGGCTACATTCTAGAGAAAAAGTTATAAAGCACACTTATGTATATCAGGGGATGCTCTCCCAACTCCTACCCCCACCTCACCCTACCCCCTCCCAAAAAAATAAAAACCTCTTGTGACTTGCCATTCAATGCTATGTGAGGTAGTTACATAATCCGGCGTCAATGTGGGACTTGAGAGGATTAATAATGAAAGGATGGAGGCTAGTCTGTCAATTGGGTGATAGCCAATGAGGCCTCTGTGTGGGCACAGCCTTCTGAAAATTCTGGGAAATCCTGATTTTTCCTGCTTGGAGATGGGAGACACTTCTCTCTCTCTGCTCACTCCCTGAGAGACACTCAACTGACAAGGCATAGGTCACTAAGCTGATAGACCCTATCCCCTGGGAAGTGGAGGAGCCATGTGGAAGTCTGTGCCAGCATTAAGATGGTTCTACCACCACTGGATCCAAAAAAATTTTGCATCCACTGGCTTGTGATTGTCCTGCATTTGGCATCATTGCATGTATTTTTTGAACCTGAGGAGGACGTTAAGATTGGTATAAGACATATGGGTTAATATTGGACTTATGAACTTGATCTGGTTTAGCCTGGGTTATTTTCTCAATATTCAATTGATATTGTATATAAACCTCTTTCTTCTACACACATGAGTTTCAATAGGTTTGTTTCTGTGGTCTACCCAGACTAATACATTACGCTAAATGTATTTTTTAACAAAACAACCTTAACACCTTCAAAGTACTCTTCATTACACTTAATAAATTTGTCAAATTTGATATTCCATTCTGGAACAGTTTTTCAGCTTCCTCTGTTTAGATGGCTGACAGTTCCTCCCTCATTTTTCCCTTCTTCTCCATCATCAAATATACAGCTGTCCTTTTGTGTCCCTCTGCATTCAAGGAAACAAAAAGAAGTTACAGGGAATGAGGTCAGCTGAGTAAGGGAAGCATGTTTGTTTTTTGCTCAAAAAAACTCACACTGAGATGGCTGTGTGAGCAGGTGCATTATTGTGGTGGAAAATTGTGCCCCCATCTGCCACAAATCAAGTCCTTTTTTTGTAGCACACTGTTAACACAATCTTTTCATACCTTCAAAATAGCTCAATTAATCATCTTATCTGATGAAACAAACTTCAAATGCACAAGTTGAAAGTTTTGTCGATTCAGGAAGCTGACAGATATCCAGAACAAGTTTGTCATCAAGTGATATTTCACCTTTTTTGAAATGAAAAATACACTTGTATCTTGGATTTTCCTCATAAGGCTGTTCTCATAAGCTGTGTTCAACATCCCATAGTTTCTGTGGCATTTTTCCTGAGCAGGAATAAGATTACACAACCACATTCCATTCTCTTAAATAGACTTAAAAAATGGGGTTTGAGTGAAATTGCTTTTATGAAAAATATTTACTGTGACCAGTGAAAACTTTTCAAGGAGACGCCACTGTATGCACTAACTCAGAGCAAGTTGTTCCCTTACAGGAAAAATTGCATATCATTTTTCAGTTTTTGTCTATTTTAGGTCCCCCTCAGTACACAACCTCCTAGTTGATAACACTAGTTTCTGGGAACAATTTCAAGACATCAGGGAGCAATTTAAAACATTTAATCACAATATAAAATGGATTGACAGGAAAAATCATCCCTTTAGACAATTCATCAGTCATCCAGAGAAGGTGCAGACAACATTAGAAGAGAAAAGGAATGGAGTAGTATGTATATTAGGAATAGGACTTTGATCTAGCTCATTACAGTTGACTTTCTGATGAGAATTTGCATTCCCATTTCAACGACTAAATCCAAATCTACCTTCTAGGACTCTATGGCAATTACTTGGAGAATCTTGTAGGATCATAAATTTTGTTTCGGTATATTTGGGGAAGAAATATAAATTTTCATAAAGAAATTAAACCAGGACAAACTAGTTCAAAACCCTGGTGCAGAATTACCAGAAATGATTTCCCCTTCAAAACATTATAAAAAAATCAATTGATTTTTTAAAAGCACAGTCAAGAAGTATTTTACAAAGTACAATCAACTCTATACTTTTCTTTGGGAATACTCATTACTAACTCCTCCTCCTAAATGTATAATCTGATATAAAATGTGAAAGCTGATACCTAAGGAGAAGAAATATATCTGTAAAATTTTGCTCTAGCATGACATGTATCAATGATTTTCTATGGATCGAGACTATTCAGGTAAACTGTGCAATTTTTCCCTAGTTTGTGTTGTGGTGTGTTTTATTATTAATATATTTAGGAATGCATCAATCCTGATTATTTTTAGCACAAAGCTAACCAACCATTTCTAAAAATACCTTGACAAATGCTATAAAAATATAAAGGGAAAGGAAATGAGTTGTATCTTATGGATCTTATAAATGTTTGCTCAGAGGAGATCAATGCTCTATATTTGACTGAAATGTTATTTTCTGTTGAATTTTAAATTGTTCTAGTCTCCCAATAGAATGTGCATGTTTCCAAAATAAAGAATAATAATGAAGAAAAGGAAAGAAACTAAAGTCATTAAAACTTTGATCTCTTACTCATTTCATTCAATTTCAGCTTTAAAGTCAGAGTTGTTATAAAAGTTCTAGACATGCCACACTACATTTTATTTCTGCACTATTACTTTAGTTTTATATAAGAATTTGGGAAACAAATCAAAGGAAATATTTTAAATCATTCCAGACTCTAGGTTAATATGATGCAGCTTTTATATATTTTTGAAACTTCCCATCCTGTAACTATTCAACCTTTATTAAAGTTAGTAGTACCCTGAAAAAGAAGAGCCAGTTACCAAATACACCCAAAATCTAAAGGCATATGGGAAAATATTTCTTCTTCATCTCTGTACTAGTTGCTATGTTTCTGGAAAATCAAGTACAATGAGTAAGAGAAAATCTCTTCTTCCAAGCTCTTTTTCTTATAAATAGAAAAGCTCTGAAATCCTTTCTTAAGTCCAATTTAATTTTTAAGTGTGTTTTTCTATTGTCAATGCTATTTTACTTTTGCCATATCTTGAAGTTTAGAACTTTTTTGATCTTCCACAATAAAGGACAAAGACAACTTAGAACTTTTCTTACTTAGTAGTTTCCCTAAGGATTAGTCAAAATTTAGTTAGGAAACCTTCAAAATTATGTACATGCCACTAAATATTATTATTTTTAAATGGACAAAAGTTGGTTGAAATGATCTTTATAGGGAGAACTTTTTCACATACATTTAATTTATACATAAGTTAGTGCACATGCATAATGAAATAGAAAAATGTGATTCCATAATATTACACTCCTGTTTCAAATCACTTTTCTCTTGCTATTTTTCAAATAATTTATAAATCCAGCTAAAGGACAGTCTGTTTTGATTTATACCAAAGTGAAAATTTTTACACCAATAAAGTCTTGTTAGAAACCTTACGAAATTTATATTTCCATTGCTGCAAAATGAACCATAAAAATATGGAAGGAAAACACAAGTGTTACTGTACCAGAATAAATTGATCAACATTCAAACATTTCATGAGACAGCATGTGATAAAGTAGCACCAGTATTAAAGGGGGAATTTCAGACCATACTGAAAGCATTATTAAGAAACAGGGGCTCAGGAGTCAGAATACCAATTGATATTTTAGCAAGGTGATAGAAGACAGGAAGCACTCTCTAATCTATGCTAAGAAATTAAAAGGTAATTAGCAATTTACTTTAAGAGATCCATGTTTATGCTCTTTATAAAGAATGTTGACCGAATAGAATTCAGAAAGTTTTAAACAATATAATCAATATCACCTGCAAGTATAATATGGCTGAAGATGATTTTACAGTGGTTATAGCAATAAATTGAGAGGAAACTATCTGACATTTAATCCTGATTCAGAAGACTACATCAAACCAGGGATATCATTACAGATGTAGATGGAACTTGATTCAAGGCAGAGAATTCCAAAAAGATGTTCCCTTGTGTTTCATTGACTTGCAAAACTATTTAATTGGGCAGATCATAAAAAAAAACATGGATAGCATTGAGGAGAATGGGAATTCCAGAAAAACTAACTGTGTTTACTTAACCGTGCACATGGATCAAGAGGCAGTTGTATGAACAGAACAAGGAAAGCTATGAGTCAGTCCTGTTCTCTTACCACCTTTGTTCAGTCTGTATGTTGAAGAAATAATCAGAGAAGTTGGATTATATGAACAGGAATTTGGCATCAGGGTTAAAAGAAGCCTTCTTCACAATTTGGGATGTGCAAATGAGAAAGCCTTGCTTGCTGAAAATGAGAACTTGAAGGACTTGCTGATGAAGATTAAGGATCACAGCCATCATTTGCAGGACTAAAGTTGAAGGCTTACAATTCAATGTGAAGAAATTCAAAGTGGATACAACTGGAACAATAAGTGACATGATAAACGGAGAAAAGTTTGACATTATATGTGATTTCATTTTGCTTGGTTTCATAATCAGTGTTCAGTAAGCACAGAAAGACACATTGAATAGTGTGAGTTTTATCGATGCTTTACTAAACCCTAGTTGACACATCCCTTCCCTGTGAGCCTCTGGGAGGGGATGTCCTCTTGTCTGCAGATGGACTTTGGGTCTCTTCTCCATCCCAATCATTTGCAACAATAAGCTTTTATTGTTTGCTTGTGTGTTTGCTATGGATCTTCTGATGCCTGTTACCTGTTCCCGATGAAACTTCATCATCGCACAGGCTGGTGTGCTTCTTCCACGTGGGCTTATTGCTTCCCTATTAGACAGCAACTTATTTAAATTCAAGCCTTTAAGACCCCAGCCATGATATTTTTGATTGCCAGACTCCATACATTTTCTTTAAGGGAATCTGAAGTTGTTGTTTTTTTTTTTTCTCGCATAGAGGGGCAGCTGGTTCCAAACTGCTGGCCTCACAGTTAGGAACTCAGTGCCAAAACGCTATGTCACTAAAGTTCCATGGATAATAACTATCTTAATTTATTAATTAAAAATAAGGAAACAAAGCATTAGTAAATCAAATGTGCTACCAAACAGTGCATGTGGTATTATATAAATCATCATTTCAGAGAAAGAAAATATTAACACTAACTTGAAAGAAAACACCTGATAAAATCACTAAAGGATGAGCATACTTTTTAAAAATGGAGATGGAAGGAAGATACTCAAATAAAATAGTGGTAAAATAATGACAAAAGGTCAAGGAAGTGAACATATATTGGTATAAAAAACAGCAGAGTATTGTTTGATAGGAGCAAAGACTTATTTAACAGAGCAGTGAGCAAGATAAGACTATAACTGCAGGAGGGTTTAAGTGATTCTGATTAATCCAAGAAATGACAAGGCATAGTGGGAGGTAAGGCTAGAGAGGCAGGAACACTTAAGGATTTTGATTTATTTAAAGAATGACTAGAAAGTCAGCTCAAATTCACAAAGAAGATATAAAATTAGACTAAAATACAGACTCTTCTAAGATGTGGTCCCCAACTTATCAACTCATGGTTTCTTAGAAGTCACCAACATTTCTTTAAGAGGTCTACAAAAGCATAGAATTTTTAAAATTAAATTTAAAATGTCTATAGACTAAACAAATGTTTTGAATTTTTAGATCGGGTTGACTTTCAGTCTAGATGTTCCATTGGAGAAGGTGACTTAAGTCCCTCTGCCTTGTTCTGTTTCTGTTTTAATCTGAGGTCCTCACTTTAGCTTCCCACTCTGTGAGCTTTGTCTAAGTCCCTCCAGGCTGAAAATGGGTTAGAAAGAGGTAAGCAACTGGAAAATCTCACTTGATTGGCACAGATAGGTTGGCATTGCTTCTTCTGGCATTGCTTGCTGCTGGGAAAAACTAAAAATACTCTTTTTATTTTAATCTATGTCTGACTTCTTGAAAGTCCTCCAGTTGCTGGGCACACTGAGCAGTGCTTCACTTAATCCTGGCTGTCAAGGGTTGATTGCTAATAGCCCACCTTTGCCTCCTCATGATAGGCTCTCAACCTCATACTGACAGTTTACTGTAAAGTTACATCATCTTTTATTTATCAAAAGCTTCATTCCTTCTCCCAGTGAAACACAGAATCATTCTTTGTGTGAAATCACACTGGAAATAAAAGATGTTTTCAAAGTTATTATTGCTCTTTTCCCATCATCAGCAGAACCAGTGTCCAGCCCATTCTCTTGCCCCTGGGTTTCCTCAGATGTGGGTTGGGAACATGCTTCTTTTAAAGAATATATATGCATGGAGACACAATTGAAGCTATTCAACAGGCCTCTTAGAAGTCCTTCTAAGCTTTGGTGAGGACGAGATTATTTGAATGAGTGGGTCCACAGTATCTTAATGCTTTTTCCCCAAAGAAATTCTTCCTCAAAAGCAATAATGTCCATGATTATCTTACTACATTTTGGGAATGTAAGGGGCTGAGAATTACAAAATGCTTTAGAGAGAACCCCTCCTTTATATATTCTATTGACTGTCTTAGTCGTCTTTTAAAATGATAAAATGTTTGGGGAGAAATGTCTTTGCTTAGAAGAAATTAAGTGGAATCCTACTCTCAACACCCACTTTCAAAAAACTACCTAAACCTGACATCTGGAATTAAATCTAAGAATTTAATCTACACATAAAAATAGATTCACTTACAATGTTCCTAGGTTCGCAGTTCACGCTCACTCAGAGGTGTTGTGCAGAAAGCCATAGCAATCAGATTCTGCAAAGATCACAGACAAGAAAACTCTATAGAACCCTTTCACTCTATAACGTGTAGACTTACCAGGAGTGTGAATCAAGTCTACAGTGACTGCTTTTGTTTTGTCTTCACTTGTTCTTTTTTAGGATCAGCTTTACCATTCATGGAGTATCATTAAGGGCACAGTGGCTAACAACTGGATTACAAATGAAAAGTTCCTTTGAACCTACTCTTGGAAAGAAAATATTTTCATAAAGATGTCACCTAGGAGATCAATTACCACCTAAGGGCACTTCTTCTCTGTTCTACAGGGTCTTAAGAGCTGAAACGGACTGCACTACACAACAACAATATACTATTTACTACTTCATATTCATGAACAGGTCTATATCAAACAAACAAAACCTCAAGTGCCATCAAGTTGATTCTGACTCTTAAATTCAAAACCCAAGTATCTGTCTTCTACTTAGTGCTCCAGCAATGCAAACTTCTCCAAGCTATTTATACTCTCCTTGATGTTTCTTAACTCTATACCTCAGCATACACTCTCCCTTACACCAAAAACAAAAGAAACTGCATATTCAGCCTCCAAATTTTTTGTTTCCACTTATTTTAAATTACCTTTAGTGAGTTACAAAGTACAAATGATAGAAAACACTCGTTTGGGTGTTCAGTTAATGAATTCTGACAAGTGTATACCTCATGCAGCAATATCCCCATTAAAGTACAGAATATTTACTTTACACCAGCAAATACTATCCTGCCTCTTAGCAATCATTTGCTAACCTACATGCTACATTGACTACCATACTTCTGAATTTTATCACTATGGATTGGCTTTTCCTATTCTGGACATTTTCCCACAGTTTACCTTTAATAATGATTTTCTTTTTAAGAACAGATAAAAAACAAAAAAATAAAAAAACAAATGTTTTCAGTTTGACAAATTCACTTTATTATTTTTTAAATGTTCATTTCAAGTGCACTGTGATCTAAGAAACTTTTACCTACTCCAACGTTGTAAAGAATCTCCCTTCTGCTTTCTCCTGGAATTGCTATATTTTTGCTTTAACGTTCATGCCTACAAATCACAGCACATATATTCTGTGCATAGTATTAGGTTGAGTTTTTTATTTTTGTTTTATTTTGTTTGCATATGCAATATCCAGTTGTCTCTGCCATCTGTTAAAAGAAAGTATCATTTTTTACATACAGATACTATGGTAACTTTGTTGAAAACCAAGTAATCACTTATATGTGAGTCTATTTGTGAACATTGTTTTCTAGTCTATCAATTTATGTGATTTTCTTAGGGAATACTAGCAGTCCTTTTTAAAATTTATTTTCAAATTTGCTTTAGCTTTCTAGGTCTTTTTTATTTTCATGTAAATTCATAATCACCTTGTAATTACCAAAAGAAAAAGAGTCCCCTGGTCTTTTGAATAGAATTACCTTAAATATTTAGCTGAGTTTAGAAACATTGAACACTTAAACAATGCTGAAATTTGCTACCCAGAGATTTAATGTATTTTAATAAATTTTATATTTTCTTTCATTATTCACAGCAATGATATGTAGCTGTGAGTTTAGAGTTTAATATAATCTTATGCATTTTATCTACACCTTAATTATGAGTTTGTTATACTGCAATAGTGTGTTGCTCTGATGCTTCAAGCTGCCTCAATGGCATTTAATGCACTGGCAGGGTAACCCAAAGTGAACAGGTGTTAGCAAAGCTTCCAGACTCAGAACAGATAAGAAAGGAGTAACCCACTTCTAAGGCATCCACTTCCAGGCATCCAATTCTAAGCAATTAGACACCAAAAACCTTCTGCAAAGCATGGAAACATTGCTGGACACTGAAAATCTAAATACTAAAAGCAGATTTGTGTCAAGTAGTGCCAGGAGATGAGTAGCTCAAGTCAGAAAATACTCAAAATATAGCTGAGGAAGTGCTGCCTTTTCAAATTAAAGTTGACAATAATTATGTACATACAGTAAACCCTGTGGAAATAAGGCTATCAAAACCTTCATTTGATAATAAATAGGGCCTGACTATAGAAAAACAAGACCCATCGTTTCAAAAATCTACTAATAATCAGATTTTGGACTGTATGAAGTTTGAATCTGTGCATATTGGAAGCCATCAAACCATTACTTCTTATATCATGGCCCTGCTCCATACTCAGCCCCAAGAAGGGGCTTGTGAAAACCCCAGAAGATAAGCTTGTGAAAGAAAAATTACCTGATAAAATGGAATCTGATGTTTTAAGGACTTCTGTCTAAACAAGCAGCTACCTAAGTGAGATGCCAATTAAGTCCACATGGAAGGAGACCACTATCAGTCACTGAAGGATTGTAAATATCATACGTACTTGAGTATATAGGGTAATATACTGCTATCCAAAGTTGAAGAAGGACTTAGTATCAGAGCCTAAATTGTGAGAATCTGGTTTATAAAAGGCTATGGATATAGTGTCTGGGGTCTCAAAGGCATGAAGGTAAAGAAGTGGTCATCTAGCTCAGAATTAACAAAGTCAACATAGAAGCACACCAGCCTGTGGAACCACAAGGCATCAAAGGAATCAAGTATCAGGAATCAAAGAATTAAAAACTTATATCATTGTAAATGAGGGAGAGTACAGACTGGGGACCCAAATTTCATCTGCCAACAAAGCGACATCCCCTTACAGAAGGATCATGGGGAGGAAACAAGCAAGTCAGGGTACAGTGTAACAATGATGAAATATGCAACTTTCCTCTTGTTCTTAAATGCTTCCTCCCACCTATAATCATGATCCCAATTCTATCTTCTAAATCCAACTAGACCAGAGGAAGTACACTGGTACAGATAGGAGCCAGAAGCATGGGGAATCCAGGATAGATGGTCCCTTGGGGACCAGTGGGAAAAGTGGTGATACTGGGAGGATGGAGGGAGGGTGAAGCAGTAAGGGGGAACCAATTTTAAGGATCTACATACAACCTCCTCCCTGGGGTACAGACAATGGGGAAGTGGGTGAATGGGCACATAAGTTAGCAAGTTCTACAAGACAAAATTATAATAGTTTATAAATGATTCAAGGGTTTGTGAGGGATGGGAGAGTGGGGAGAGGTGGTAAAAGGAGAAGGCAATACCAGGGGCTTAAGTGGAGGTTGGATGTTCTGAGAATGATGATGGAAAGAAAAGTATAAATGTGCTGTGCCTACAATGGATGTTTGGATGGATTGTGCTAAGAGTTGTGTGAGTCCCCGATAAAATGATTAAAAAAAAAAAAGAAGCAGGAATCTAAGATGCATTTGTGGGATCTATGTGGCAGTTGCATAATCTGGTGCCAATTTGACTAAGAGTGTAGGGGTGGAGTCAATCTGGGCATAGCCAATGAGACCTCTGTGTGGGCATGGCTTTTTCCTGAGAATTCTGGGAAGTCTCACGGTATTTCCAAATTGGAGGAGAGAAACTTAATCCAGTCTCTTGGAGTTGGTCTACCAACAAGAGAAGATGGTGGCATGCTGATAGATCCTGAGGCCTGAATCCTGAAGGAGCCGGAGGAGAAGTCATATGGGCTTGCCCTGATGGAACCAGACTTCTGGGTCCAGAAAAGCCACAAACACCCCTGCCAGCCCTGAGATGCTTCTACCACCAATGGATATTGCTCATTGACCCTGAGCCCTGGAAATGAGGAGTCAGGGGAGACCCCTGCCAGTGCCGGGATGCTTCTACTGGCACTGAACACACAAGACTCTGCACTCACTGGACTGTGATTGTCCTGGTGTCATTGCACGTGCTTCGTGAATCAGAAGGATCTTTATAAACTGGTATGAGACATATGGGCTAATATTAGACTTATAACCTTGGACTTGACTAGGTTGAGATGCTTTCTCAATGTTCCATTCCTCTTGTATATAAATCTGTCCCTTATATCCATATGTATGTTTATGAATTCGTTTCCTTAGTCTACCAGGACTAACACAATCTACATAGGAAATAAGCTTCCAGTGATTTCTGTCTGTCCATAATAGAGAGATGGGAGGAAAGTGGTTACCAAACCAAGTGCATTGGAGCGATGACTGTAGAAGATCATGGGATAAACCTGACTCAAATGGTTATAACCTTGTCAGTTGACACCCCTCCTCTGATGAACATTGGGCCTGATCTGGTTTGCAACATTTTATGTATTTTTAATTTGTTTGTTCATATTAAGAGTTATCTCAGATGTTTTATGTCTTTGAGGTCACCTTCTTGAATTTGTGTTACATATTTTCCTGTTTTTCAGTATATGAAACCCAGGAATGATGAGCCTATAAGGATAGCAAGTAGAATAGTGTTTTTTTTGTATTTGTGTTTTGTGTGTGTGTGTGTGTGTGTGTGTGTGTTTGGGGATGGGAGTAAAAGGAAGACAATGTCAAAAAGTCTGGGAAGGAAAAGAATATTTGGAAACTGATTCTGGCAGCAATTGTACATATAGGTTGATGTGAGTGAACTATGGAATCATGTTCTATCTGTTTAAATCCCAATAAAATGGTTTTGGAAAAAAAATGGACTAGAGTGCACGAAAATCCATATCCCAGATATAAGTGAGCTGAAATAGACTCTTGTTGGTCATTTTGAATCAGAAAGGTGTAATTTACTAAGCTGACAATGACACATCAAGAGATTCATATTGAAGTACTGTTGTCTATGATAGAATAATACAAATAATATAAACCCACATTCAAGGAAATCCAGTAAATACAACTATTTTTCAAATTTGTGAACCAACCACTAAACTTATTGATCGTAAATCAGAAATTGATAAAAAAATTCAATCAGGACACATTGATAATTTTCAATGATTGGAATGTGATTGGTGGAATCAAAGAGGAAGAAGAGTAGTGAGAAAATATAATCTTAGTGATAGAAATGAAGCCAGAGATTATGTGATAGAATTTTTGAAAACCAACAACTTGTCCATAGCAAATACCTTCCCACCCCCCAAAAAAAGAAAGAGCAACTATAATTGTGGACAATTTTAGATGGAATATATAAAAATCAAATTGACTATATCTGTGGGAAGAGATGACAGAGAAACTCAATATCAGCATCTAAAACTGGGTTAAGACTCAACAATGAAAAAGAACATCAATTGCTCATATGTAAGGTCATGGTGAAACTGAAGAAAATCAAAATAAATCCATGAGACACACAATTCAACCTTGAGTATATTGTATTTGAATTTTGAGAACAGATTTGCTACATTGAACACTAATGACATAAAATCTAATGAGCTGGGAAGACATGAAGAAAATCAAGCATGAAGAACACAAAAGTTCATTAAAAATACAGAAAGCTAAACTGTCAAGGGGATGTCAAAAGAGGCTCTGAAATGTAATCATACAGCAGCTAAGGCAAAAGGAAGAAATGAATAAAATAATGCAAGAAGCCACAGAATCAAAGTGGATGTCAGAAGAAACTCTGAAACAACCTTTAGTTGAATTATCTTTATCACCATATGCTTCAAACATCATATAATGTAATCAACCACATTTAGATATGTGCACTTATCACCACAATTTTAAAACACTTTCTTCTTATTCCTGTTGTCAAACAACTGCCCCTAGCTATCCTCCTTTGTTACACCTCAAGCAATATAGTTACTCTCTCTCTTTCTCTCTTTCTCTCTCTCTCTCTATATATATGCATACATACATACACATATATATACATATACATATGACCATACAAAACATAGACAGGAAACAAACACATGCATACACACACACAAACCCCAGCAATAAAGACCACATAAACCATAGTAAAATCTCAAACAGATATAAAGCAGACATATTAAAAACAGGCAATTTTTATGTATCAAAAGGGAGATGAAATGACAAACTGTTAGTTTTAACCTAACTAAATCCACATAATTGACTTTACATTACTCTCTGCCTTATAGCAAGGATATTCATGTCCCTCCACTACAGAAAAGACTCACCAGAGACTCAATCCACATGAGGACTTTGCAAATGGATTCTGGTTTCCACTATACTCCATCACCTATTGCTAACTGGGTGTTCAAAATTAATAAGAGAATAGCTAAGTCAAATGGAAAAATGATAAATTAAAGAGATGCATAGCTGGGAGAGACCAAATAAAATATTATAATGAGCTGAAAAATATGTTGAGATAAAAAATCCAAAAGCAAGGACACAGTATAACTTCAAGAGAAAAATTTCAGGAAAAAATTCAAGCCTCGAGTTGCAATATTGATTTTATGCGTGGCATACTGAAGAATGAGAGACATTTCAAAGGGGGATTGAAATAATATACAGAGTCCTTGTCTCTAAGAAGCCTAGTCACCTCCCAACATTTCAGGAGGTGCCATGTGCGCAAGAACAGACGGTGTTGACGTCCACACCGTCACTGAAAGCATTAGCCAAAAATAGGACTCCAGCTGATGATGGAATGCCAACGGAATTCTTTCAACAAGTTGCTGAAGCATTAGAAGGACTCAGCTGACTGGAAATCATATCTTTGACCATTCCAATGAAATGCTCAAAGTATAAAACAATATCACTGATGCTACATGAAAGTAACATTTTCCTAGAGATCATGTAACAATACTTGAAGCAGTACATTGACGAGGGATACCATAGATTCATACCAGATTCAGAAGAAGATAGGGAACAGGGATGTCATGGCTGATGTCAGCTGGATCATGGTGAAAAGCAGAGAACACCAGAAAAATGGCTACTTGTACTTTGTTGAATATGCAAAAGCTTTTAATTGTGTGCATCATAATGAACTATGGATAACCTGGAGAAGAATGAAAATTCCAGGATACTTCAGAATATAGACATGAAACAAGAAACGGTGGTAGAAGCAGAACAAAGGAGTACTGGTTTGTTTGAAATCAGGAAAGGCATGCATCAGGACTTCTTATGATATGTATTTGATCTGTGTACTGAGAAAACAATCAAAGAAACTAAAATACATGAAGGATTCAGCATCAGAATTGAAGGAATTCTTATGAACAACCTGTGATATGCTGATGACACAATCTTGCTTGCTAAAAGTGTGGTGGACTTGAAGCACATGCTATTGATGATCAAAGTATAAAACTTTCCTTATGAATTACAATTTACTATCAAGAAGACCAAAATCCTTCCAAATGGACCAAGGGGTAACATCATGAAAAACAGAAAAAAGATTGAAGTTTTCAAGGGTTTCTTCATGCTTCATGAAGTAATAGTCAAGAGATCAAAGGATGCATTACAGTAGGTAAATATTGCTATACAAGACCTATTTAAAGTATTGAAAAGCAAGTTTACTTTGTGTGCCTACTAACGTGTGCCTGTGCCACACTATGGCATTTTCAATTGCCTGCATGTTAAAGTAGCAAAATTTGACTTAATAGAAGCTTTTGCCTAATCCATACTTTAGCTGCCAAGGATAACTCTTTCACAGTCCTTCATCAGGGTTATATGAACTCCCAGGAGTTTGTCATAATTTAGCCCATAAATTTAGCCCATAAATTTAGCCCAGTTTTCTACAAAATCTCACACTGGTACATTATATGGATGACATTATGCTGATTGGACCTACTAAGGAAGAAGAATCAATGACTCTAGACTCACTTGTAAAGCATCTGCATGCTAGAGAGTGGGAAATTATCCCAACAAAAATTCAGGCACCTTCTGCCTCTTTGAAGTTTTCAATGGCCCAAGGGTAGAAGGCATATAAAGATATTACTACTACAGTGGAGGTTAAGGTATTATGCCTGGCCCCTTTCACAACTACAAAGAAAGCACAACACCTGGTAGGCCTATCAGGAATTTAGAGGCAATGTATCTCTCATATGAGAGTGATGCTCAAATTATTTATCAAGGGCTTTGAAAACTACTAGCTTTGAATGAGTAATAAATAAGGGAGGTCCATGTAATAGGTGCAGGCTGTCGTGCTTGGTGCTTGACCACATGATCCAGCCGATCCACTGGTCCTTAAAATGTAAATAGCAGATAGAGGAGATGTTGGGAGTCTTTCATAGATCTATTGGTGAATCACAGGACAGATGCTTAGGATTGGGGGAGCAAAGCCCTGCCACGCTCTGTAATTAATTACTCTTCTTTAAGAAATAACGTTGGTTTGTCACTAGTAGGCCTCTGTGAAAATAGAACACTTCACTATTCTCAACCAAGTCCCTGTATATTATGGACTGCCCATGAGAAGCTGGGTGCTGTTTGACTCACAGTCATAAAGTGGGGCATACACAACAGCACTATGTCATTAAATATAAGTTGTATGTATGAGATCAGGATCAAACAGGACCTGAATGTCCAAGTAAGCTGCAAGGAGAAGTGATCTAAATAGCTATAATCTCCATTTCTCTACCCTCTTTCTCTGTCTCTATTTATGACCTTGTAGGAAGTTCTTTATGATCACTTGTCTGAGGAGGAGTAAATTTTTGCTTGCTCCACAGATGGTTCTGAATGGTATGCAGGTACCACACAAAGTGGAGAGCAGAAGTATTGTCACTCCTTTCTTGGATATCTCTGAAGGACAAGTGGGAAAGGAACTCCCGCCAATGGTCATACCTTTCAGCAGGACTCCTCTAGACTCATTTTGCTTGGAAGGAGACATGGCCAGATGTGAGAATATATACTGATTCATGGGGTCTAGCTAATCATTTGACAGGGTACTCAGGGACTTGGAAAACTGTTGACAAGTTGTAAATAAAAGGCATGTGTATATTCTGAGTGAGACCTCTCTGAATGGTTTTTATTCTGAGCCATTCTATCTACATCAAAGAATGTTTTCAGGACTCATGTTAGTTTTATTAAAAACATTTGTGACCCCGGACACTGTTTTATCTGATAGCTGGGCCATCTAAATTCTTTGCCACATTTTGCTATAGCACCTGTATCTTCTGTGTTTCCTTCTTGAGGGTGAGTATCAAGCAGAACCATGATATAAGAACTAATTGCTCTTAAGTTGGTACTAGGATTTAGCATAAACCCTAAGATCTGTTTGAATTTGTTGTAACTTGGAATTTATTACATATATCATTCTGTAGTTCAATCACATCAAACAGAATTATACAATTGTTCCCATTATTGTTCTCCAATTTCTCTAGCTATTCCTTCCTGAACTTCTTTATATCATCTCCATTTTATATCCCCTACCCTCTAGCTCCCCCTTCTCCGCAAAACCAAAGTTATATTTACTTTCTCTATAGGCTCACCAACCCTGGCAAACAAGCAGCCATCTAAATGAGATGTCAACAAAGTTGATATGGAAGAAACACACTGCTATCAGTCACTGAAGGGTTGTAAATCACATAAACAAAAGTCAAAGGGAGGATTAGTATCAGACTCTAAACTATGAGAATCTGTTATGCACAAGGTGATGATGACAGGGGGAGCCAAAAATTCATTTGTGGAACTACTCAGGAAATAAGTCTCCAGAGAACACCCCCTATATAAAATTGAGGGAAAGGAGGAAAGTGATCACAAAACAGAGTGCTTGGGAGAAAGAATACAAAAGATTAAAGGCATAAATCTGACTGAAAAATTAAAACTTTGTCAGTAGATTCCCCCACCCACCCACCCTATGATGTGTGCTGGACCTGATGTGGTTTCTGAAATGTCCTGTATTTTTTGTTTGTATCATTTTCTTCATTTTTTTGTTTGTTCATATTAAAGTGTATCTCAGAGGTTTTATTTCAGTGGAGGTCACCCTTTTGAATCTGTTATATGTTTTTTTCTGTGTTTTATTATATGAAATCTAGAATCGATGAAACTAGAGGTACAGTAAGTTGAATAAGGGGTCGGGGGGCAGGGGTTACAGTGGTAGAGAAGGGCTAAAATGGAGATGATGTCAAGGAGACCATGTAGAAAAAAAATGTTGGAAACTGATTGTGGAAACTATTGTACATTCTGTTTGACAGTATTGAAATTGGGAATGGTACACTATATGTACTAAATTCCAATTCATAATATCTTTTTAAAAGGGCTTTTACAAAATGTAAGATGGTTACACCACAATTCTTCCTCTGACATTGATTCCTCATCTAAATATTTATCAGTCCTCATGATTAATTTTAATTTTTTAGTAAACAAGAGAAAGCAGTTCTATTTTAATCTGCAATTCTCTTATTTTTAATCCTTTTAAAAATGTCTTTTTCCTTAAAGAGCCTTGGTAAATACAGCTAATAATAATCAGTTCACAGTTATAACAGTTGTAGCAACGTTTTCACTCAAAAGAATCAAATTGTCATGTTTTGTCTACCGAGCTGTTATTTTGAGATATATGATCCTTTGTGACTTCATGAAATTTCTCAAATGTTGATATCACAATTTTCCCTTTATCTATATCACCATTTCTTCCTTATCCAACCACAAAGGCAAGACTGCACATTTGGGGTGTTTTAAAATGTTTAATGGTCTCTCAACTAAGCACAAATTTTTCTATCAAATGTGTTGTAATAAGAGTCTCAGTGGTTTATTCCATTAAATATTTAGTTCTTGTAAGTTATATGAGTACTTGCAGATTGGCTGATACTCTATTCCAGGAGTTTTCCTTCTGCATTAGTATTCAAATTCCAAGAGTAGCATCAGTATTGAACATGACCCATTGTAGAAGTTTAGGCGAGGTATATTAATTAAGCTAAGAACTATTTCCCACTGTCTTATTCCTTCTAAAAGAGGATTTTGCTTAACATCTGTGAGTCAAAAGTGCAGCAGTGGCCATTATTCTTAGACAATCATAGTAAAATGCCATTTTGGACAGAGGGTGAAGTGCTCAGTTTGCTATACTTCTGCCATTTTTCACTCCTCCTTTAGTTTTTATCCTGTTAGCCAATAATTATCTCAAGCTCACCACCAAATTTGGGTGTGGACCCACTGTAACAATGGACTTTCCATGATTTTCCCCTCCTGGAGCTAGATGTGTTTAGTTTGTTGAGTTGACTATTTAGATATTACTTCTATGATACTCTTAACTTTGAATTTTCAGTTTTTTCTATAATTGCTTAAGGCCAATTTCTTATCATAAATATCCTATCATATCAAATTGATAGTGATTTTGAATCATGATTTATATGCACATTTTCTGGCAAGAAGGGAGGATCACATTTAAAAATTTAAATGTAGCTTTAATCACCACATTCTACAAGACCAAGCAAGGTACCAATATGATGACGAAGTCTTTTCCTATGTGGGCAGTAGTGTAAAATACCACCTATCATCCATTCTTATGTCTCAACCAATCACTGGGGTATTTGGTTGGAAAGGATGACAACTGGTGACTCATGGTCTCCTTGTTGTTCATTGTGAACAAAAATAAAGAGTTGTCCATATTTTAAGGAAACTTCAGCTCTTCTTAAATGATCTTTTCTTATTCTTTTTGAAAAATAAAGCACTAAAAACTCTTAATGATACCCAAGGATCATTATTTCAACTCAATAAAGTAATGATATCTCTGCTCTTGTCCAAGATTGTGTAGACATATAAGTATCACACAAAATCAGTCCCCAATCTAACACTGCTCATGTTATTCTGACCAGATAGGTTGGCATTCTCTTTTAGTAATTTTCATACTAGCTTAAAAATGAACTGATGACACAGCTTTTTGTTTGTTTGTTTTTTAAAGATTATTATACGTCCTTCTCATGAGAGTAGTTCTTACTACAACTTCAACTGCAATTTAAATTACACTTCTGACAAGGGACCTTGAAGGCTCTTCTCATTTCACTATAGTCAGAAACACACAAACCTTCCCAATTAATCAACTAACCAAACCTTAAAAACAAACCTGCTAATTATTTAAGCAGTATAGAAACCACCTCTGTGGGATTGTCAACTTCAGTACTATTTTAATTGCTTATTATCTATAAAAATTATGGCACAGGGGTGCTTTCCTAACTCCTCCTGCTACACAATCAGGTGAGGGGAGAAGAGTTTGAGGAAAATAACCATCATTAAAATCTACAGTCTTAGACTGGTTTCTGTAAGTCAGAGGTCAGACATTCCCCACTCTCAAACCTTATTAAAAATTGAGATCCCAACTCTCCCTCACACAGAACTCTGCTCTTCACCTGGGTTTGATAACTCATTGCAATTCCCACAAACCATTCAGACAAGAGTCATGATTATGAATTTATTAAAGAGGTTAACAAGTAACAATTCTCAGGATACCATTATTTGCATAGGACAGGCTTTTCTCCAATATGCCCCTAAGTAGACCTCTCTCTGCTCTTTGGCCTCGAAGTCACATGGCCCATTTACTTTTCTCCTGCTCATGTCAGGTGGAAAAACTCTTTGTGCACTGCTGATAAACACCTAAAAGGTAGACCACTTCACTATTTCACTATAAGCTGCAGCCAGAAGGCACTCAGCTCTAACTCCTTCAATTAAATTTCTGGAGAAACATCACTCCACAAGCCAACCTTCAACCTGATGGCACTGGCTTCACTTGCTTCCTAGGTTGAGAAGTTCCGTGCTCTATCTCATGCATGGGTTCTAGGTTCTGCTGCTATTACACTTCTCTATTGCTCCTCGGGTATCACAGGTATCTCCTGTCTCAAAGAATTTCAGCCAGCAGAATCCTAGGATCCATCTCCTCACCCCACCCCCAACTCTCCTCTGTGGATAGTGAAAACTTGCTCCGTTATTTCATATGAAATGATTTTTTTATATCGAACAGAATGGAGATCAAAATTAACTATCCCTCACAGCTGAATTATATAATCCTTTCAGTAGCTTCACCTACTTTCTCTTATCCAGACTCATCAGGAATAAGTCCTTTGACTAGAGGAGCCATGTTAATTAATTCACTGCTCAAGCTTTCACAGAAAGCTGACATTTTCAATGAATACATCAACACCAAGCCAGAGCCAACAGTCATAGCCTTATACAGTCACACATTCCCAGTTCTTGCAAATATTGGTAGCTGGATCAAGTCCATAGTGCTAAATATGCTCTGTTGCATTCATTTCCATGGAAACAGAAGAGATATAACAAACACAGGATTATGAATTTGCTGTCTGGTTGACTAACAAAAACAAAAGACATCCATGAGTCTTCAAGAAAAATAAGTATTATTTGAACAAAAGTATCTACTGGAATAGCAAAAAAGACATAGGAACAACCCCAAAACATTACCCCTTCTTTAAAAATAATACTGTTTGGTCCCAAGAGGGAAAATTCTAGTTTGAAATCAGGACGTGATCTACTACACCGAAATTTAATGAGGAAATAATGGCTATTTAGAGATGGTGGTTCTTTTCAGGATTAGTTATTCAGGTCTTACTGAGGAGTTGCTTGTAAGAAAAGCATGCTAAGTGTAGCAGACGACTTCTGGACAATTATGTAATCATCCCTTTTTTATTATATCATCAAGAATCTCACTAAAAGAGAAGAAATTTGCTAGAGTTGGCTTTGATATCTCACCCTTAGTGCTTTTGATGGTCAATTTTATATCATCTTGGCAGAGCTATGGTACCCAGGTGTTTGACCAAACTCTATTCTTTAAGTTGCCCTGGAAGTACCTTGTTGATATGATCAAAATGCGTGACCACTTGACATTGAGTAACATAAGTGACCCTCATTCAAACCAGTGAAAAGCTGAAGGCCTAGCAAAGAATGAATTGCGCATCATGATTGTAAGTTAAAAATTGTGTGTGAGTTTCTAACATGTCTGCCCTACAAATTTCAGATGAAAGACTGTAACATCAAATATTTCTTGAGTTGTGCGCCTATCCAACAAATGTAATATTTGCTAGCTGTTATAAATACTCATGAATATATAAACATATATATATATATAATCTTCAAAATTTGGAACGAAATAGTATTAAGAGACAATAAATTTTCCTCACAAATTTTTTGATGTCCCTTCTTGTGTGTGCACATATTCATTACCTGGAGAACCCTGACAGTATTACTTGAATCACATATGAAATGTAAACTAAACTTTTTGGTGGTCAAAATTGATGTACCTTCCTGCCATCCATATTTTGCTACCTTCTTCACTCTAAAGTGAAAGTGGTGACTCATTATCTCATCTAAAATCCTATCCCTCAAGACAAAATGCCATTGTAACAACAACAAATAAATGGTGATGCTAGATCATCAACTTACCATATCAACTACCTTCACTATGGCACTAATCCTTAACACATATTTTGCTTCCTTGTTCACAAGTTCTTTCACTTATCAGGAATTATATTCTATCTAGATTATATATATTTGGATTAATTTTTCTACACTTAGAAAAAAATCAGTTTATGTCTAGTATTATATCTTTGTTTCTGTTTCAGTTAGGTGCCATCAAGTAGATTCTAATCCATAGCAGCCTCTTATATACAACAGAAGGAAATATTACCCAGTCCTGTGTCATCCTCACAGTTGTTCCTTCCGCCACAGTGCCAATCCATCTCCATGGGGACCTTCTTTCTCACTGCCCCCCTACATTACCACATATGATGTTCTTTTCCAGGACTTGTCTTACAACATTTTCAAAGTACATAAGACAGTGCCTCAAGTTCTTGCCTCTAAGGAGTTTTCTGGCCATATTTATCTTTTTATCTATCCATAGTATGCAAATATTCTTCTTAAACACCACAATTCAAATGCATCAAATCTTTCTGTCTTCTTTGTATTCTCTGTATTCAATGTCCAACTTTCACATCCATATGAGACAATAAAAAATACACTGTGTGATGTGGCAGTCATGTGCTTATGTTAGTTTTATGATTGAAATGTAGGGGTGGAGTCTAGCCTGTTAATCTGGAGATAGCCATTGAGTAGCCAATGAGGCCTCTATGTGGGCATGGCTTTCTCCTGAGACTTCTGGGAAATCTCGTGATTTTTCCCTCATGAAAATGAGAAGCTATCTTCCCCAGTTGTTGGGAGTTAGTCTCAGAGACGATTAATCACGGACAAGACAAGCTGGCAGCGTTCGAGAAGCTGGAGGAGCTGGCAGAGAGACCACATGGCTTTGCCCTGATAGAGCCAGACCTTTGAAGCCGGGGCAGCCAGATAGAGACTTCTGCCAGCGATGAGTTGCTTCTGTTGTTGAGGGACCCTGAACCCTGGAGGCGAGGTGCCCTGCCAGCACTGGGACTCTGAACCCACTGACCTGTAACTTCATGAGTTGGAAGGAGATTTTATGGACTGATTTTGGGCATATGGGTTAATATCGGACTTGTGACTTTGAGGGGACTAGGTTGGGATGTTTTCTCAATGTCCTGATCCTCTTGAATATAAACCCATTCCTTATATCCATATGCATGTCTATGAAATTTGTTCTTCTAGTCTACCCGGACTAATACATGTGGTAAGCCACATGTTAGTCCTTAAAGTAATACCCTGGCCTTTCCATGCTCTAAAGAGGTTTTGTGCAGCAGATTTTGACATCTTTGCAGATTCCATGAGCAACCATTGTTGGATGATCTTCAGTAAAATTTTACTGGTATTTGATATCAATAATAATAATCTAATGTTTGAACATTCTTTTGGGTCACCTTTCTTTGGCATGGATATAAATATGGATCTCTTGCAGTCAGTTGGCCAAATAGCTGTCTTTCAAATTCCCTGGCATAGATGCGTAAGTGCTTGAAGTGCTTCATCAGCTGGTTGAAACACTTCAATTGCTATTCCACAATTCCAGGAGCCTTATATATCTAATAGCTTTATTTTGGGGCTATAATTTCAATATCCTAAATTGGTGGAAGGAAACTTGTCCAATTTTAGAGTATTTTCCTGGGATCCGTTGAATGACCTTGAGATATCTGAAATTTGTAACCAAATATTTATAGAATAGCTAAATTAAATAAGACCCAATCTCCAAATCTTCAGTAATTTTATTATTACCCTTTTCCTGCTGCAATTGATATCTATCTTTTTCAAAAGTCCAGTAGAAGAGAAATACTTTAGCCTTAAAAGCATCGCAGAGCTAAAATTTATATTTCCTAATACAAATGTAAAATTTTATGAGTGACAGCAGTTTCAAAATTATTGTCAACCATATGTAAGAATTTACAAAAGTTATATATTCAAAGCAAATTTGGGAAGTGTGATAAGAAATTGCTGGCAAGGTTCACAATGCTTCTGGTACATGATATTCATGTTTGTATATACATCTCTCCTTTTGAATATAATGAACTCACTTCTAGTAATTAGAATAAGGTAAACATTACAGGATGCCACTTTCATGATTAGATTTAAAGAATGACTTCCATCTTTGTTTTTTCTGCTTGTTTGTTTTGCTTTTTGTTTTGTTTTTGGGGGGGCATCACTGCCCTCTGGTGGTCATGGGAGCTACCCAGCCTTACTTCTGGAGAGCTGCCGCTTGATTTGAACTGCCAAGCCAGTGGGCCACTGTCCCGCACTCAACCAGCACACCACCGGGGCTTAGCCCAGACTGACTTCCATCTTGTAGGTATTCTTTCGCTATTGACTTCTTAGTTTGAGCTTTGATAAAATATGCTGTCATGATATAAAAAATTAGAAGACACTTTTATTCAATGACTAATGAGTATTTGAATCCTTCAGTTCAATAGCTACAAATAAGTGACTTCAGCCAAAAATCATGTGATCGAACTTGGAAGCATATGCTTTGCCTACACCAGTCCTAAGATGAATACAGCCCCCTCTAGACATCTTGCTGGTAGTCTAAGAGAGCCCCTGATACAGTGTATCTGGCTAAGACATGCCTGAATTTTTGCGACAGTATCAATGTTTCAAGCCAAAAAAAATGTTTGGTAACTTGTTACATAACTGCAAATTCAGAGAGCCATGTGATTCCAATGAAATTGATTCCATTCATCACTAGGGTTGTAGTTCATTATGGCAAAGCTGACCAGGATATTGCATCTCTACCTACATGTGTTATCTAAACTGAACATGCATAGTGAATCTTAACCCATTACAAGGAATGTTTTTGGAATTTTATCATCCTAGGAGTATGTGTTAACCATCTTGGAGCCAACATTACATTCAATGAAGTTGAACCCCAAAAGGTAAAGTGGTAGAAAAAAACTTGGTAGTTGACAACATGACATTAGTAGCCAATTGATTAAGCATTATTTAAAATAATATAACTCATCCTCCAGATGGTGACTGAGTAAAACTAACAGAGGGATGCCATAGAAATCAGCACAGGAGAGTTACAAAGAGGAAAATTTCACACTGTCGCCAGGGGAGTAACAAAGATAAGTAGGCACAAATTCACTAGGTTTTGAGAAACTGGGACTTTGAGCTTACCACAATGCAGGCCAGCTAGGTTTGACGTTAGCTCCGCCACTGTCGTGGCTAGAATCAGGATCATTTGGTGGCAGTGCAGAGACTTCATCGCAGCACAACCACAGCTTGTCGCTGCATTGTGGCAGGGATTAAATGCCTTCATCCCCACAGTCAGGACTCAGGCCTCAACTTTATTGTTACTTTTGTTTACCTCTCTTCTCTCTATGCCTCACCAGTGTCAGCGACCTTAATTTCTTTTTTCTTTTTCTCTTCCCTTTTCTGTCACATGCCACTAACAACCTCCAAACCACTTCCATTACCCTAGGGCACTTACTCACGCCCTCGATCAGCTTGGAGAGCTTTGCCCTGTGCAGTGTAACACAAAAGTGGGGAAAGCCCAGCCAACCTCTACCAGGGGATATACCACCCACCTTCTCTGGGGGTAAACCTGCCCATGTGGCTAGGGGAAGTACTTTTCTGCCTTCTGTGTTTCCACATGACTGAGGGAACTTAGTGCAGCCTGACTTAGTGCCTCACGTGGCTGCAGGCAGCTCAATCAATACTCGCCAATGTTCCACACTGTAGGAACCTCTGCCCAACCTACGCAGCAATCTACCTGACCAGAGCAATTCCATCCATCATTCCAGTGCTCTTCACCAAAGCGGACAACCCACTAGTATTTTCTCACACTGCCATTGCAGCAGCAGCACCCACATGCTCTCTGTGGTACCCCAAGCTCCCGTGGGCTACACCAACATGGCTTTTTGTAAAATCACCCCATACAGCACCATCCTCATGGGTCCATGACCACCCAACCTGTATCCTCTGAAAGAACCATCCAACTTGCTCTCCAAATAACTGGTTGACTAGGGAAACAGTGACACTACAGGAGGATAAAGTGGTAGGTCAATTTCATAGAGAAATTAGCTGCAGGTTATTAGAAAAAGCATTCCTAACAGTTTCCTAGAGAAAGTCAATGCTCTTTCCCCTGGAAAATTGCACCTGGCTCCTCTAAAACAAGGCAATGCAAACAGCAATCTGCCCCAATGACCTCAACGGAAAAACAGGAGAACTGAAAAGCAATGACAAAAGCTATCCTGAACTTAATAATATGCATAGAAAAAAACAGTGATTAGCCACAGAAATTTTCTTAATACTGCTTAGAATCATACAGGATGTGAGGAAAACAATACAGAAGAAGGATAAATTGATAGAGGAGAACAAGTCCATACGTAAAAGAGAAGTACAAGAGTTTAGGGCTGAAGTAACAAAAACAGGTAGCAGACTCACAGACTTTGCCAATTCACTGAAAGAGGCAGAGAACTTCACCAGTGACCTTGAGGACAATCAAGAAGACTTTAACAAATGTTAAAGACCTTGAGATAAAATCCCAAACTATTAGGGCCATCAATGAGGGAATTGAGACCAACCTGAGAACCTTGACTCAGGGAATACATTGATGTGTTAGCATAGGTAGACTATAGAGCCAAATCCATAAAAACACACATATGTCTGATACCATTCTATGAAGTCCATGTCAGACCCATGAAACACATGCTATGCAGCCAAATGCAGGATGGTCATAAGGCAGTGGGTAGGAAGTCTTTGGATCCAGTGGTGTTGTAGGCATCTCAGCACTGGCAGGCTCTCTCTGTGGCTTCAAAGAGGTCTGGTTGCATCCATGTGACTGTCTGTTGCAATACCTTATAGGAAAGTCAGCCTTGTCAGCTCAGAATCTCCAAGGGAGTGAACTGAGAGAGATAGTGTCTCCCACCTCCAGAAAGGAATTGCCACATTTCCCAGAATTCTAAGGAGAAGGCCTTACTCACACAGAGCTGTCAGTGGCTATCTCCAGATTGACAGGCTAGACTCCACCTCTACACTCTTAATCCTCAAATTGACACCAGAGAAGGTGACTGCCGCAATAGGCTATTGGAAATAGGTAAGAATAAAAATACAGATGAGTCACAAATTGACACGTGGGATATGCTGAAGATAAAAAAAAACTTGTGTACATCAAAAGAATTCACCAAGAGAGTAATAAGTGAGCCCATGGACTGGGAAAATATCTTTAGCAATGAAACACCAGACAAAACTCTTATTAAAATCTGCAAGGCTCTATCCCAAAAGAAAAATAAAATAAAATTTCCCACTTAGTAGGTGGGGAAAGGACCTGAGCAGAATTTCACAAAGGCAGAAATCTGAATGGCCAATAAACCTATGAGAAAATGTTCTCTATCATTAGCCATAAGAGAAATGCAAATTTAAACAATAAGATAACACTAACACCCTCAAAGATAGCCCAATTCAAAAAATCAGAAAGCAATCTGTTGGAGAGACTGTATTGAGATAGGGACTCTTATCCATTGTTGGTGGAACTGTACATATGTACAGGCTCTAAGGAACTCGATTTGGTGATAATAAAAATAGATAGAAATTGAACTACTGTACAACCCAGCAATCCCCCACCTGGGCTTATATACCCAGAAGAGGCAACAACATGACCAGACATGTGCTCTGATGTTCATCGCAGCACAGTTAAACATTGCAAGGAGTTGGAAGCAACCCAAATGTCCATCAACAGACAAATAGAGTACTATGCATCACTAAAAAGCCATGATGAATGCATGAAGTACACCACTGCGTGGGAGGAACTGGAGGAAGAATTAGAGGCATTTAAGCTCAGTGAAGTAAGCCATGACAAAAAGACAAGTATAACAGGAGTCCACCGAGGTAAGTAAAAAAAAAAGCCAGGAGAAGGGTAAAAGAGGCCTGGTAGGGATAGATCAAGGGCAATCTCACTGAGAGGAATTGTTGAAACCCCATTGAAAGCTGAGCATGGGGAAATTAAAAAGAAATAGAGGAAAGAACTAAGAAGCCAAGGGTATTTATAGATGTCTAAATATAGGCATGTGCACTGTAAATATATTTATATATGATGATGGGGAAATAGATTTAAGTTCATATATTTATAGGATTAGCATTGGGCCTCTATTCAAGTAATCCCTCAATGCAAGAGCACTTTTTTCTATTAAATTGGCATTCCATAATATTCACCTTCCCAACATGATTCCTGAAAATAAAGTGAGTGCATAAGCAAATGTGGTGAAGAAAGTTCATGGTGCCTGGCTGACAAAATATATAGTTCTTAAAAGCTTGAAGATACATAAGTGGCCATCTAGCTGAGAAGTAACAAAGTCCACATGGAGAAAGCACGCTAGTCTGTGTGATCATGAAATGTCAATGGTATCAGGTATCGGGTATCAAGGTACAAAAAATCATATCATTGTGAATGAGGGGAGGTGAAGAATGGGGACCCAAAGCCCATCAGTAGGGAACTGGACATCCCTTTACAGAAGGGTCATAGGGAAGAGACAAGCCAGTCAAGTTGAAATGTAGCAATGATGAAACATTATTTTCTCTGGTTCTTAAATGTTTCCTCCCCATCCCACGATCATGGCCCCAATTCTACATTACAAATCCTGCTAGACCAGAGGATGTACACTGGTACACATAGGAACTGGAAACACAGGGAATCCAGGAGAGATGAACCCCTCAGGACCAGTGGTGAGAGTGGCAATACCAAAAGGGTGGAGGGAAGATAGGGTAGAAAGTGAGAACCGATTAGAAGGAGCTATATAAAACCTCCTCTCTGGGATATGAACAATAGAAAAGTGGGTGAAGGGAGATGTCAAACATTGTAAGACATGACAAAACAATAATTTATAAATTATCAAGGGTTAATGGGCAGGAAGGGAGAGGGGGAAAATGAGGAGCTGATACCAAGGACTCTATTGGAAACCAAATGTTTTGAGAATGATGATTGCAACAAGTGTACAGATGTGTTTGATGCAATGGATGGATGGATGGATTGTGATGAGTTGTATGAGCCCCCAGTAAAATGATTCAAAAAAAAAAGATAATATAGTTATCTTTTGTTTGGTTAAATAAAATGTTGTTACTTAATCTTGGAATTAATTGGTTAACTGATAATTTACAGTATTAGAATAACAATTAGTTAATTGTCATAATTTCCACATGCCTCAAATATTTGAATAATTCAAATGAGGAGCTTCTAAAAGCATGAACATGCACCTTGAACCTTTTCTAATTAAGTGATAAAATAAAACTCACAGTATTTATAGTTATAAAGTGCATATATACTAAAGCTAAATACATCATAATTAAACTAAAATGAACTTCAATAACAGTGCAGGATAAATAATTCAGAAAAAACACAATTTAATTTTAATACTTATTTTATTATAATTAAACATCAAAGTGAATCCATATAAAAGGATACTTCAAAAGCAGAAGCCTAAAGTACCTCAAAACCAATTTTGTTTGAAGATAAGCTGGGAAGTCTATTAAAGAGAAAAATAAAAATGTTCTCCAAATAGAAAGGTTTTGAAATTGAATGGAAGTTTAAATAGTTTCTGAACTATATAAACTATGTGGGAGATTTTCCATAATCTTCAAAGAATTTTAAAGCAATTCAATATTATAACCTATTCCACACAATTCTGCCAACTGATTAATACAGATTTCTATTAGAACAGATTAACAAGAGAATCAAAAGAAAATTAAGTCCTAAAAGATACAAATACAAAGAACATGAATACCCTCATTAGTGAGATAATAGATCATAGTTAGCCTTCTCTAAGGAAAAATTATACCTTCATAGCTACCCACCCAAGTGATAATGCTGTCTCTGTATCTTGAAGGCTAGACCAAAGGTAGTATGACCCAAATTTCCTGCCCTGTTTGTAGAAAACAGTCTATGTGTGAACAATTTTAAAATTTTTGGTTTAATTATTTTCCTTCATCATATTCTTTGTGTTCATATTCGTTTTTCAAAAATTCATGATCATATTTCAGAATCTCTTCTGACATACACTTTGATTGTTTCTTTGGAAAAAAATATCCTTTTTCATGCCTCATATTCTAGGCATCATCCCACAACTAGTCTTTGGTCACTAATATTCAATATGCTAAATCTATGGCTGAGAGGATTTCAAAATTCAGGCAGAATATACTCATGTTTGTATTCTGGCTCTTGTGAATGCATTTAATTTTTTCAGCTTCAATCTGAATTTCAAATGAGCAATTAATTACATGATCCACAATTAGCTCCTGGGTATGTTTTGTTTGATGATATTTAACTTCTCTATTATTTCTTCTCACAGATGTGGCCCAATTGACTCCTCCCTGTCCCATCTGGTGAGGGTTATGTATATAATTGTGTTTTATAGTGCTTAGAAAGGCATTTGCAAATGAAAAATTCATTGGTCTTGAAAATTCTATCATTCAATCTCTAACATTATGTCTATGATCAGAGCCATATTTTTAAATTATCAATCTTTCCTGTTTGTTCCTAACTTTCATATTCAAACCAGTAATTATCAATGATTCTAATAGCATGTTTGGTCAGTTCTAGACAAAATGTTGGTAGAATTCTTCAATTTCTTTATCACTGGTTTTAGTGTTTGGTATGTAAATTTCAATAATGCTGTTATAAACTGGCTTTCCTTGTTGGCATATCCTATCAAAGACAGCACTGTATTTCAAGATAAAACTTGAAATTTTCTTTTTGACTATGGTGCAACATTGTGCTGTTGAACATATATATCTGAGTTCAATTGTTCATCTTACAAAATTCCATTGTGCACTATGTGGTGGTGTTTTCAGTATCAAGTTCATATTTCCCAAATTCAAATCATACTTGCTTGTTTTCAACGTACACATTACAATCATCAGTCATCAGTAATTTTCAATACATTTGATTTTACATTTGATCAATTTCAGACAAGAAGATGGCAAAATGTTTAAATTGTTCACTTTTGCATTTAATTGGTGCATAAATTTGAATAATAGGCCTTGTAACTGGTCTTCCAGGTAGGCATATAGATAATATTTTTTCTTAGCTAGTATTGTTCTTTGGGGTTAAATATTGAAGTTTTTCTCTTTGACAATGAACTTGATGCCTTTCCTCCTTAATTTGACATCATCCCTAACATACTACATCACCTAATTATCCTATTCAAAACAGCCAGTTTCAGTCCATTTCTGTTTGCTACTGCCTAGAGTGTCAGTGTTAGCTATCTCATTTCATTTTGATGACTTCCAATTTTCCTAGATTCATGCCACACATATTCCACATTCTGGTTATTAAAGAATGTTTATAGTTGCTTTTTCTAAACATGTTGAGTATACCCCAGTCATGAATTATGATCTCAAACTCTTCCCTTCATCCATGTCATTTTGGATGACTATACTTTTCTTCTCTAGTCCTGCTTTTAGTGTCCTGCAACCCGAGGGGCTTCTCTCAGACACTGCATCAAACAACATTCTGCTTCTGTTGACATTTTCATTGGCCAATTTTTCCCCCAAGCATTAGATTTCAAATCCTGCTTTCCAGTCTGTCATAGTGTAGAAGCTCTGCTGAAATCTGTCCATCATTGCTCACCTTATTATGAGTTAAAATAGTGGTGGCATGGCTTCTCACATCAGAGCTGCAATGCAATCTATACCACAGTACATGGCTGCTATAAAGGGTTCTCATCAGATAAAGCCAGACAACTTTTTAATTAGTAAAGCTTCTTCAGACAATTTTACTGATAGGCAGCAGAACTAAAACTTAAGTGAGGTTCTAGTGCATGAACCAGTTTGTGGCAAGATGGAATTACCACAGGAGTGTTAAAAACTGATACATGTAGCTTCTCTAAATTCTGATTTTTATTCATCTTGGGTGTGATCAGGGTACTATGTGTTTTTTATAGTCCCCTAGTAAATTTTAACTGACAATCAAATTCAAGAAGTACTACCTTACTTCGAATTTATAAAAGATTTACCAATCTGATATAGGGCGTGCCCCTTCAGGTTATTAAGACTTGCTAATTACAAACATTCTAAACATTTAACACATTCTGCTTGAACACTTTCGTGTCCAACAACACAACTCTGGTAACATGTCTCACCTAGCTCCACTATAATAGAAATATTTGGAAGAGGTAAGGTAAAAAATATGACCTTACTTTATCACGATTCTATAGGCTAAAGATCAAAATTAGCATTTTGTTTACTATGGTAATTTCTTTCTTATTGGTAACTGAGCGGATTTTGTAGGTCTCACATGATATCAGTCTTCCCGGAAGTTATTTACCTCTATGCCTACTCTGCTATTTTTATATTGAAGACATGTTTATACTTAGTGCACACCCTACACTGATAAAACCCCGTTAACATAACAGAGAAAACTCTGTTTACTGAAAGAATTATATCCATTAATATACTGACCATCATAGAGTCAATGCTGATTGACTCATAGTGTCCCCTTGTGTGTTTCTGCAACTACAACTGTTTACTGGAGTCGAAAGTCCCATCTTTCTATTGCAGTGCTGCTGTTGGTCTTGAACAGGCAGTCATGCAGAGCTCAGTTTAACATATAACAATTACACCACAGGGCTACACATACATCACATACATATGTAAGCTTAGTTTAGTTTGCTTCTCTTGAAAAATATCTCTAAGACAGAAGGCCTGGTTCTAAACAATTTAAGTCATTTTTGTGATGGATATCTATCTATCTCTATACATGTAAATGTACATATATAAAAATGGCCTCAAGCATGGGTTTAACCATGAGGATAGCACAGAAACACACATTGTTCCATTCTGTTGTGCTGAGTTATAATTGATATATCACAGTGTTAGTCCAGGTAGACTAGAGAAACAAATTCATAAACACACATATGGATATAAGGGAAACATTTATATACAAGAGGAATTGAACATTGAGAAAGCATCCCAACCCAATCCAATCCAAGGTTATAAGTCTGATATTAGTCCATATGTCTGTTGTCAGTCTATACAGTGTTCTTCCAACTCACGAAGCATGTGCAATGACACCAGGACAATCACCGACCTGTGAGCGTAAAGCCTTGTGTATCCAGCAGTAGTAGAAGCATTCTGGCACTGGCAGGGGTCTCCTCATGGCTTCTCATCTCCAGGGTTCAGGGTCCATGAGCAGTATCCATTGGTGGTAGAAGCATCTCAGCACTGCAGAGGTCTCTCTGTGGCTTCTCTGGTCCAAGTGATATGGTTCCATCAGAGCAAGCCCATGTGACTTCTCCTCTGGCTCCCGCAGTTCCTCACATGCTGCTCACATGTCTTGTTGGTAAACCAACTCGAAGAGGCTGAGGAAAGTCTCTCTTCTCCAATTGGGAAATACCGTGAGACTTCCCAGAATTCTCAGGAGAAAGCCATGCCCACACAGAGGCCTCATTGACTATCTTCTGAATGACAGGCTAGACTCCACCCCTTACTCCCAATCATGAAATTGACACAGAAATACATGACTGCCAAGCCACTTTTCCAGAGAACCCAACCTAAGATAGTTGGTCAATACAATGTGGGCAAATCACCACTATCATTGTCATTATCATGTTTTCTACCCAGATAATTTCTGCTTCACATCTGTGAGATATAATCAGTTACCTATGACATTTCTTGATATAATTCCTTACAGGACGCATCATAGTTCTAGATTCTATGCTTATGTTTATAATCTCATTTTGGAAATATAATCCCATTCTGATTTTCAACAAGGTTGACTTGGAGTTAAATCCAGACCTTAGGAGAGGGTGTGATTCAAGTGACACCTTTTGTTTCATTTGGTATATCTTTAGACTCTACTAGAGAATATGACTTTTAAGATACTATCATTTGTCTCTCTTAGGGCTATATATAGTTGGCTAAAAGAAAAAACACACTTCCATCAAAGCCACTGTTTAATGTATAAGACTGAGTACTTCTCTCAGACACAGAAAGGAACCCCAGACTATTGGAAGTATACATGCAAGATATCTTATTTGAAGTAGTGAAGCATAGGATGACCAGATACACCAGAGACTTGCACAGAGTGACCGAGTTGAGAAAATCGGTACTTTCTTCTCTTCTGCCCTAAGACTGTGGGGTAGATTTCCATTGATGGAACAATAGGTGGGTGGTATTTGGCACAGAGAGGCAGAAGCCAAGGGACAACATGGCAGAGAGTACAAGGACCAGAAGCATGTTGATTGCTGGCTAAGGAGAGGGATTGTTGCAAACTCATGACTGTATCCTTGCTGTTTACTGCTCCTGACTTTTGGTAACTTGCTTTTTAAATAAACCTCCTTAGTCATGAGTATTGACTGTGAGTTCTGTGTTACCATTGTAATGAATTAGTGAATCTAGAATTGATAGAGAGTAGTGTTGAAGGAAAGATTTGTCTCCGAAAATAGAGAAACAATGGAAAGCGAAAGCCATAGGAGGTCAGATTTGGACAGACTATCCAGCAGTTCTCAACATGTGGGTCGTACCCACTTTAGGGGTTGAATGACACCTTTCACAGGGATTGCTCGATTCAGAACAGTAGCAAAATTACAGTTATGAAGTAACAATCAAAATAATTTTATGGTTGGGGGAGTCACCACAACTCGGGGAAGAATAGTAAAGGGTCACAGCATTAGGAAGTTTGAGAACCACTGCCCTATGTGATTCATTGCAATTAGCTTTAGGAACCCTGGTGCATTATGAGTTGGACTGATGACCACAAGTTCAGCAGTCTGAAACCAACAGGCAGTCTGTGAGTGAAAGATAATGCTATCTACACCTGTAAAGATTTACAGTCTCAAAAACCCACAAGGACAGTTCTACTCTGTAAGAATTAGATTACAGTGAGTTTTGGTTTATTTTTATCTTACATCAAGGCCACAGGAGTCATAACAATAGGAGAATGAGGGTAGGAACTATACATCTTAGTTAATTATTAACAAAACAAGAGATAATAATTTAGTGTATCAAAAATAGAAGAACTCATCTCATCAAATATTGTCTTTTATATACCTCACAAAGTATAGGTTTATATATGCAAAGCAGAGTTGAAATCAAATCCTGATAAATGTAAAGCTTAATTTTAGTTTGAGTTCATTTTACCAAGTAGAGCATTAATAAATGTTAAATATGTAAATTAATTTTTCACTCTGATTGTAAATAAATACTATAAATGTGTAGGTGGTTTTAAAAGCTGTTAAGATTTTTAAGTCCATCCAGTATTGAGTAAAGCAACATCACATGAAAAACAAATCTAGCTCACTGCTATTAAGTGGCACAGAAATCACGTTACCCCCACATAGAGTTTCTAAAACCATAGACCTTTACAGATCTCTTTCTTTCTCACTAAGTGTGGTTACTGGTTTTGATTATCCTTATGATTGGCAGTTCAATGCCTACCCAACAGTGCTATCAGGATAGGCAATAGAACAGAATAGAAAACAAGTAATTGCCTAACATATATATTATAGTCCCAGAACACATTTGTGGTTTACATTCATGTCTTTTTCCAGTACAGAAACTCTCCATTTTGTACCATTAGACGTTTCCTTAACCAAGAAGCTAATCCAAAATAATATGAAACTTGCCTTTTGGAAAATTACTATCCATCAGGTAATGGTTTAAATATTATACAAATAATAACCCATTGGGTACTTATAGCAGGAGAGTTGGCATTTAAATCTGGTCAATGTGTTGCAGAGACCATAGGCAGGTTAGTTGACGTTTCTGTGAAAAATGAATCAATCTGAGAAATAAAGGGGGAATCCTAAATTCCAAGTTGAAGAACTGTAGTATACAATGTGTCTTTACACTAAAGAAAAGAAGATGCATTTTATCCTATTTGAAGAAGAGCTCTTAACTGACTCTGTCATCCTAGGTACAGATCACTGACAAGAGAACCAGGCATCCAATTCAAAAGTCACACACATGCACACCCACATATGTATGTGCATGTAATCGATAGAACCAATGTCATTTTTTCAGAAAGCTTGAATGTAAAACTTAGAAAACCAGGAGACTTTAGAAAACTACAACATCAATAATCATATAAAAAAATAAAGACAATATCAATAACAAAGAAAAGGAGAAATCCAGTCATGCCTAACAAGGCACCATTCCTATACAGGACTAGAGGGAAGTAGGAATATAAAAGTAAACACCTATTATTTATAATGTGCCAGATCTAAATACATATAATAAATTAATGGTAATAAAAATCTCAACTGTCCTGCCCCTGGTCTTCTCAACAGACTGAAGGGGTTTGAACACTGGCTCTGCTATAAAAAGGACTAATCTGTGTAAAGCACTTAAATGATTACCTGATGCTAAGGAGTCACTACATAGCACCTAGGTCATTATAAAATTATAATTACTCATGTGAAAAAGTGAAGGCAGACAGTATCACTCCACACATATCACCTAGCCACTATTCCTCTGCCGTAGTGTGAGAGAAGAAATTGGCATCTGCCACAATGAGAAGAAAAAATAACTTTGTATGTTAGCTCTGTATGCATTTTGTATGACAATATTTTATGCAGCCATGCAGCAGTAGGAGCTATTCACATTGGTAACTGTCCTAAAAGCAAGTCTCCTCCAGCAAACAGTGTAAGTGGTGGCCTCTAATGACTGAACTCTAGAATGAAGCCGCCATTCAAAGTCCCCCTCAGGTTGGATTCTTGTATTCTCATGAAGTTGGCTTACAGTCAGGCTTCCAATCTTCCTTCAGTTTAAACAGAGACATCCTCTTCTTTGCATTCTCAAAGCATCATACATAATGACACAGGTAGAGTTGAATACATTTCTATCTTAATTTTAAGGAATGTATTTTAATATCTTGAATGTGAATATATTAACAATTATTTTGATTTTGCATAATATAAATATATTTTGAGTATATACTTTGAATATATATGCTCCAGAAATAATCTGTATCCTTAAGCATATTTAATTAATGTAAGTTAAGCAATGAGTTAAATAAAACCTGGCCCTTTTCCATCTCTGAACTTTTTATTAAGGGTTAAAACAAAAAGACAAGTCCATCCCTTTTGCGATCTTGAAGTGCTGTTCTAAGCCATTAGGTCTGCTTCTACCTAACTCTCTATTAATGAGGAAAATAAATGTTCCAGAGTTCATTGCTGTAGAAGTGATCCTCCACTGTGCTGCATTTTTTACAAACGGAATGTGTTAATGAGTCTCAAGTGTACCAGATTCACTATGATTACATCAGGTGACAAATAACTAATGTCTCCAAGCATAATTTTCTTTTCAAATGCTTGGAAAAATTCACCAAGTGCTTCATAGAAAAACCCTATAACATAAAGTTCAACAAGTGTAAAGAGATCTTGGATGAGCATTCTTTCAAACAACATATACTCCTGAGCAATTATTTGGAGAATGACTTTAAAATGATCCATATATGACTAACTTGGAAAAATAAAAACAAAATACCATTGTAGCCATTAAACATTTTCCTTGGAATCATCAGTTATCAGCAGACACATTTTGAAGTAGAATTTTGAATCACAAAGATTGCATTTCAATTTGATTCAAGTTGAGTTATTGAAAATTGTTGTTTGTCCAGTCCCGTGTCGTCCAGTCAGTTTCAACCTAACGCACACAGACTCAAATGCTGCCCAGTCCTGCACCATAGTCATCATTGTTCATCCCTGGCTTAGAACCTCCACTATCAATCATCTTGTTGAGGGCCTTCCACATTTTTTGCTATTTCTTCACTTTACCAAGCAAGATGTCCTCCTCCAGTGATGGTTCTCTGCTGACAACTTGTCTAAATAAGTAAGACAGTCTTAACCAGCCCTATTTCTCCCATGACAAGTCTATTTGTCCTTTTAGAAGCCCATAGTCTTCACAATCCAAATGCACCCATTCTCCTCCAGTCTTCTTTAGTCCCTGTCCAACTTTCACGTTCACATGAAGGAATGGAAAATACCCTGGCATGGATCAGGCACACCTTGGTGCGCAAAGTACACCATTGCTTTTCAATACTCCGAAGAGGTCTTGCAAAGCAGATTTATCTAATGCCACTCCTCTTTTGATTTCCTGACTGCTAATTCCACAAAAGACACAAAAGACAAAAGACAAAATCCACAAGATCCACAAAAGACAAAATCCTTGACGACGTCAATCCTTCCTCCAGATGTTGTCTCTGGGTGCAGTGTGAAGATTTTTATCTTCTTTATATTGAGTCATAAACCGTAAGGAAGGCTGAAATCTTTGATTTTCAACAGCTAGTGCTTCAGATCCTTTTAACTTATAGTCAGCAATATTGTGACACCTGCATGTTGCAGATTGTTAAAAAGCATCCCTCCAACCCTGATGTTGCATTATTCTTCATATACTCCAGCTTGTTGGATGATTTTCTTAGTGTATAGCTTTTATAACTACGGAGATAGAATATAACTCTGGAGCAAACCTTTCCTGATTTTAAACCATGTAGTACTCCCCTTTTTTGTTCCCACAATTGCCTCTTGATCTATGCAAAAATTGTGCCAGAGCACAATGAAGTGGTCTGGAATTACCGTCCTTCTCAAGATTTTCTAGACTTTGTTATGATCCATATAGTCAAATACCTTGGTATAGTGAATAAAATAAAAATAAATATCTTTCTTGCACTCTATGCTTTCTTCCAATATCTATCTGACATCAGGAAGTATATCCCATAGTCCACATCTTCTTGTCAGTCCTACCTGTATCTCTAGCAGCTCCCTGTTGATGTACTGCCACAACCATTTTTGAATTATTTGCAGCAAAATTTTACTTGTATGTGATATGATTTATATTATTCTATATTTTAAATTTTTTGGAATGGGCACAAGTATGGATTTCTACCAGTCAATTAGCCAAGTTGCTGTTTTTCAAATTTCCTGGCACAGATGAGAAATTCTTCCAGTGCTTCTTTGGTTTGTTGAAACATTCAATGTGTATTTAATAAATGGAATGAAGCCTTGTTTTTGGCTAATGCTTCCAGTATAGCAAGAATTCCTTCAACACCATGGGTTCTTGCTCATATGTTACCTCCTGAAATAATGGAATGCCAACTAGCTCTTTTGTATACAGCGACTCCATATATTCCTTCTGTCTTCTTTGATGATTCCTATGTTTATCAATATTTTGTCCATAGAATCTTTTAATGTTACAAGTGGAGACTTGAGGTTTTTACTTAAGCTTAAGATATGCTGTGCATGTTCTTCCTTCTTGGTTTTCTAACTCAAGGTCTTTGTATATTTCATTGGATTGTCACAGAGTAAATAATGTCATAGTCATTTTATAATGATGCTAGTAATGTGGCTTAAGAAGCAATATATTCTTAAGGGAAAAGTACAGTTTTTATAGATTTAAAAAGAAAAGAAATAGAATTTTGATATATCAAATTAATTTTACAAAATTCTATTTGATAGAAAGGCTATTTACATGCCTCAACTGTGGTCAGAGGGTATTAGCCAGCGGTTTAATCCACATAGGGACTCTACAAATGACTTTTGGGCTCCCACATTCATAGCCTTCTGCACATCAGGTGTTCAGAATTTAAGCTCTGATTACATTCTCTCCTTAAGACTTGGATTTTATCACTTATCATCCCTTGATAACGCAGACTGATGTGCTTCTGATAAGTGGACTTAGTTTATGCCTCACTAGATCACTGCCTGTTTCAAGACAAGTTTATAAGATGCCAGATGCTGCTTGTTTGCTTGATTTTGTTTTTTTATAACTGGGCACCATCTACTTTCATTACCATACTTTGCTGTAGCACTCATATTTTCTGTGCTCTCTTCATGAGGGAAAACATCAAGCTGGACCCTGTCGTAAGAACTAGACAAAAATGTGATACGTAATCATTTGATTTCCTTTTTGACTCATTTTAAATTTGTTCTGGTTTTTAATATTTCCTAAATTTTACCAATTGAGGTTTTTTGTTCTTTTTCATTTTCTTTGGTCTTTTGGCTTTAATTTTTACTCTTTTTCGTTAAAAAATATTTTCCAGTATATAAAATCCAGGATACTTAAGTAAAGTTACAGCAACTGAATTAATAATGGCTTATTGGGGTATGGGAAGAAAGGTTGGAGGGGGATAGGGAGTTATTAATGAGTACAAGATTAAAGAAAATGTTCTAGAACTGATTGTAGTGATGATTATACAATTATTTTTAATACAACTGACCTATAGAAGTGTATGATATGTAAATTATATGTAAATAAAAACACATTTTAAACATAAAAATTAATATTAAATACAACTCTTTAAATTCTATAATTGCAAACTCAAAAATATGAAAGGTGGGATTTAAATCCAGCATAATAGTCTAATTTTTCACTATTACATAAATAATTAGGTTAAAGGAAAGATTGTGCTTTATTTGCCTAGATATGTCTCAAATTGCCAAAGATTAGCCTTTTTACAGTTATAGCAATTAGAGTAAATTCATGAAAGCACAGCCAAATTATTTTTTCCTATCTAATTCTTATAGATAATTGTTAATGCATTAAGCTTTATTGCATCTATAAACACGTGCTAGTAAGTAAGGCTAGGCAAAATTTAGACAAATGTCAGTCTGGAACTATGGAAGAAAACATATAGTTCAGTTTTCTGATCCTACTGAAATAAGAGAAGACTCTCAATATAATTTTATCTAATTCCCATGTGTTACTCTAGGATTTGAACCATAATTAGATGTTTCATTGAATGCCAAATGTATATATCTTTTTGTCGATTTTAGATAGTTGATCAGGTTCAAGAATGATGTTCTATTTAATACAGAATCTAGAGAGGGACTGATCATGTCTGTAGTCACTTTTCTTTCCACCGACTTATTTTAAAATAAAGTAAATGAAATGGTGCATGCAATCAGAACTTTGAGAAAGCTATCCCAATAAAGATTGTTCAGACATCAAAATTTTTCTACAAAAATAAGTAAGTACCATAATTAAATGCTATTTCTGAACATACGGTACATTGGAAGAAATCAAATTTTAAGGCAGAATTGTGAAATTTTTAATCTCTCTATCCAACCATATAGTGTTGTTTCCTGTTTTAAATAAACATGAAAAGTCAAAGCTATGTTAATCTTGAATTGCTAAGATTATTTGGTCTAAGCAGGCAGAATGTTATCTCCATAGATTCATAATATTTGTCAAAAAGTCCTTAATTGATCTATTTTTTAAAGTTGTCAATTTGTATAAAGTCTTAGGTTAATTGTATCAGATAATTGATACATATTCTAATATCACACATGTATGATTTTCTCAATAGTTGTTTTCAAAATAAGCGTGTCATTCCTTGAAAGAGAGCTTCTCATTAGTTACAATCAAAATACTATTTAATACCTTCAAATCTATGGGGCAGTTTGGGGGAGCAAATTACAGTAACTCAATTTTAGTCCATTCATACTTTCAGGTCTTTACTGGTATTAATTCTAATAAAGAATAAAAACAGCTTATCAATAAAATCAAATAAATCTGAGTGCAACTCAAACTACAAAATCCATGCAGTAGACCTCCCTCCAGAGGGTTCCTGAGCCTGTAGGTCATTAAGAACGCAGATAGCCTCATCTTTCTCCCATGGAGTAGCTGGCAAATTTAAGCTACTGATCTTGTGGTTAGTAGTCCAGGACTCCTTCTATAAGAACAAAATGATTTAAATACTTTGTTATACAAATTTAGCTGAGCTGCAAAGGGATTAATCTGGTGAAGAAATATACTTAAGCCCATACTGAATGATAACAAAATTACATTTCCAAAAAACTGTTAAACTTTAAATTTTCAGTAATTTTATAAGCTAGTTGTTAAGCATAGCTATTGCTAAAAATAAATTATATAAACTTGCAAATCAATAAATTAGATAATTGTTACTCAAACCACATCGCTTCTTTCCCAATTCTTTTAAAGCCATCTACAATGTCGTTTTGAGATTCTCTCTGTTGGTATTATTTGTGAAAAAACTAGTGTGGCACTGACCACCTTATTCCTTTGTGTGTGTGTGTGTGTATGTGTGTGTGTGTGTGTGTGCGCTCAGTAAGAGGATATTGATAGCTTGTCAGTCCTTGAAAGAGTTTTACACTTCTCACTCAAAAATTCACTGCTGAGTCAATTCAGACTCTGAGTGACCTTATAGGTCTGCCCCTGTGGTTTTCTGAAATTGTAAATCTTTACAGGAGTCAAAAGTCTTGTCTTTTCCCTGTGGAGTGGCTGTAGGCTTATTCCTGATGACCTTGTAGTTAGCAGCCCAATCTGTAACCTGCTATGCTGCTAGGGCCCCATTTATGCTACAGTTATTGTCAAGTCCTATAAATCTGAACTTGACTGAATATTTTATTAATTCTCCAGAAAGTAAAAATTGAAACATAAAATGCTAGAAATCCTAAGCAAACAAAGTATATTATGGCTGTAGTCCTTGCCATAAAAAAGGAGGAAATATTCTTCCAATATATCTTTTAATTATTAAAGTCAACAAATAAGTTATTCATGTCATTGGCAATTGAGAAGCTTTAACACATGTCTTTGTGGTTTCATTTTGTGGTATTACTAATACAAATATTAATATTTACTAGTAGTCATGGCAGAAATACATTTATATATTGTTATGATATTATCTATAGATAAGAGTTTAGCAAGAACCAAGTAAAGTATGTGTTAGTCTGGATAGACTAGAGAAACAAAATCATAGGCACGCATATGGATATATAACGGTACAGTTTATAAACAAGAGGAATGGACATTGAGAAAGCATCCCATCCCAGTCCAGTTCAAAGTCAAAAGTCCGATATTAACCCATATGCTTGATATCAGTCTATAAAGTTTCCTTCTGACTCATGAAGTCACAGGCTAATGGGTGCAGAATCCCAGCACCAGCAGGGGTCTCCCCAGACTCCTTGCTTCCAGGGCTTGGGGTCCATCAACAGCATCCAGTGGTGGTAGAAGCACCTCAGCTCTGGCAGGGGTCTCCACGAGACTTCTCCAGCTTATGAGGTCTAGTTGCATCAGGGTAAGGCAGTGTGGCTTCTCCTCTGGCTCCCACAGCTCCTCGGATGCTGCCATCTTGTCTTGTTCGTGGTTCGTTGTCTCTGAGATACCGCCCAAGAACTGGGGAGATAGCTTCTTGTGGCAGTCATGTACTTATGTTAATTTTATCATTGAAATGTAGGGGTGGAGTCTGGCCTGTTAATCAGGAGAAAGCCATTGAGTAGCTGATGAGGCTTCTGTGTGGGCATGGCTTTCACCTGAGACTCCTGGGAAATCTCGCGGTATTTCCCTCGTGAAGATGAGAAGCTATCTTCTCCAGTTGTTGGGAGTTAGTTTCAGAGACAATTAATCACAGATGAGACAAGCTGGCAGTGTTCGAGAAGCTGGAGGAGCCAGCGGAGAGACCCCACGGCTTTGCCCTGATGAAGACAGACCTCTGAAGCTGGAGTGGCATGCTGTTGATGGACCTGAGCCCTGGAGGCAAGGTGCCCTGCCAGCACCGGGATTCTGCGCCCACTGACCTGTGACTTCATGAGTCAGAAAAAAACTTTATGGACTGACTTCAGGCATATGGGTTAATACCGAACTTACGACTTTGAACTGGACTGGGCTGGGATGCTTTCTCCATGTCCCATTTCTTTTGTACATAAACCTTTTCCTTAAACCTATATGTGTGTCTCTGAAATTTGTTCCTGTAGTCTATCTGGACTAACACACTTCTCATCTCCACGAGGGAATTATTGTGAGATTTCCCAGACGTCTCAGGAGAAAGCCATGCCCACACAGAGGCCTCATTGGCTACTCAATGGCTATCTCCAGATTAACAGACTAGACTACACCCCTACATCTCAATCAAGAAATTAACATATGCACATGACCGCCACAAGTAGTATATGAAAATATATTGGCTATATGGAATAGACTTAAGGCATTATATATTTTTGAGAATTGTGTGATATCCATCTTTATACCTATAAAATGCATAGCAAACCTTCATGTGCCTAAATGTGATTACTATTTTTCTTGCATTTTTGGAGAGCTGGCTTAATTTTGACTATGTAGTACTGATTTGGTGTCTAATATGGGTGATGAGTGATTGTTTAAAGTGGATTCTATACATATTTGAGCGCCAGATTTTGCTAATGTGAATGGCAGCTGCCTCAGCCCACACCATTGTAAAATGTCCATGCCTAAATTGGTAAACAGTTGGGGAGGACTCTGCCTTTAAACCTAGGTATCTGTGTGTCAAAAATGTGTTCACAACTTATTGTACAGAAGGAATTGTAATAAACACAGGCAAGCAGATAACGGATCAGATGATTGTTGCAATTATCTACTCCAATACAAGGGATGAAGAAACAATGACTTTTATTCAAAATACTACGTTGTAGTCAAGAGTTCTCATATTTCTGCTCTGCTATTCTCATTACGTCGCTATTTGCCCTTAAAATGGTTTAAACAGCTGTATGCATCGAATCCTTACACTAAGAAAAAGTATTTCCTTGCTTTGCATTTTAATGACAAGAATTTTTTTCAGATAGCATCCCAAAGAGTTACTCTTATTTTCCAAAATTGTTTCTGTCACCTTTTCATTAATAACACACCCTGATTCAACCCGTTGTCATTCAGCCAATTCCAACTCAATGACTCTCTAGGACAGAGTAACTATACCCCATAGGGTTCTCAAGGTGAACGATCACTATGGGGAAGGACTTCTCAGTCTACATTTCCAGGGATTCACTGGTAGATTTAAACCGCCAAACTTTTGATTAGTAAGTAGCCCATTGCATAACTGATGAGCCCCAAGGTATCCTCAATCCTACCCATGACTTTCCGGGAGTTGAATGACCTTGATTGTACCTCCATCCTCATGGTTTCCAGAAATACAAAACATTGGGATACCTTAACAAAACCAAAAGCATCTTAACTAAGAAGAAGGGAGTATTTATGATCTACTGCAGCAAAATTGTCACTTTCAGAAGGTAATTTCTGAGTCTGTAAGGAAAGAGAATATTCAAGGAAGTAGAAGAAGTTTGAATTTCAAGTACCCCCACACACAAACACAATCCCACAGCTCAATGAGTCCATTCTTACTCATCTCTCACTGTCATGCTCTCACGGGGGCAAGTCTACCTCCTGGAAATCCCATAGGAAAGAGTACAACTGTCACAGAGGGTTTCTGAGCCTGTAGCTCTTTATGAGAATAGAAAGCTTCATCTTTCTCCCTTAGAAGGGCTGGTGTTTTCAATTGCTGACTTTGCGGATAGCAACCTAAAGAGCAACCACTATGCCACCAGGGGTCTCTCATACTCATAAAGCCCCCATAAGACCAAGTAGAACCGCCCCGCTGGGCTTCTGAGACTGTACACATTTACAGGTGTAGAAAGGCTTCATCCTTCTCCAAAGGAGTGGCTGACAGATTCAAACTGTTGACCTTGAGGTTAGCAATCCTGCTTACACCACCAGGCCTCTCTAAAGTACAGGAACACTCACTTACTCAACTATTGAACAAATAGTCCCTAAGTGTCCTTTATCTATCACAGTTTTACCAAATGCTGGAAATATAAAAATAAAATATATCAAAATGTATATAGAGAGGTCTCTAAGGTAACTCCATATATATTTTTAACCAGATAAGAGAATGAACACTTAAAATATATGAGAATTATAATACATATATTTTCAGGTGGGCCATCCCAACTTGTACTGAAAATTGAAACAAACTTATCTTATGACTGAATCAAAGCTTAAATTTAAAAAAATCGACATTAATACATATCATATGATGAGTAGTTACAAAGATACAATAAGCCAAAACTATATTTTAATCTCTAATTGTCATAATTTCACAGGTAAAATTGAGCAAATTCTTTAAATGACTGGAAACTCAGTTGTAACTTTAAAGAGGCAGATTTTTCTGTGGCATGAAATTTAAAAGGGAAGGCAAGAAATAAAATAAGAGAAACAATATACATTAGTTAATATTCTATGAGTTTTCCATTCGTGACAGTGATTTTCTCTGATGAAAAGTGCAATGAAAGGTAGACTGTTAATCAAAATTTGAGCAGTTCAAGCCTACCACCTACTCTGTGGAAGACAGATAAGACTATCGACAGACTCAGAAACCCTAAGTAAGGTTGCCATGAGTTGAAATATACTTGATGGCAGTAGGTTTGGATTTTTATGATAATAGATTTATTTTGCTCCTCAACCAAGAGAAACAGCAGATAAATTTTCAAGCTGGGAAACCAAGAAAGTGGAGAAATATTTTCACCAAAATTTGAGTACGTTCACAGGCAGGTTAGGAACTTAAAAACTAAGTTGAGAAAAAATTGTCAAAGAATTTCCCAATTTTAATATCTACATGCATGCATGTTATTAAAGTTTCAGTACCTCAATTTAGAAATATTTATTGCATGAGGCACTTTACAGATAATTAATTATCTTCCCAAGTCACTAAGACTCCAAAAAATCATGAGCACTAAGGTGGAGAAAAGATTTTTCTAATAGGGTGTAATTAACCGGATAACTGGATGATTGAAAGAAAGAATGGATTTCTCGGCTGAGGATTATTTCTACAGCTCTAAAGCAAAGTTGAAAGGCCAGACTTTTTAGACATGAGCCAGAAAGTGAAGTTCTTCTTAACTAGCTGTTTTATCCATTAATGTACCACAACTTAATGGGAAGAATTATGTTCAGCAGAATGCTGGATTCTGAAAATGAAAATAAGTTTGAACATGGTCTCAGTTATCATGCTTGTTAAAGTTTATTGTGCCATCCTGGCTGTTAAACACATGTGGGATGAATTGAAGGGCAGTTTGATAAAAGGACTGAGAGATAAATGGTGTAGTGAGTCTGGCCCTTCTGGTTCTCTTGTCTCTTGCTCTCTGATGGTGAGACCAGAGTTTGCCTGCCTTGGCTAATTCTCTGCCTTGGCTGGCAAGGTTCACTTCCTGTCAGACATCCCTAAGGAGAAGCTACATGGACCTACTCTGATGCAGCCCTGGGTGCTGGAGCAGATGCGAGGAGACCCCTGCCAATGTTGACATGCTTACACCACCACAGAATTCAAAGATCCTCCTTCTACTGGCCCGGGATCATCCTGCATTTGGTGTGTCATTGCATGTGATTTGTGAATTTGAGGATAAAATTTTGTATACTGGTGTTGGACATATGGGCTGATGTTGGACTTACAGGCTTGGAATAGACTGGGTTGGGATGCTTTATTAATGTACACTTACCTTGATATAAAACTCTCTCTTATACATATATGAGTTTCTGTTTCTCTAGTCTACTCAGACTAACTCAGCTATCGAGAAAATCATTATCAAGTGGAAAATAGAATTGTTTAACCCCAAGACTTCAATAGATTCAGTGAGTCAAGGTGGTATAGCGTATTGAAGGCAAATACAGTATTTGATAACAAACATCTTTTTTAATGGCCTTTGGTAATAAATGAAAATTTAGCAAATTGTGTTTCCATTATATTCAATTTGAAGAGAAGTAACAATAGTCTTTGATAAACTGTGTTGACTTCAATAAAATCACTGAACTAGGGGCTGAGCCCCGGTGGTGTAGTGGTTGTGCGCGGGACTGCGGCCCACTGGGAC
>PVJH01001615.1:0-200499 GCA_004026705.1 Nesogale talazaci | reverse complement strand
GGTTATAAGTTGATCCTTGTGATTGATTCCCCCTTTCTTCCCCACCTTCCCTTTATTCTCCTGGTATCTTTATTCTTATTGTTGGCCCCAAGGGATTTCTCTATCCTGGATTCCCTGTGTTGTGGGCTCTTATCTTAACATGAACAGTGTGCATGTTCTGTTCTAATCTGATTTATAGGGTAGAATTGAGGTCATGATAGTGGGGAAAAGAAGCATTAAAGAGCTAGAGGAAAGTTGTGTTTCATCAGTGTCATACTGCATCCTGACTTGGTCATCTTTTCCTTGTGACCCTTCTGTGAGGGGATGTCTAATTGTCAACAGATTGGCATTTCATCTCCACTCTATGCTCCCTGAGTCCTCTCCCCTCCCTTCACATTGAGTATCATTTTGTTCTGGATCTTAGACACCTGATACCTGATCCCATAGACAGCTCATGGTAGATAATACAGGCTGGTGCTTTCACGTAGACTTGTTGCTTCCATGTTAGATGACCACTTATTTATCTTCAAGCCTTTAAGACCCCAGATGCTATATCTTTTGATAGCTGGACACCATCAGCTTTCTTCATCACATTTGCTTATGCTCCCATTTTGTCAGTGATTGTGTTGGGAAGGTGAGCATCACAGAATGCCAGATTATTAGAACAAAGTGTTCTTGTGTTGAGGGAGTACTTGAGTAGGGGTCCAATGTCCATCTTCAACCTTAATTCTTAACATATAGATATAAGTATATAGAGCCATTCCCCTTTCATTGTATGTATATATATATATATATATATATATTTATAAGTGTACATGCCTGTATTTGAACCTATTTAAATGTCCTTCGCCTCCTGGTTCTTTCCTCTATTTCCTTTTACTTTCCTCTTGTCCCACCCTCATGTTTGATGTATTTTTTTGATTTAGTAATTCCTTGCTGCTACATTGTCCCTGATTAAGCTCAATTAGGCATCCTATGCCCTTCTTTCTATTGATGTTAGTTCATTTTTTGTTCCCTTGACTCTAGTTTGGTTCTGCATCAACCCACCCTTCCTTTTTCCCACCTTCCCCTTTCCCATATTCCCCCAGAACCATCAGTCCCATTATCATGTCTAAATTGTTTATCCTGTCTCTCTTATCTGGATAGACGTACAGACATTAATAAGCACAGAACCCAGGCAAATCCAAACAAAAACGAAGTAAGTAAAAAGCAGCAAAACAATAATAGCAACAACAAGATGACAACAACAAAAAGAAAGCCACTGGCAAGAATGGAAAAGCTAATAAATTGTTCAAGGTCTCTTTGTTGACCTTTACATGTATTTTCCAGTTGAGTCTGATGAGGTGCTGCACTCTGTCTCCAAAATCTATTTTTGGTTTTCCCTGGGGATTTCATAACTTTGCTCCCCTTTCTGCTCTGCTGCATGCCCTCGGAGTTTTGTCCCAGTGTGATGGAGTCAGAGTGGGCACAGTTCCCATGCTGTGTCTGCAGCCCTGTCCCTCATAGCACTATGGTTTAATGAGGTACGTTGTGTCCTGTGGTGGGGACTGACCCTATGGTTCTTTTGGTGCATTGTCTGCTCTGAGCAGGTATATCGTCCTCATGACTTGGTGGGCCAGAATATGATCCCTGTCTACCCCTATTCTTTCTCCTGTGTCCTCTAGTCAGACGTGTTCCTCTCCCCAAGCTAGTTTCAGTGCTGTCCTATGAAGTACATTTTTCTGGGAGTGCAGTTGTTTACATAGTTGGGATTGCCACCCCCCTTCTGAACATTTTCATATGAATGTCTGATGAACATCAAACCTGCCAAATCATCTCCATTCTTTTACCATAACACCAACTCAGATCCTTATCACCTCCAGCCACTCCTAATGACTAAAAGGGCAATTCTGCCTTCAATTTTATTTTGCTTCAGAACTATAATTTGTAATTATGTCCAAAGGGCTCTATTTAAAAAGTAAATTGGGTCACATCAAACTACTTCTTAAAATCTTTCAAGACACTTTGGCACACATGGCTGTGATCTGCCCATCCTTACCTCATTATTGCTACAGTCTATCACAAAGTTTATACTCCAATAATATTAAATTTATACTTCCTATAAGACACATACGATGTTAGGCCTGTACGTCTATACATCAATGTTCCCTGTACTTGGAACTTTCCTCTCTTGCCCTTTTCTCTCATGCGGCTAATTTTCCTTTGTATACACACACTTGTCTTGACTCAGTTTGGCCTTGGCAAACATTAGGAAGTGCTCCTTGACTGCCGTCCTCAGCCAGGCTGCACTGAGTACTCTCCCACTCTCCATCTTCCTATTTACTGGATTACACACGAGCTCCTGGGAAAGAGAGGCTCTTATCCTACCACCTTTGTGCCTCCAGGGGCTGGCTGAGTTGCTTCGAATGGCACTCAACTGAGGTAATGTTGTATTCAGAAAGGAGTGGGAGGGAGGAAGAGCATAGTGGCTCCAAAGTGGTAGCCAGAGTTAGAAAACAGATACATGAGACACTCACTTAACTTTGGGTTTTAGATCAGCGATATCACAAAGTGTCGAAGGGAAAATATGTCACTTTGAGGACTAAGGCACACCTGACCCAAGGCATGCTTTGTTCACTTGCTTCATATTCACGTGAAAGTTGGATATTCAATAAGGAAGACTCAGTTTATTTTAATTATGGTGCTGGTGAAGAATTGAATGTACTGTGGATTTCCAGAAGGAAAAAAAAATTCTCTTGGGGGGAAATGCTACCAGAATGCTCCTTGGAAGCAAGGACGGTGAGATCTTGTCTCACATGCTTTAGACAGCTTGTTAAGGGAGATGAGTCCCTGGAGAAGGAGATCACACTTAGAAGGGCAGCTAGCAAGAGGAAGACTGTTAAGGAGAAGAATCGACAAAACAGCGATTCTGAGGATGGTGCAGGGTTTCCTTCTGCTGTGTGCCGGGTCTCGATGAGTCAGAACTGATTTGACGGTACCTAACGGTAAGTCACATGCAACATTTGGGACCTCCTCATTCCTGAAACACTGTTGTCTCATTGGCGCTCAAGATTAACTGCAAATTCTTTATCTGTGAACTCCACGCTGAGGAAAACCCTGTCATATTTCTACTCTCCAGGGTTTTTTTTTTTCCTGGCTTCCATCATGAAAATGTTGTCAATGCAAAGATAATCAGTTTTAAACATCAGAGTCTACTTGACTCCAGCTTTGCTCCAGAGATGCTCTCTGGGAAAGAAAGAAAAGCTGCTGTTCTGGGAGGGTAGGAAAGTTTGCAATAATACTCCTTTCCTTGCAGTAAGATTCCACCTATGCAGTTCTTTTTGTTATATGCCGTTTACGCAGTTCTGACTCAGAGCAATTCCATCATCAAAGGAAGGAAAACATTACTGAGCTTGTGCCATCCACGTCTGAGCTCATTGTTGGAGTCACGGTGTCAATTTGTCTTTTCTTCACTACCCCTGTGCTTTACCAAGCATGTTATCATCCTCCGGAGATTGGTCTTTCTTGATAGCATTTCTGTATTATATGGGCCATAGTCTTACCTTTCTGCCTTCTAAGAAGCTTTCTGACTGTACTTTTCCAAGGCAGATTGGTTCGTTCCTCTGACTGTCCATGGCGCTTTCCACTTCTGCGGACTTCGCCTCAATTCCTCTTTCCTAGCACCACCATTCAAATGCCTTCCTTACGCATTGCCTCGTTGTCACATGCATATGAGAAGATGAAGTATGATTGAAAATATTCTGGGTCAAACTAAAACCAAACTCACTGCCATCGCGCCACTGCTGACTCATGGGGACTCCCCTGTGGGCTTCTGAGGCAGTAACTGTTTATAGGAGAAGAAAGCCCAGTCTTTCTCCCACAGAGCTGGTGATGATTTCGAACTCCCAACCATGTGGATCACAGCCCAACTCAGATCCACTCCACCATCAGGGCTCCCTATGTTTTGGGCCAGGCACATGTTAGTCTTCAAAATGACATTATTTCTCTTTAATGCTTTAAAGAGATCTTGTGCAAGAGGTCATTTGATTTCTTACTTTCATGAGGTTTGGTTGTGGACACAAGTAAAATGAAATCCTTAACAGCTTCAAACTTTTCTAAGTTTATCATGATGTACCTAGTGATCCAGCTGTGAGAAGTTTTGTTTTCTTTACAATGAGTTGAAATCCAGAGTAAGGCTACAGCTTTGAATTTTCAATCATCAATGCTTTCAAGTCCTCCTGTCAGCAAATATGGTTGTGTCACATGGCTTTGCATAGTCAATAAAACAAAGAAACATCTTTCAGCTGTGTGGATCATAACACACTATGGATGGACGATGACAACAACAAAAACAACAACCATCTTTTTTATATTCTCTGCCTTCTGCCAAGATCCATCCAATAAAAACCATGATATCCTTTGCATTCTAACTTTATCTTTTCACATTTAATTATAATATACTACTTTGCCTTCTTGAGATGCCCTTTGGAACTTTCTCTTCAGCTCTATCATACACATATCTCTCCCCAGTGTTGGGATTCAAATAATTGAACAACCAGGGCGCTGCCCTACTGACCATTTTATGTATGAAAAAAGTGATGTAGCAAAAGGTAGTTTATTATTTCATAGAGTTAATACTTAAATAAGAACAATAAAAAGAGGTACACAAAATTTGGTTATGTTTTAACAAAGAGTTTTAAAATATCAATGAAAAATTTTGAATGATGCCAAATAAAACCCAACAAAACTCTTATTTAAGATATTTTCATGTTGCTTTTTGATTGTTGCCCTCACTTGCAATAGTCTTCATTTTTATCCAAGCTTCACTGACTGTGTGATTATTAACCATCTTTTCACTCTAAGTAGGATCCCATTCCTTTGGAGGTAGACCTATCAGACCTATCAGTCACTGTGTTTGATCAATTAGAAGCAAGAGATTTCTCTTCTCTGAACATATGTTCATCTCTGAAAAAAACCCTTTCCACTTCTTCTGATGTTACCTCAATTTTTCTGCCAATATTTTTAGCTCTTTGAACACTTTCAGGAATTGCATGATTAACTCATAATATCTCCTGGGTATTGGGGGTGTAATACAAAGCCGAAATGATTGACAGTGTGTCACCTACTGATTTTTTGGGGGGCATCACTGCCCTCTGGTGGTGGGAGTAGGAGGCCCAGCCTTTGCTCCTGTGGAGCTGGAATTGAACCTCCATCCCAGTGGGCCGCAGTACTGCACACATCCACTATGCCACTGGGGCTCAGCCCCACCTTCTGATTTTTGACACTATTCTCTTTTATGTTCTATATTTGTTTAGTGAAGTATCGAATACAGGGGAATAAAAATGCAGTATTTCATGAAAAATATAATAAGTTTTATAAAATTAATAAATACGACAGAATTTTGCTAAAGTTTTTTAAACCTATACATGGAATGAATATTACTATTGGCATTTAAAATATGCTGATGCACAGATGCACATTAAAAAAGAGTAAGGTATATAAAATTGTGATTTCCACAGTGGGCAGTTGCCCAGTTACCCACATTAGAGAGAACTCTGATTAGAAATGCCATTTTAACAACCAGTTCACCAAACTCAACAGAAAATTAGGTGTTAGTTGTTTCAAACCAGTGCAAAACAGCTGAATTCCATGACTGTCTCTCCCACATAATGTAGAATCAAGTTGGAAATGAACTGTATCTTTATCAGATATTGAGTCAGCTGATGAAGTCATCTTGAACACTATCGACGGGCTTTTTTGCTAAAGTGGAAGAAAAGACATTTATAACTCAGCGTGTGTAGCTTCTCCAACATGAGAAGTCCCTTCTGATGACCACAGGGAGCACACGTGTCAGATCCAGGTGTGGCTCCCGAGGGTGGGATTGCTGAAAACTCGGTCACAGAGCACACATGAGCTGGGCCTGGCATGGCTCTTCTCTTCATGGGGCAGGGGGGGGGGAATGAATACTTCTTGGCCATATGGCACATTATGCTTTCCATTTGCCTAATGTTTCACAAGTTTGTATTCAGGAATTTGGTACGTGTATTACAAGAAATGACACCGAAGGCCGTATCCGACCTCCTCAAGCTTTTCTGTTGCCATGAGGCAGGGGTCAGACATGCCTCTACACAACCTCCTCTTTGACCTAATCTGACACCAACCGTTCCTCTCGCACCATGCTACCTGTATCCCGGGCTCCATAATTCTTTGTGAGAGTCCGACACATCTCCCAAACAATACTCCCAGTTTAGGAGGGTTATTGGGGAAGTTGCTAGGAGACCGAAGTGAGGATTACCAAAGAGTAAGGATAGACATGGTTCTCCACGGTCAATAGATAAGTGTCTCTCATCTTCTCAACCTCTCAGTCACGTGGTTGCCCAGTCTCCCCCTGGATTCCAGTCTCTCAGCACATGATCCTTTGGTCTTTGCCTCCATGGGCCGGGAAACCGGCCACCTGTCACTCTGCCCCACTGCTCCATTGTCGTGGACTGGATGCCGTGAAGTTCACATTAGTCTTTGTGATGCTCTTTAGAAAAGTTTCTGGCGCAGGGAGAATCAGGGGCCCTGGCCACTTCCCACCGGGGTCTTGAGTGCACTCTTCCACGTCTTTGAGATTCCTCTCCCTGCCGAGATGACCTATCTTTATCACCAGGGGTTGGTAGCAAAAGTGGTCTAATCCCCTCTCCTAGTGTTTGCATAGCACGACTGAGCATTTGGTCGAGGGAGCGATTTGGGTTGAAGATTTGGGCAGAAGAGACGTATTCAGAAAGTCTCCTCCCTCACGGGTGCTGTAGCTTTCCAAATGGGAATTTGGTCTCATGCCCTTTGAGGCAACGTCCACTTTTAGGAAGCAGCATTTCATTTCAGTTTGACACAATCTTTATAAAAGCACTTATAAGAAGTTTACCTTAAACTATACTGGATTTTTGATGCTTTATATCTGTGAATTTTAAAAGCAATGAGTCGTGATCAAAGAAAGCTGGAGTGTCTGATTCTAGGCCTACACTACCAGGTTATTTTCGGTGAATCTAAGCCATATCCACCGTGAGCTACAGCTTTCCCTTTACTCTATGACCAAGTTGCTGCTGGCATGCAGTGTCTCTGCATTAGGTCTGCTCAGTCACTTACATCTCTCCCTCTTCACAGCTGGAATGGCAACAGATGGGGTACTGAATGCAGAGAAAGAGATGAAATTAACACAGGTAATGAGCAGTACTTTTACTGATGGCAGAATTTTGAGTTCATTTGGGGAAAATTCCAGACTCTCAAGAGCTGCAATAAGATAAATCAAAACCTAGTTTTGGGAAGTAAAAGGAGTATAGCTGTTATTTAATATTTATCCGGAGCCATCACTAGGCTTGGCACCGTGTGAGGTAGAGGAGCAACTTGGGCATTGGCCTCTGTGTTTGTAGTTAATTGTCTAAGAAAAAAAAAGGTTTCAGAAGCTAGAACCACTTCATATTTTAATTGGTTCATCTGGACATTAAAAAAGTGCATTTAGTGAATAGGATGCCACTTGTTTCTTTAGAGACGGATGGCTTCTATTTATCTAGATCCATTCAGCAAGCAGCGGATAGCCTTCTTTCCCCAAGTTAAATGGCATAGATAAGCCAGATGTTTCCACATTGAGAAGAGAACTACAGAATGAATCATCCTTGCTGCCCTCCTTTTTCCTCTGCTGCTCTTTCGTTTACTCCTTTCTGCCATTCAGTCTTTTTGTCTTTTCTTTCTCCTTCCTGCGAGTTTATTGGTCTTCTTTAGCATTCACTGAGTGCCTACTTATGAGCTTAACCATTTTCTCAGTTCTGGAGTTTTGAGAAGTGAATAAAAGAGGCAAGAAGTATCACCAGGTTCAGTTACAGCTGTACTGTTCATTTTTGTGACATTTTACTGAACATTTTACTTAACATTCCTTGGTTCAAGGAAGCTTAGCTATTTAATAGGATGATTTCTACCCCTAGGTTGACTGTGGGTAAGTTGTGAGTAAAGCATCTAACACCCTGAAAAGTAGCCTAGGTAGGAGCTAAAAAAAGTATATAGAAAATAAAATAAAATAAATTGTAGCAGAGCAACCTATTTTTAATAAAAATATTACTGAGGATAGAATAACAGATGCAGTTTGTGATTTTAACCATGAAAAAATGATTTTCCATTATATATGAGATAATATTTTGAAACCACCTGGGAATAAAATTTATAGAAATTAAAATTTATTTTGGACAGTATTATCACTTTTTTTTAACAAGCTATAGCCATTTTTATAATTTATTATTAATTGGGAGCTAATATGTATATTTTGCCATAGTTCAATCACATTAAGCAGCATTGTGCAATTGCTATGCATTCAGTTTCCAAACATTCTTTTTCTTCCTGAGCTAACTGGACATCATTTCCCTTTTGCCTCACTGCCCCCATAATGCTTCCCCACTCCTAAATCCTTATTCTATGAGCTGCCCCTATAAGTCCATCAATATTGGGTTTCACATATCAAAAAACAGAAAAACATATAACCCAACTTCAAGAGGTTGACCCCCAATAATATAACAGCTCTGAGATAAATCCTAATATGAACAAACAAAATGAAAACAAAACAATGAAAATACAAGAAATGTTGAAAGCCACATCAGTTGCAGCTTGCATCAAAGGGAGGGTCAATTGAAAAACTCTTAATTGTTCAAGTCAGGTTTATCCCTTTGAATATTGTTCATCTCTCAAACACACTCTATTTACTGACCACTTTCCACCCTTCCCTCAGTTTGGATAGGACATAACCTGGAGTTTATTTCTCATGTAACTCCCACAAATATATCTTGAACTCCCACTGTCATCCATCACCTTCTGCATACCTGATTTTCACAATTAAGTCTCTGATACTAATACCTCCATCGGCTCTGGTACTAATACCTCCAGACTGTATGATTTATAATCCTTTGGTGACTGATGATGTGCTTCTTCCATGTGGACTTAACCAGCAAGATGAAATTGCATATGTGCAAAGTGCATTGGAGCTTAGATTCTGAGCACGAAGTTTGTGGAAAGCTCTGGTATACAGTGGAAGCCTGGGATTCATTTTGATGTAGCTTACATTGAATTCTTTTTGATCATTGCCCGGCAATGTGAATACATTGTCCTCAGGCAGAGTCCATTAGAAAATGGATTCCTTCCACTCCCCTAGCCAGACCAGGAAGGGTGATCTAGCCTTTAAGAACTTGCCTGGGTGTACCCTAGGTGAAAATTGGGGTGCTAGGTTCATAAATTCATAAGCGCTTTGGTCAGAAGGTCCTGAAACAATCTTGTAAACTTTTCTCTCTGGAATAGTGTAAGTATCCCAGTGGTCCCATTCCCTTGCTTTAGGCCCACTGTCACCAGTCATGTTTCAGTGACAATTTCCCCTGGACTCCTGTGACTATGCAACCAGCCAGTTTTCTGGAAATCTTAGATGCTGTCATGGCCTCAAGTCGAGAGTCTCTCCTGATCTGAATGAATTGCCTTTTTCTTTGTTCTGTTTCAGACTTAATAAAAGTATCTGCATAAATTAAAAAAAATATAGGAAGGCATGTTTGGTAAAGTAGAGGGTGAGCATGGAGGAGGAAGACTCTTGAAGAGAGGTTGGCACAGTGACTAGAACACGGACTCAAACTAGAACAACAGTGAGGATGGCACATGGCTGGACATCATGTCCCTATGGGTAGGACCAATTCATTGGCACCTAACAAGAACAATGACAACAAATTATTGCCAAAATAATGTATATTTTCTTTGATTAGTTGAGGATAAATTATGCCTATATACATCTAGTGTTTGCATAGATTTATACTACAAGTATTCTTCTAAAAACCAACAATTGGAAGAAATATATAAACATGTAAAAAATGAAAATGTAATAGGAAATACAGTAAGGTAAATGTTTTCTATAACTAGTTTGCAAAATGCAATATAGGCAAAATCGCTATACCAATTTCTTTCAGTGTTATACATCCTTAGTGTAATATATTTAAAAAATCATTAAATACTCATTAGCATTGTCTCATTTACCATGCACTTAGGTGGAGAAAGTCAATTGTTTTCCTAATTCTGGAATCCAGGCCTGAGATTTACAGTCCTGCTTCTGCCAGAGATTTGGAGTGAATCAGGACTTCCTAGGGAATAGAATTCTGGGAACCTTTGTACTGAAAATGGAAAGATTATCAAATGACAATAGAAGCAAGACTCCTAGAGTAATTTCTACTTCTGCCTACTAATCTATGAAGTTAATTAAAATCTAATTCATAAAATACATTTAGCAGAAAGTTGGGAGGCAGAAGATATCAGCTCTGTGGTAATGACACATGTAAAGTCACCTTTAGCGCAGGAAGAACATAGGCCTGTGAACAAAAGTCAAAAGAAGACTCTTGACAACTGAGAATGCTGTGGGTTCTTTTTATCCCCATAGCTCTGGAATTTATTTTATTTTTAAAAGTTAGTCATTTTATTGGGGAGGGGACTTTACAAATCTTTTAACAACCCCTCTTTCAATAGTATGTATCCTTGTACTTATGTTGCCAACAACATTTCCAAAGCATTTTTTACTTGAGTCCTTAATATAAGTTCCTCTTCCCCCGACCCCACTCTCCTCACACCCTCATGAATCCTTCATCAATTATGTATTATTATTATTTCATGCCTTGTACTCTCTGTTGTCTCTTTTCACCCACCTTTCTGTCATTCATCCCCCTGGGGGTGGTGGCTATATATCCAAACTTGTGATGGGTCCTCTCTCTCCCATTCTCCCCTTCTCATCCCCACCATTCCCCCTACCCTCATGATATAGCTATTCCTGCTATGATTTCTGAGGGTTTTTCTGTCTTGAATTCCATGCATCCAGAACTCTTCTCTGTAACCGTGTGTGTACAGCAGAACTGAGTCCTGGGCGGGGGAGGGGAGGAGCAAACAACCAGTAACTAGAGGAATGGTGTGTGTTTTCTTGGTGCTATATTGCACCCTGGTTGAATCTTCCCTTTCTTTTAACCCTTCTATGGGGGGGATGTCCAATCATGTCTGGATGAGCTTTGGATCTCCACTCCAATGCTCATCTTTCACAATGATATAATTGTTTGAGCCCTGGAATAGCAAAGAAATTAACTGTGATAATACTTTTTTTTTTTTTTGCGGGGGGGCATCACTGCCTCTGGTGGTCGTGGGTGTTACCCAGCGCTGCTCCTGAGAATCGCCACTGGATTTGAACTGTCAAGCCCACAGGCCGCAGTCCCGCACTCAACCACTTATGCCACCAAGGCTCAGCCTGTGATAATATTTTTTTGTGCCAACATGAACCATATTGTGCTCATAGGAACATATGGGCAAAGTTTTGACTGTTAATCAGATGCAGCTTGATTGGAGGTCTTTCTCTCTCTTTCTCTCTCTGTCTCTGTCTCTCTTTCTGCTTTCACCTTCCTGTTGACAAGCCACATGGAAACACACTGAGACCTACGAGAGCCCTGCAGATGCTTCCACCACTACTGGGTCCACAAGAATTTGCACCCACTGGCCTGTTAGCTTCCTGAATTTTGCATCCTTGCATGTGCGGTGTGATTCTAAGAGGGACTTATGGACAAGTATCAGACTTAAGGACTTGATCTGGAGTTGGCTGGGATATTTTCTTAATACATAATCATAATTATATGAATGTCTCTGAATTTGTTTCTCTAGTCAGCATGGTCTAATACATTAGCCTTATAATGAATTTCTATATTGGGCCACTAATTAAGAAACTGTAAAAATGAATCCCCTTTTCTGCTCAAAACCCCAACTTCTGTATCAAATGCCACAGTTACCCTCTCTCTAGTGTCATCGCTCCCAGTGAGCTGCACATCCTCCTTCTCTTTTCTCCTTTCCCAGACAGATTGAAAAGAAATGTTTGAGTGAAAGAATAGTGTTTGAGTGAAAGTTTTGTACATTGCTTCTGTAGTGTCTCTGTGCCACCTTGTTGTTAATAAGCCGGCCCTACTTTAAGAAGGCCCAATGCCCAATCTAATCACATTTCGAGGGCCTTCCAACCTAACAGTCTCAGCTTCCAGCACTGTATCAGACAATCTTTTGTTTCTTTCCTGTAGCTTTAGTTGGCTGATTCTTGGACAGCTCTCTCTAGGTTTTTCTTTCTCTTCTGTCTCAGACTGGAAACCTGCTGAAATCTGTCTTCCTTGGGCTACACTGTTGGTACTAGTAATACTAGTAATACTTCTTCCATCATCATAACTACATGTAAACCATCAATGAAACACACTGCTCACTAGAGGTGCTTATAAATCTTAGCTAAAAGCTAATAAAGCTAAGCTCGGCAACATCATGTCTTCCTGTGTTCTGTCATTTTTGTTTTTCTCCTTTCTCTCTCAGCAAAACACAATACTCAAACAGAGTTACAAACACACATGCTTTGCTCCAGCACTAAATCTCCAGGCAATTCTCATGTCAGTAAAGTGCTAACTGAATTGGAATGTGTGTTCATACATTACTGAATAAAGATCCCATATGCATATCATAAAGTCTTGTTTGGAAAATTGTCCCTAATTATTGACCCATGGGAAAGTCTGAAGACTAGTTAGACTTTTTAGTGTCATGTCAGCTCCACATTTAATTTGGCGAGTTCATGGCAACTTAGCACTATCGTTTTTTTATGTCCTATATACTCTGCTCTTGTTTGGACTCTGTTTTTTGAACTCTAAAGACATGCCAGCCTTCGTTCGCAAGTTTGTACTTTTCAACAGGAAGTGAAAGCAGTGACAGCTCTGGCTGCTGTCTGCTTTTGTTCCCTGCATCTTCCCCAGAGGGGCCTCAGATCCTCCTGAAATCTCATGTTTGATCTCATTTTATCTTTTAAACATTCTCCTTTACATTAATTAGCATTTTGATAGTTCCATGAGAAATTGTGGCGGCTCTCATAGCATGAACATTAAAAAACCCAAACCCAAACCCGTAGCATCAAGGTTGCATATTTCCTACTGATTAGAGGTTTTCTCTTGATTAAATTATGCATTTTTTAATACAAGTCCTTCATTTCTAACAGTAGCACATGGTGGAGTCATCCCTTGGTATAGACCAAAGACACTTATGGGTCCCTGTCTGACCATATAATGAAACTGATTTGAACTTCAGGCTCCTTGTGTAAAAGAGATCCAAAGTGCTTAATAAAAGTTTCTGATATAGCCTGTCACATGGCCCCTCTGAGGAGGGAAATGTAATCTTATTGTCAAGATTGAGAAGGGAAATGAAGATATTGAGAGTCGGTGGCTTGTTCAAAGTCACTGAGAGACTCACAATCAGACTCATCGAATAGGCTGGAAAATCTTAATTTCCTAACCTGGGTTATCTCCAAATATGTACTGTTGCCAGCTGGTTTATGTAAGCTATCACAGTGGTATAATTTTATTATTAGCAATAAACACCTACAAATATTGGATAATTTTATATTGGCCTTTTTAGTACCTTTGTCTCTACATGAGAACAGAAATTACTTAATGTTTCATATGATGTTCAGAGGTATCTCGGTCAGTTTTGTGATCAACATATGTAGAGAGGCAGTGAATGATACATAAGGGTTACCTTCTCTTTGATTTGATTGCTCTAATCTCAAATTATGCATCTGATACAACCTGGCTGGTTGAAAAGCAATGAAGACTTAGAACACGGACAAAGATCAAGGATTATAGTATTGAATATGGATTATATCAGTACAGAAAGCAAGAATTCTCACAAGTAGAGCACTACACAGCATCACGATGTCACTGTTGTTGTTAGGCACCATTGTGTCTGTTCCAGGCAATAGTAATGCTATGCACAACAGAAGGAGACACTGCCTGGTCCTGCCCAATCCTCACTATTGTTCCTGTCCTTGTTTGTCCATGGTGGTAGTTACATAATTTCATGTCAACTTCATTAATAGGATGTAGGAGTGGAGTCTACCCTGTCAATCAGGTCACAAGGTAACACCATTCTGGAAACTACCCTTTTTTTTTCTCCTGGGAGGAGGTCCATACTGTCAGCTTCACATTACTGTTGACAAACCACATTGAGCTGTACTGATGACAGCCAGATCCCTAAAGCCGGAAGAAACACATGGAGACCCATGCCAGCTCTGAGATGCTTCCACCACCATTGGATCTATAAGACTTTCTACCCACTGGTCTATGATCTTCCCTCATTTTATATCATTAAATGTGCTGTGGGAGTCTAAAGAAGGATTGATGACAGGTATCAGACATATGGGCTAATATCGGACTTCTGGACTTGATGTGGACTGAGCTAGGATGTTTTCATAATATGAAATTACTCTTTGATATATATCTCTCTCATATATATGAGTGTCTCTGAATTTGTTTCTCTAGTCAGCCTGGACTAGCCCACACACTATTATAGTCTTAGTATCAATCTATCTCATTGACGACCCCCCCTTTTTTTTTTAACCATCTTTCTACTTTACCAACCATGATTTCCTTCCAGGAAATGGGCTTGCCTGACAACATGTCAAAAAAAATATAAGTCAAAGTCTTGCCATCCTTGCCTCTAAGGAGAAATTTGGTCAATTACTTCTAAGGCAGACTTGTCCATTTGTTATTTCATGTACTTTCAATAATCTTCGATAACATTGTAATTCAAATGTAAGAAATATTTGATCTTCTTAATTCATTGTCCAACTTTCAGATACATGGGAGACAACTGAAAATATCAGGACTTGGGTCAGGTGCACTTTAGTCCTCAAAGTAGTCTCCCTGCTTTTTGATCTTCAGTCTATTATCTACGCTCTACTTTCATAGCTAGAACATGTCTGAGACCTTAAGGATAAATAAAATTTGGGAGTATTGTAGGTTAGAGAAAGCTTGGTAAGTATTTTGAAAGATAAGTATATTTAATGTTTTGTCTTTACTTTCTCTTTTCTCATTCATACTCAACCAAAGTCTTCATACTTTCAAAATCGGATACTATTTTGAAATCTGTTACTATGCTACAAAAACTCATACAGATGACGTCCTTGTATTCAGGTTAATGGACATTTTTATTCTTTATCTTAGTTCATTTCTTCAAAACATCCGACAGTTATATTCCTATACTTCTTATTCTTCATAAATACAAATATTTATAGCAACTTGGATGCCCCAAAGATATTTCATATTCAATAACCTCAAATTTAATTAATCATTATATTTTCTAAATAACCCAAAAGTCCACTGATTTTTTGCATTCTTTTTTTATATTAACAAGACTACAGCAGCATTTAAAATTACCAATTACACAATTACAGCAAATTGTGGAGTCTGTCATCCAGTCTGACTCTACCAGGCAGTTGATCATTTAATCCCGCGATGTTCATATTTACTTTTATGCTAACGTTTCTGTCCAAGATCTTGTAACTGTTTCCAAAATGATTGCTGTAACTTCATCTTTCTCTGGGTACCCATTCTTATCTATTCCTAGTAGTCTATTCTACCTTCTAGGTGACATGGTCTTACGAAGACTCAAGTGTAAGTAAGCTGGTCAATTATTCTTTAAATGATTTTTTTTGCAGTTCACACTGAATTAGTCAATTTAAAACTTGTCACACTATAATAACATTAGCTTAAAGGTTCAGTAGATTAACATCACCACCAACTAAATATGAAAAATACATCCAAAAAGGTTTATATTTTACTCATTTTACATACCTTTTGTAGCTCAGGAATGTGGGCTGAATATCCTGCCTATTCAAACTGTTGATGTTTGGCCATGTGAACACTGTTGATTGCTAAGTTAAAGAAGAGAGATATCACATGATTTAGATAAGAAGTGACATATATAAGTTCTACTTATTGTCGTTGGCCAGATCTAGTCATTTGGCTATTTCTTTCTTCTTTACTTCTAAGGGTGGGAAGTATAGTCATTTATGTATTTAGAGGAGGAAAAGATACTCACATTGAAGACTAATAAACACTACCACATTCTCCATTGTAATTTTCGTAATTTGGTGCTTGGTCTTTGTCTTCATTTTTAAGCTTAATTAACTACTCCCACTTATGCAATCACTCTTATCAAAGGATTTCCAGTGCCTATTTCCTCAGAAATGGATCATCAATTCCTTCTTTATTGCATTCTGATAAATGGAGAAAAGCTAGAAGTTTTCAAGAACTACATCTTGCATGGACTTATAATCACTGCGTATGCAAGCAGTGATTAAATGACACATTGCATTCAGTAAGTCTATTACAAAAATCTCTTTAAAGGGTTGAAGAGTAAATATGTCACTATGAGGATGAAGGTGTATCTGACACAAGTCATGGTATTTTCAATTGCTTCTCATGCATGTGAAAGGTGGGCTTTGAACAAGGAAGATCAAAAAAGAGTCAGTGCATTTGAATTATGGTGCTGATGAAGAATATTGCAGGGACCTTAGACTGCCAAAAGAGCAAATACATCTCTTTTGGAAAAATACAACAAGAATGGTCTTGGAATCAAGGACATGTTATAAGAAGAAATAAGTCCCTGGGAAAGGACAGTGTGCTTGGTAAAATAGAGGGACAGTGAAAAAGAGGTAGACCCTTTACATGATAGATTGACACAGTGTCGAACATACAGCTCAAACATAAGAGCAATTGTCAGGTTGGTACAGGACCAAGTAAGGTTTCAATCTGTTGTTCATAGTGTCTCCATAAGTCAGAACCCATTACATGGCCCCTCATAGCTACAACCTCCACAATGACGCCCACTTCTCCTATGAATCCTGTTCCAGAGTTCTCAAAAAGTTTTATGTAGCTGGGTGCCTTGCTATTAGATAAAGTAGCATCTGGGGTCTTAAGACTTGTTCCCATCTAAGGGAGATGTCAATTAAGTCCACACAAAAGAAGCACACCAACATCAGTGACCAAAGGACTATAAAGCATATAGTCCAAAATCAAAGGAAGGGATATTATCAGAGCTTAAATTGTGAGTCTGGTTTGCAGAAGGCTAGGGGAGCACTGTGGAAGCCTGTGATAGGTAGGCTTGTTGTGCCAACATGGCCAAACAAAATAGGTTGGTTTATGGTGACAACATGGCCAATGAACACACAAGATCAATTGAAGGGCAAAGATATAAATGGCTCCACAATCCCTGCCCTGTTTCTCTTGCTCTTGGATCTTCGGACCAGCTGGCTGCCTTGTTTGTCCTGTGCTTTGATCTCCAAGCTACACTACCCATGGAACACCTAATCCATGGACTGTGTTGCTTTGAGGTTCCTTCAAACCCTGCTTCATCACGCTCCTGGAGTATACATTTCTTGAGTTGGGGACTGTTGGACACTGTCATCTGGTTGACTGTTGTTGACCTGCTTTGCCATTTGCTTCTTGTAGTCAGAGAACCTGAATTGCTCTACAAAGGACTACTCGGCAGCCCTCAAGACTCCAAGTACTGCCAGTCTACTAGCTGTCTCATGCAAGTGAGTTGCACTGAGCCATTTGTACTGCTTTATAGATAAGTTAACTGTTTATCTCTTATTTTATATATCCTTCTAGCTATATAAATATACAGAGCGAATTACTAGAGTCCTGGTTTTGTTTCTCTAGAGAACCCTGACTAACACAAAGCCCGAGGTACATTTGTGAGAACGACACAGGAATGAAGTCTCCTGTGATTTTCCTCAATCCATAATAGAGGAATGGGGAGAAACTGGTTGCTAAACAAGTGCATTGGAGAGAAGACGATAGGCGATCAAAATGACAACCTGACTTGTGTGATTAAAAGCTTGTCGGTTGATCCCCCCTCTTATGTATGTTGGACCTGATCTTGTTTTCAACAACTTCTGTGTTTTTATTTTGCTTTTTTTATATTGGAATTTATCTCAAATAAATGGGGTAACCCTTTAAAATTTTTATATGTTTTTCTGATTTTTAGTATGGGAAACTCAGGATTGATGAACCTATAGGAAAAAAAAAGTAGAAGAAGGCTTTTTTTGAGGTACAGTGGGAGAGGAGGAGTAAAGGGGAGCTGACGTCATGGAGTTCAAGAAAGAGGAGGGTGTTTTGAAACTGAATGTTGTAGCAAATGTAAAATACTGCTTGATGTGACTGAACTATGGAATGATATGATATCTTTATTAGTTTCCAATGAAACAGTTTTGGGGAAAAAAACAAGTGCTCTGAAGTTTCATGGCTCTATATCTTCATATTCTGTTTCTATTTTTTGGGTCTAAAATACCCTCCCAAACCCTATTGTGTGTTTTATAACCCAGTTCAAGAATTGCTTCCTTGGGGAAGATTTTCCTGAGTACCCTACTTCCTGTGTGGAGTATTTAACTATTCCCATATTCCCATAACATACTGTTCTTAAGTTCTGTGCACCACTTACAATACAGCACTCTAATTGTGTATTTACTCACGTATTCTTCTCACTAGCCTGTTTAAATGTGTCTTGGGAGAAGAAACTATGCTTTAGTTATCTTTGAATCCCCAGCATACAAAAATTAGCACATAGTTCAGTAAAAAAAAAAGTGAGGTGAATCAGTGAATTCAACACTTTGCACCTCTGCTAGTAGGTCAAAATGAAGGTTAGATGGAAGTTGTGAAATTAATTAATATGCATAAAATACCTGACAATTAATGCTTTAAAAATCCACATAGTTAATGGGTCTCTTTTTAGAACAATTCTTCCATATAACTTGGATAAAATTAGTACTACTAAAAGTATGATATTTTCTAGATGAATATTTATCATTTAATTACTAATTATCTGTCTTCAATCAATTTAAGTTTTATATCCATTCCACCTGTGCTTTCTATATGCAATGTTTCCACTTGCATGTATGAAAGTAAATTACTCAAGCCCATGATCACTCTTAAAGTTATAAAGTACTGTCAATTTATTTGGATTTTTTAAGGGATGATTATATTTATCGACTGTTCCCTCCCTTTGTGTAGCACTTTTCCTTTTGATCTTATTTTATTTTTTCTTTATATCATAAAAAATCATATTAGTACTCAAATCTAAGCTTGCAAGCTAGGATGGAAAGAAAAGTAACTTGTGAGTCAGTGTAGGATTTACTATACTGTACGTTCTAGAGAGATAGCGAAACAGGCTAAGTATGTGAACACAGGAGAAGCAACCACAAATAAGTGACTCCTTAACTTATGAACCATCCTTGGATCTGAGACTGTTCTTGTCAGAATAACTCTGGAATGGCCAAGTCCGAGATGATGGCAGATATCCTTCAGTTGGATTGAAGAGACAAGGAAAACTAATGGCTGAAGTGTTGCTAGTTTTGGTCAACCAATTTCAAGTCTGTTTCCTCCTTACTTATGTGCCTTCCAGAAGTTGGCACATTAAAAGAAATTTCCAAGAATTCATTACAGCTGGAATCCTGTTGGAAACAAGTCCTGACAGTAGCATGTGCTCAAGAATTTGAATGTGGCAGAGGGGTTATATTTTGGCAGCAAGTACTTTGACAGTATTTGAAAGCCCAGTCACTAACTTTTAAGGTTTCAAGAGAAAATTACATCGGTGGTTGGGGTAATTAGTGGCACATTTTTGGATGGCATATCAGCATTTTGTTACTGACCTCAAATGTTCAAGTGGTGTCACACTGATTCCTGATATTTTTATTATTTTATGAAAAGTATCTGATTTTGTATGCTAAATTCAAATCTGCTTAAAATGCTGAATATGTTTCTTCGGATAAATTTGGTTTGATGGGCAAAATTGGTTATATGAAATGGTCAGTTATGAAGGCAGTGATAATTTCATTGCTATGGAAAAATTAGAATCTGGTAATCCAAAGAAAATAGTGACAAAAGTTACATCAATTATATGTGATTCCTAGGAATAAAATATCTACAAAATATAAAGCTTTGACATATTAAGGGGCATCTATGAATGAGTTTTTTAAAAATAGTTTTCTTGGAATGTACTTCACATATCATACAATTTGAATCAATCAATCAATCAATCATATTAATAAGAGTTGTGCAAGCATCACAACAATCGATTTCAGAGAATTTTCTCCTTATATTCATTGTTATTTGCTCCCCATTTTCCTCTATCCTCTTGTGCCATGCACCTAGGTAATTTTTAATCTAGTTACTATCTTTGTAAATTTATCTATTAGGTATTTCATTTATAGAAAATCATACAAAACACAAACAGGAAAAGACTACAGCAGGAACAACAAAAACTCCAACAACAATGACCTGACAAACCATCAGAAAATCCTCAATTCATGTTGATATTATATCTACTGAAATGTTTTAACAAGCTGGTGAAGCATTGGAAGTACTTCCTTTCTATGATAGATTAGGTGGAAGACAGTCATTTGGCCAACTGACTGGAAGGGGCATATGTTTGTACTCAATCCAGATAAAGGTGATCCAACGGTATGCTAAATGTATAAACAATATCATTGATATCAACTGCAAGCAAATTTTTGTTGAAGATCTTCCAATAATATTTGCAGCAGTGCATTGACAGGGAGCTGCCAGAGGCTGAAGCCAGATTCAGAAGAAGACATGGAACAAGGATGTCATTGCTGATGTAAAATGGGTCACTTTAGAGACATTGTTGGCATTTTATGAGAGATAACATTGTAAATCATGTCCTTGAAGCATAAGGTAATTCTGTTGAGAGTACTATTAATTTAGACAGTGATGTAGAAATGAAACTTATACAAGTTTAGACTGACTTCAGATTGTAACACGTGAATTATTTACTTGGACAGACTATACTTGACACTCCATGAGCAATTGAGGTTGGGGATAAGGCAAAACTTTAAGAGACTGTTAATGTAGAAATAAGGAATCAAAATTCTGGCACGAAAACCTATTTGTGACCAGGAAACATCTGTGCCTCCAGGATTAATATCCTTTTCCTTAATATTGCAGGACTATTATAGTCAAAATCTGATCCCAGGGAGGCTATACAACATATACAATGAAAATGAATAGACACAAATTCTCACAACTGATAAAATAGATGACATCATGATAGGCAGAGAAATATTGAAATTGTCATTGACTTACTGGTCATTTTACTTGGATCTATGATCAATGCCCATCAAAGCAGGAGACAAGAAATCAAATAGCACATTGTACTGAGAAGATCTGTTGTAAAATACTTCTTAAAAATGCTAAAAAGTAAAAGATGTCACATTGAGGATTAAGGTGCAACTGACTCAAGTCATGCTATATTCAATTGTCTCCAAAGTATATAGAATTTAAGCAACAACTAAGGAAGACCAGAGAAGAATCGATGAATTCGAATTGTGGTTGTGGTGAAGAATATTGAAATTACCACGAACTGCTGGAAGACTGAATGAATCTGAATAGCTAGAATAATTCAATGTCCCATAGGAGCAAGGTTGGTGAGAATTTGTATTGTGTACTTTGGAGTTGTTAGTCAAAAAAGACCCCCATGCTTGGCATAGTAGAGGACCAGCAAAAAAGGGAAGAATCTCAATAAGGTATTTTGACATTTTGACTGCAACAGTGGGTTCGAATATAGCAGCGATTGTGATAATGGCACAGAATATGACATTGTTTTATGGTGCTGTACACAGGGTCGACTTGATGAAATCGAAGAATAAGTGGATTACTACATTATAAGTTGAATTCAAAGCTTATCCAGATCAATTTTTGAAAGTTTAGATATATAAGACACTGAGAGCTAGAATAGGGGCATTTGGGTCCATAAAATGAATCTGAGTATCTTGAAAACCTGAACTTTGTAAACTTTCCTTGCCATCTGGTGCAGTTCATTTTTCCTGATAAGGAGCCTGTTGCTATAGTCATTGGAAAATCTGTAATGACTTCTTCTGAAACAGTCTTCTCATCTCATCTCTATCATTTCTCAATTACCCTTTACAAGTCAATCTCAACAAATCAAAGGATTAAGTACTATGAGTCAGAGGAAAAGGCTTATAAATGAAAATAACTCTTCAATATCATCAGAAATCTGTAAAAGATTGAGATTAGATTTTAAGTGTGTTACACCAGAGAGGAAGAAATATAACTTTATATTGGGCTGAATATAAGGATGTGGATATACTTCCAAGAGATTCTGAATTCAGTGTGCTGGGTCAAGGAAAAAGAAAAATTTAAAAACAATTTACAAATCATCATCAGATGTTACATTGTCATTTAGTTATAGGATATCACCAACCCCTACAAAAGACACACCTTACAGTAGCGTCTCCATCAAGGTAACAAAGAAACCCTTACTTCCTGAAGTGATTAAATCTACAAGCATAGGGATTAGGATGTCAGCACATATGGGAAACACATTTTAATTCATAATGGAGCCCAAACCTCATGATTGTAGTAGCATGATGATATGGAATCATGTTTTAAAATGTTTGTTAGCATTTTATTTGGATTAACAGACTTTTGTTCTTGGCCATAGCCCTTGGGTGCAATAAGAGGCCAGCCTATAGCTGGGAATCAACATTGGACAATTTAATCCTTGTCTTTTACTTGGTTGATTGATTAAACCCTGAACTTGGCACTGATATAAACCCAAAATTAAGTTGACTTGACATATAATATGAGGAGAAATGAACATGAAGACTTATGATGAAATGTATTTATTATATGCAAGTCCATTTTCCCTTATGATTTCTGAATAAAGAATCCTAGTGATTAGGTATGGGTCTACTAAACTCAAAGTTGGCAGCCCAAACCCATTGGCTATTCTATTTAAAAATTTCTTTTCCAACAGTTTTAGTGGTCCATGATTTACATATCATGCAACTCAATAGTTCAATCACATCAAGGAGAATTGTACAATCATTACCACATCAATTTTAGAGCATTCTATCACCCCATGGTTAAATTGTCTTTAAAATGAATTTTACAACCACAATCCATTCTAGTGCTCCCTCTCCCTCCTGTCTTCATTTACTCCCCATACTCCTTACTCTCCCTACCATCCACTCCAACTCCAGTATCTTTTATATCTTCCAGTATCAGTTATTATTATGTATCAACTCCTCCTGTGCTTCACAGCTGGGAGACCAAACAGAAAAGAAAGAAATTGCTTTAAGTGGTAAGGATAAAGTCATAATAGAATAAAGACAAAGTAGAAATATTGCGTAAAAAGGAAAAGACCCCCACCAACAATCCAAAAGCCAGGGAAGACATTTCTGCCATAAAACCAGTAAGAGATACTTTCATCCAGAACATATTCAGACCACATCTACAGGGACGTCAACTGGCCAACTGTCAAGTTTGATCCAGTATAATCAAGATGTCAATGGTCTCTGTCTGATGCTAAGGCTGTTTGAGACTCTTGCCTGTGACTAGAGTGGATATGCCAGTGGCTCAGTCTGACTAGATACTCTACAGGTGGATTTGGGCTCCCACTGTCCTCCACAGCCCTCCATTAACTGGGTTTTCATAATTTTAGCTCTGATGCCTTTCTTTTCACTGTACTAGAATCTGGTAAGTATCACCTTTGGATCACACAAGCTGGTGTTCATGTTAGTCCAGGTAGACTAGAGAAACAAATTCATAAACATGAATATGGATATAAGGGAAAGGCTTATAAACAAGAGGAATGAAACATTGAGAAAGAATCCCATCCTAGTCCAGTTCAAGGTTAGAAGTGTGATATTAGCCCATATGTTGCATCCCAGTCTATAAAGTCTCCTTCCGACTCATGTAATGAGTGCAATGATGCCAGGACAATCACAGGTTAGAAGGTGCAGAGTCTTGTGTGTACAGCAGCAGTAGAAGCATCTGGGCACTGGGAGGAATCTCCCCATGGCTCTTCATTTCCAGGGCTCAGGGTCCATCAACAGTATCCATTGGTGGTAGAAGCAGCTCAGTCTCCACGTGGCTTCTTTAGCCCCAGAGGTCTGGTTCCAGCAGGGTAAGCTCATGGGGCTTCTTCTCCAATCTCCAGGACTCAGGGTCTACAGCATGCTGCTCTCTTGTCTTGCAGTCAAGCATCCTCAAGGAACTGAGTCAAATATCTCATCTCCAACTAGAAAATAACTTGAGACTTCCCCAAATCCTCGGGAGGAAGTCATGCCCACATAGAGGTCTCATTGGCTATCTCTGGATTGACAGGCTAGAGTCCACCCCTACACTCCCAGTGCTAAAATTAGACACCATTCAGTGACTGCCACAGTGTCCTTCTTCTGTGTGGAGTTAGTCGACTCTCATTTAAATGGCTGCTTGTTTCAATAAGCCTTTAAGATCCCAGACTCTAATCTGGTTTATATCTGGGCACTATCTGCTTTCTTCACCACACTTTGCTGTAGTACCTATCTTCAGTGATCAATTCATGATGGCGAGTGTCAAGCAGGGCATTGGCCACTCTTATGAAAAAGATGAGGTTGTCTGCTCCCATACACATTTATACTCTTGGAAACTCTATATTGAGTCACCATGGGTTGGAACCCACTCAACGGCATTTTTTTTTCTGAAGAGGATTCAGAAGACATTGAGAAATAGTAAAGAGAACAATGTAATTCTTAAAAGTTGCTTAGGGAATAGCTTCTATAGATTGGACAAAAAATGGACATTTTAAGGTGCTGCTGAGTTAGTTGCAGTCATTTTGACTCTGTGCACAATGAAGGGGAATGCTGCCAGGTCATATGTCATCCTATAGATGGAACCACTGAGATCCTTGTAGATTTTATTAGCTGATATTTGAAAGAAGATTTTTTTAGGTCTTCCTATTCTGTTCAAGAAGTGCTGCTAAAATCTGATCAGCCTCCATTGACAGATATGTGGTAGTTGTACATAAAATTCATTGACAGAAATTAAACCCAAGGCAAGAATTCTACCATTGATTCACCTAATTTCTTTTTAGATGGCAATACTGCCATTACACTCATTAGTTTGAATGAATACAGTGGGATCCTAAAGGATAAAAATTTAAGACTACCAGGAGCAAGAACTTTATTATCCTAACAGGAAGCAAAGCTAAGATAGCTATTAATAGTCTGACTTGTGGGGTCTTGGTGGGATCTTATTACTCATGATTTCCATGTTGACTCAAATGGGTAAGCTGCTAGAGCCCTCCCTGGTATTTGCAATCAAAAGAAATAAATCCAAAGTTTTAGGTTTGATGAACAGAAGCTGACTTGATTTACCATACAGTAGAGCCAACAGCTTCATCCAAATCTCAGATTTGATTCAGTTTTTATATCCATAGCCCCTTGAATCAAGAGGAAGATGAGTCCACTTGAAATGTACCTGTAATACTTTCATAAGTGTGCTCAGTAAATCTTCTCCTAGCCTTCCCCAAGTGTTTCAACAGTTTTCATGATACTTGAGCACTGTAGAAAAAAGAAAAGCAAAGAGAAAAAAAAAACTTGCACTTTCAAGGACTTTTGATCAGTGACTTTAAAATAGTCACAATCCCTGGACATTCAGAAAACCACTGCAGTCTTTCAGTTGGAAAGGTCTTTTTTGAGGATCAGGTGATAAATGGATCAGTGGTTATTTTGGAATGAAAGTCCAGTAAAAAACTACTGGGACTGCTTCTTCTTAAAAATAGTAAACCAAAAATCAGCCCCGTGTTTCTTGGAGAGAGAATCATAGAAGTTGATGCCATTGTCAAAGATAGGATGGTGAAGGATGGTTTTTATAGAATGATGGCAGATTCTTTAAAATTTAATCAGGTAGTAATTTCAATTAGTCTGTTCGCTAAATGAAAAGAGTTCCTGCCCCCTTTTAAGCAATTATAATTCTGGGAAACCCTCTTTTCTCCACAAGTAAGGTGTACAAGAGCATTTATTTGATAACAACAGGGGTATTTATAACTTTTTAAATTCAAAAGTAGACGATTCTCTGTCCTCTTCCATGATTTACTCCATAAGAAATCTAATTACTTTATAACTTCACAAGATACTATATTGGTTTTTCTGTTATGAAGAGTGCTTCTCACTCTTTTGGCTAAGATTAAGAGTGAGAAGAGAACACCGAAGACATGGGTGCTATAGCAAAATGTAATGTAGAAATCAGATGGTTCCCAACGATCATGAATAATAGCATTATTAGGGTCTTAGAGGCTTATTTCAAAACAAGCAGCCATCAAAATGGGGAAAGTACACATAGAAGAATCACAGTAACTTGTGCAATCCGAAAATAGTTCCTAATAAGATACACACCTGGAGTAGAAAACAGTACCAGTGTCTGAATCCTAAATGTCCAGTTTCCTGAAAGCTATGGACTGCTAGGGCAACACATCCCACCACACCACCAGAGCTCCTATTAGAGGCGGAAGTGGTAGCCCCAAATTCATTTTCAGAGACCCTCTATGGGGTAAACCTTCAGTGAATCTCCAATGCAGATAGACTAATAATGTAAATAGTGATCGTATCAGACAAAGCATCGTAAAGTGGATTTAACCACTGTGTTTAGATAAATATAACATTTTGAAACTTGATCTTCATATGGACCCATTGTGAAATCAGTCTAAAATTTTAATAACCCAAGCAAAAACTAAACTCCTTTTCACGGAGTCAGTTCTGACTCACTCATATAGCAATCCTATAGGAAAGCAGGGGTTCCTCAGATTGAAACTCTTTATGGGAAAGCTTCATCTTTTCTCTGGGGAGAGACTGGTGGTTGCAAACTGTTAACCTGGAGGCTATCGGCCCAACACTGCTAACTCAAAGCCTGCTTTCCTTTAGATGGAGGTCTCTATAGCTTTTACAGGGTCATTCTTGATGGATCATTGCTTGTTGTCTGTTCTAGTTTTGTGAATTTATAGGAAAACTGGAATAGGTGGAATTATGAAGACAGTAACAAAATTGATGAGTACCTGGAACAATGAAAAAGAGGGTGGGGGGATGGGGAGTCAACATCAATGTGTACAAAAAAGTAGAAAGGATTTCCAAGTTGATTGTGGCAATGATTACATGGCTTTCCATGATATGATTGAATTATTGAATTGTATGCTAACCACAGTTTAATTAAAACCCACATGAACACACACACAGGATATTGTATCTATTGTGCTGATGACATCAAAGTGATATAATGCAATGAACAGGAAATAGCGAGGTTCAATGGGAGAGTTCTATCTTTTCATGTGAGAATTAAGTTTGCTTCACAGTGAGTGTACCTAAAATGCAGACATTATTCAGCTCTCAGTGGAGGCTTGAGGCTTTTTCAGTTGCTGTGTTACTGAACAGATTTCAGTGTGGGTTCCAGACTAAGATAAAGGAAGAAGAAACATGTGGTTATTTACTTCATAAATTAATCTTATGGGTCATAATAGGGCGGGGAGTTGAGGATAGACTGGTGGCCACTAATAATGATAACCTTATACTAAATTATTAATCCTAGGCAAATATGAGTGACAGACCAGTAATAAAGATCTCCAGTCCATTTAGGTCAATACTTTTTTAAAATACAATAAAAATATTATACTAGAAAATGTAAGTTTAGGAAAGCATGAAAAGTAATCATCTAATTGATTATATTCTGTCAAGTTTTTTACTTATATTAGATATGCATTCTATATAGGTTTCTAATTACTCGATTTATTTTTGAGAAGAAGTTCAAAAACATTTTTGCAAAGCATTCTTTGATTAACACTTCTCTGCATGCTTTTAATTGATTCATGTTTGTTCACCACTAGCCTGTCAATTTGTCATACTGTGGTGGCTTTTGTGCTGCTGCGATACCAGAAGCTATGGTACCAGTATTTCAAATATACGCATTGGACTATGTGAGACAGAATAACTGGGGATAACATTGTGAGAAATGGGACATCTCGAACACTTATTTATGCTTATGTGGAAGCTGTGCAAAGACCAAGAGGCAATCTTTGATCAGAACAAAAGGATACTACATGGTTGAAAATTATGAAAGATCTTAGTCGGGATTAAACCTTTCACCACATTTACTCATTTTATATGCTGAACAAATAATCTGAGAGTCTGGGCTATATGAAGAAAAATGTGACATCAGAATGGGAGGAAGGCTCATTGACAATTTGAACTATGCAGCTACCACCGTTTTAATTAAGGAAATCTAAGAGGACTTGAGTGCTTACTGTTGAAAATCAAAGGTCCCACCTAGAGTATGAATTGCACCTCACTATAAAGAAAACCCAAATTCTCACAACTCTAGCAAAAGACAACATCATAATAAATGGAGTAAAGATTGAGTCTATCATTTTATATTGATCCATAATCAAGATTTACAGAAAGAGCATAAGATATCAAATGATCCATTGCATTGGGGGAACCTGCCACACAGAATCCCTTTAGTGTTAAAGAGCAAATATGCTTACCCTGTAGTTTGAAGTCCAATTAGTCAGTCACTGTACCCAGTGCTCTGATTAGACTTCCGCATGAATAAACCAAATCTGTCTGGGATGAAGTATAGTCAGAATGACTATTAGAAGGAAGAATGGAGACACTTTAACTCACATGCTTTGGAGAAAAACATGGTGCTTAATAAAGGAAAGGGCTGTCAAAAAGAGGACATTTTTTGGGGAGATAGATTAACACAGTAGCTGCAACACTATGCTGAAACATGCCAACAATGTTGAGATTCGTTTAGTATTGGGCAGTGTTTTGTCTTGTTGTCCATAGGTCATTATGAATTACTCAAAAACCCGTAACGATAACAACAACTCTGCATGTCTTTATTAAACTTATGGTTGCCAGTAGGTGGGAAATGAACTGCAAAGTTAGGGGTCATCTGAATCAGTGAAGGCTTAGGTAATTCAGTCTTTTAGAGAAAACCCAGATATCCCTTTTAAAGCGAAAGATAAGTTTAAGTACTTTGCAGTTGTTTCCACGAAAGTCAAACCCAAACCAAACCAATCCAAACCAAAATATCACATTTTCGGTCTTGGAATCAACACAAAACACATTTTAGTTTTCTCCTATGACCCAAGAATCCTATTGTGTTGCCATTTCGGGGTGTGGTCTAAAGGGAGAGATCGTTCCTTAGCTGCTTTAGGGTGTAATGTGGTCAATTCTCGCAGAGTCTCTTTTAGTTTGACTATAGCTGACCAATGCAAGGATCCTATAAGATGGAAGAGGATGCTGCATAGAGAATCAATGACTCTCCCGTGACGCCTGGACAAGAAAGTCTCAGGAACTGACGTTCACACGTTGTGATGTAAAACACCAGGCTGGCACTTTGAAAGATGACATTTTCTGCTCTGGAAAGCTCGATAACATCAGAAAACCACAGGAACAGTTCTGCTCTGCCCTAAAGGGTTTCTATGAGTCAGAACACACGCACTGGCAGTGAGTTTAATCGTTTTTGGTGGGAAGACATGGCTACTAGCTAAACACAAAATAAGAGAGAATAAAAGGATATCGCTTTAGCTGAGATGGATTTTGATTATTATAGGTTTCTTATGCTATTGTTACAATGTAGAGTAATATATACCTCTATCGCTTTATCTATCAATCATCTATCTATCTATCATCTATCTATCTATCTATAATCTATATTCTATCTATCAACAATCATCTATCAGCTATATCCCCAGCATACTCTGCATTTCATCTGATACTGCCCTCCTGCAGGCATATGAGCATCTCCATATGTCCAATCCATGGCTCCCCCCAGGCTACTTTTCTCATTCAGTCATAGTATCAGGGCAAACCACTGAGAACATGTTACTACCAAGGCGATTTTGAGGCAGCCATTATGGGAGGAGCTGTTCCCAGGGATCCCACAGCTACTTTAGGCCTGCCTCACCAGTCCCCCTCCCCTTCTCTATCATAACCAGTATAAAATCCTGTGCTTTCACAAGGGCAGTGTAGATCAGACCCTGGCCCTGTGGGCTATCCAGAATGACAAGCAGCATTGCACCTCTGTGAGTAACACTCTCCTGAATAATAATATCCAGAGTGACGCTTATTCTATTTTTTTGTTTCTCAGCATCTCATATTTGGAAAGGATAGTCCTTGGTCAGATGTTTCCTCATAGCTGGAGACCTTGCCAGGAGCCAAAAACTCTAGGATGGCACTACAGGCATGGGGGTGGGGAGTGGGGGGAGAAAAGTATTCCCCTCGAGAAATTGAGTGGCATCTCCAAGGTGAAGGTAAGATTCCTAGTTAGTCTTACAGAAGGCTGGGGCCCACTGCATGTATACAGAGAGCACCCCAACATACCACAGAGTTGTTAGAAATTCTGGAAGCAGCAGGAGGGAACAAAGCCAAAAATGTCCCCAGAACCTATAGTTATGGAGGTCTTGCTGCCCCTCCTTTTATTTTTCCCTTGAAATTCAATACTTAGTTTATTTTAACACTTTCACTGACCTACAGTTCAAAAGAGTTGTACCACCGGCACCACAATCAATCACTGGTCATCTTTCCTTCTTGGTTCCCATTCCACTCCAGCCCCCACTTGAGTCCTCTTGACTCTATTCACCCAGGTGTGGCCTCTATAGGTTTACCTAATCTGAGCATTGTATCTAGGACATCATAGAGAGTCAAGAGAGAATAGAAGCACGTGGACCCAGAGTCATGACACAATGAAACAAAGAGAACCCTTGGTCGATAACAAAGCAGAAAATATTAAAAAATGGAGCAATTCTTCCATGACTGCCCCTCCTTTTGTGTGCAGTCTTTTTAGGAGAAATTGAAACTCAGGTGTAATTCTGGCAGAGGGAGGGTGGGTGGTGGACAGTTAAATCAGAAATGTGGATATTGCAGACTTGACAGCCTGATTACATATTGCCAAACAGACGATAGAGACTTGGTCTGACAGACTTGCAAAAGTGAAAAAGAGAAAGCTACCCAAAGAGCATTTTGAGCTGCAATAATCTAGCAGAAGTCAAGGCAGCATATTACCTTTGAGGGTCTACACCAGGGAAGTGCTAGCATTAAATTCTCTTGTGGTAAGGGCTCTAACTGGCCAAGTGCTTTCGAGAGTGCAGGAACTCCAAAGGCCAGAATCCTATGGTGTCTTCTGCAGGCTCAGACCTGAGGAGGGCAGTAGGAGAAGGAAGCTAGATGCCTCCCTGGTTGGTCAAGTTTGGCTGAGATAGTTCAATGCACCCCCATTGGTATAGCTCTCTGGAGAAACTGACAGCATCTTGTTTCAGGCAGAATGGAAAAGAATTAATTACTACTTAGCTGTTGAGCTCATGAATGCTGGGGCCAGTCACCAGCTTAGGAAAGTGGGAGCAGCCTCATGACATGATATTTCTGCTGCCCCCCTCCCCATGTTGCTATGGGAGTTGCTATCTGAATGCAGCCTTTGCAGTTCCTGTGGCCTCGAGAACAAGGGCAAAATTGGGAGGCACTACCCCCCTGTGCTGGCTGGCAGAGTAGCTGGTGGAACAGCCACCTGAGTGGGGACCTGGAAGCCTGAGCAGGGAGAGGCCACACTGTGATGGCGGACCTGTTTGGGACACCTCTGACCAAGTGCGAAATTTCCACCAAGAGTTAACCTCTTCTTTTAGTCCTCTTTCAGGGTGGGGCAGGCAAAACCCTACACACCTGCTTCTGGCCTGCCTTTTGGGACGACTTGTCTCCTGGGTGGCACAGGAAAAATAAAAGGCAAAATTGATATTATGTTAACCTGTGGGTCTCTTGTTCTCTTTTCAACATGCTGTTCCACACCCTCATTTTATAGCACTTCTGAGCTTGTAAAGAGAAGCGGTCAAGTATGCCAGACTGTAAGCATCTCATTTGTGAGTCAAACTCTTGAGTGTTGCCTGGTTGGAGGAGACTAAAGTTGTTTCCAATGCGGTGATTGATAAGATCAAAAGCATCCAGCCCTCTGTATCAGCTAAGAAAGCCAAAAGAAAGCTGTAGAGCCTAAATGAGAAAAATGCAAGAATTTAAAGCATCAGAGCAAGTTGTACACAGTCAGAAGACAAGTTCAGGAAGAAAATTATTACCTTGAAATAGAATAGCTGATAACTTGAAGTTATGTACCAAGTTGTAGGTCCGAAGACAGTTGAATAGAAGGCTAAGGTGATGCTGTAGAGACAAGAAGAATGTGTACGGATATTTGAGTCAAGGAATGAATGTATTAATTACAAAGCTATTAACAAGTTTGTTATAGGGTTCATTTGTCCTTCTACAACCGTCCTTGAAGATTAGGATTTTAACAGAACAAATTCATAATCATAATGAACTCAGAATAATTTAGAAACAAGACCATGCCTGTAGAAGAATTCCAACACTAAGTAAAAGCAATCAAAATTGTCTGGAAGAGAACATCTCTGTCATAAATGATTTCTAGAGACATTGGCACATGCCTGGATAGCATCTTTTAGTTAGCACCCTGTGTTAGTTTGGGTAGACTAGAGAAATTCATAAGCACACATATGTATATAAGGGAAAGGTTTATATCCAAGAGGAATATAAAATTGAGAAAGCATTCCAACCCAATCCAGTCCAAGCCCACAAGGCTGATATTAGCCCATATGTCCGATACCAGTCTATAAAGTTTCCAGATTCAAGAGGCACATGCATTGATGTCAAATTCAGGACAATCACAGGCCAGTGTGTAACAAAGTCTTTGGATTCAGTGGTGTTGTAAACATCTCAGCATGTCAAGCATCTCAGGACTGTCAGGAGTGTCTGCATGACTCTTCCGGCTTCAGAGGTCTGGTTCCGTCAGGGTAAGCCCATGTGGCTTGTCCTCTGGCAAGTCTCAAATGGAGTCAGCCTTGTGTCCTGTCAGTAGAGCATGTCCAATGGACTGAGTAGTGAGTCTCTCACCTCCAAGGGGGGAAATATGGCCAGTTTTCCCAGAATTCTCAGGAGAAAGCCAGGCCTACCCAGAAGTCTCATTGGCTACCTCCAGATTTACAGGCTAGACTCCACTCCTACACTCTTAATCTTCAAATTGATACCAGATTATGTGACTGCCACACACCCCTCTAGCCTTATCTGTTTGGAACCAGATCATCTTTACTTCTGAAAGGTATCACTAGAACTTAAGCTCACTGATTAGATTAGGTCTTTGATGCTGAGGAATTAATAGTCAAGCATACAGAGATACCAGAGAGCATAGTGCAGAGATAGATTGTGAATTGGATGTACAAGCTTACTAGAGGATTATGATTGAAGAATACAGCAAAAGCAACAAAAATGGTGTATTTCAAGACCAGATACAGCCCTAAGGAAAAACAACTTTGTGCTATGTACGACAGTTTTCAGGTTGTGGGAAATGTTTTCAAAGGATCCCCCAGGGACTGGATATACTATCTGTATGGGATATACTATTCGATATAGAGCTGAATTAAAGACTTCACCAAGCTACAACCAGGGATGACCCTGAACAACGCACTGACAAAACGGCATGTGTACTTGCAACAGAGAAGCACCCTGTCAACTAGTGTCCTGAGTACTGAGCTATAGCAGGTCTTTGGGCAAGTGACATTTGTCACCCAAGAAGCAAACAATCCACAAAGCAGAGAGCTATGTAGCCCAGTCCCATAGCTCAGGGCATGGAGCACAGACCTAAGGAAGTTTGACCCAAGGCAACCCTCTCTGGTGGACTAGGCAGCCAGGTCCAAGTAATATGCGTAAGTGGGTGGGGGTGAAGCAGACAATGGATGAAACTAAAGGCCACCTAAAGGGTCCTACTACAGAAGCTAGCCTGCCTCTGCACTACATAGCAGGTCCCTGAGGAACAGGGACCTGATTGGTTTCATCAAAGACAGAGCACAAAGGACAGCACACTCCGTGGGTTATTACCAAAGAAACAAGACTGTCTCTTTCATGAAACAAATCATAGAGAGACTTAGAGCTGTTACCCCTGCTGGTTGCTGAGAAAGCACAGGCTTCTTCCTCATCAATTGGGCAAATACTCCATTCAGACACACCCACAGGTGCAACAGTGACTGAGGAACCCACTTCACCAGGCATGAACAATGGCCCAAGAAACTCCCAAAGGCCCTGTAATGCAAAGGTCTGCAGAATACCAGGGAAATGCAAGGGTATGGCAAAGAGCAGGGATGCCTCCTTCCCCAAATGCCCTGCTCCTCTTGCCCCATGGCCGACTCCTGGGAGACTGTCATCTCTCTTGCATGGCCATGGCACACTGGTCCTGAAGGGGGTCATTATTTTGACCCACTAGTGAGAGGGGCTGAAGTTAGGGTTGCAGGTAGTTCACTGTAAATTTTGCTGGGTGGCCTTGAGATACTTATGTGAGTACTTCTCATTTCTGTGTCTTTTCACCCCCAGTGTTTCCAGTAATGTTTTTTCTTGCTGGTTGGTCTATAATGAGGCTGATATGAGAGGTCACCCCAACGGTGGAGAATGGTAACCTCTTCAGCTGTCAGATGTTGTGGAAAGGTACTCTGGACAGCACCAGTATTTGGGTGAATCTACTGGATTGTATGAATCAATCCAGACTGGGGGCGGTCTCTGCTTTTCCCTTTTCAAGCTAATTGTTGCCTTTCTTTGGAGTCATCTTTTATTGTGGGATTTGTTGCTGTGGTAGCTGTAGCTGCTAATCTCCAATGTCCAGATTGGAAGGTTAAAGTGGAAGACTGTCAGTAAGATTATATTTGCCATATTGGGATATCGGAGTGGAGTGTACAAGCACCCCCACCTGCCCCATCCATGGTTTCCCCAAAGACTCCCCTCCCCTTCATAGCACCAGTACTGATCACAGAGAACAGTTTATCACCAAGGCTGTTCTGAGGCAGCAATTACAGAGCAGTATTGGAAGATTCACTCTGGGGAGCCCACAGCCAGTGCAGCTGCCTCTCAGAAAAGTCTTTTTCACACCCATTTCCTATATTGTTTACACAAGATAGTTTCACTCATATTTATAATTTATTACTTTTTAGAAACTTACCAATGCCCCCACCCCATTTCCTATTTTAGATCACATAAAAATATTTGCTTACATTGGGGGTGGGGGCAGTACAGAATCAACCCTGGCCTTTTTGGCTATCACAGAGTGACAGACACTCCTGAACCCCCAAAAATGACCTTCCCCCAAACAAGGAAGTAATGTCTCTAAGAGTGACTACTAGTCAGGCCCTGTCCAGAGCCTTTCCTCAAGCCAACTAAGCAGAAAAGCTGATGAAAAACTATGTCAGTTGGTGCCATCAAGTTGGTTCCACAACAGAAGGAAACACTGCACTGTCCTGCCCTACCCTCACAATTGTTCCTGTGCCGGAGCCCTGTGGCAGCCATTGTATTCCTGTGTCCCTCCGTCTCCTTGAGGCCATCCTCTTTTCGCTGCCCCTCCACTTTACCAAGCATGCCGTTCTTTCCAGTGTCTGGTCTCTCCTGACAATATGTTCCAAGTATGCGAGAGGATGTTTTGCCTAGAAGAAGCGCTCTGACTGTACTTCTTCCAAGACAGATCACTTTGTCCTTTTGGCAGTCCATGGGTTTCAATAGTATTCTCCATCACCACAATTCAAATGCATGAAAAATGAAAGCAGTCCAATTCTAGCAGAGCCATCTATACATCGAGACACCTCAAGGTTGAAGGCGTGCATCTTCCCCCCAGGGACAGAATAAATACTAGCTGAGCCATAGCTGATAGCAAAGGAAAAAAATGTATCTGTAGTTTGGGAAGAAAATGATAAATTCTTCTTAAGTCTTATAATTAGTTTCACAAAGGAGTGTAGTTTTGCTTCTACTGATTTATAATAGCTTAATAATAGCATCCATTTCCCTTTTTATTTGACGCAAGGTGTGTTGGTTGCAAATGTGTCTATGACTTCTTCCTTCTCAGTCCCGTGAGGGCAATTCTGACGCATAAGGAAGTTTCAGGTTAGAGAAGATTGACCCTCTGTGCTTCTCAGACGGGACATCTTCATGGCATCCAAAAGCCTCATGCTTCTTTCTTGGAGTGTCTGGTGATTTCAGATGGTTAGCCCTAGTGGTCCCCAAGCCAAGGCGCAAGTCACCGTGCCCGCAGGGCTCCTCCGCAGGGGATGCTGCGTCCAGTTTCCAAGCGCAGTGAGCAACGCGGGGTGAAAGATCACCCAGAGATAGTCAAAGGCTTAAAGCTACGGCATTCGTGATTTTGAAAGTGAGTCCTTTTCTGCTTTTCTGATGAATATTTTCATTATACCAGGGAGCATGTCATTTTTATCGCTATTTCACATTTTAAGATTATATTCAGTGTATATAAGGATGGTGAGACTGTGTTGGATTGATATCATTCTCAAGCTCTTCTCTATAGACCATCCAGACTGCAGGGGCTGGAAAGCTTCAAGTCATATTTCCCTGACTTTTTTTTTCTAGGAATCCAGATGCAAGGATGGACTGAGATGGACGGTGAACATGAGGCAGGTGCTTTCTCCCTGTGCAGGCAGGTAAGCTGATGGACTATGCATGGTAAGACAGTAGATTCTGGGATTTAAGTTTCATTCTTTTTTCATGGATACTGAGAGGCAGAGGTGGCAGGACTTAGCTTACAGTGTGCGGTTAGAGACTTAATGGATGCTCCTAAAATGTTGTATAAAAGCAACATTTCTTGCTTCTAGATTGTGGCTTTAGGACTAAGTTCTTGAATTCAGAGCTTTGTATCATAAACTCACATTCCTCTAGCACTCTTAAAATTTTTGTTCCCTTCTGCTTAAAATCTCTGATTTTATATATACAAATCTGTGTAGATCTTAGCTTTTATGGGCCTATGTTGTTGTCTGCATCTTAAGCTTTCTGACACACTGGAAAAGATTTATCTCCTTGCCTTTCCCCTGTTGGATCCCAGAAAAATGAAACTAAACAACACCTGAAAGAAAAGGATAGAAGATAGAGGCTAACACCTTTATTTTGCTAGATGGTACTTGAGTGAGGCAGTTTTCTTTAGATTAAGGTTTCATCTTCTGGTGAAATTCAAGGAGATTAAATTTGACGAATCAAGATATAAGGAAGACAACACTGGTTATAAAACCCAATATTTGCTGAGTATTGGCTACATTTCAGATATTTTAGTGACATATACTTAATTAATAATCACATCAATTCTTTCAGGTAGAATTTTTACTTATTCTCGTTCTTACTGATGAAGATAAGGGGATGAAAGCTTTCAAATGCCTTGTTTGATGTCACACAGCTGGTTGTGTTGTTCTAGGACACACATCTGGATAGTTAATTTCCAGAACTCACTCACAAGGGACTCACAATGCTTTCCTGCTTTAGAGTCAGAATATGAAGCGTCTACTCATCACTCTAACATCTAACAAAATATGCATCCAACCATATGCAGTCTCTCCAAATGTATAGTGGAGATTCAGATTTTGAGTTATGGTAAGGAACAAACGAGTTAGGTGAGAGAAAGAAGTTACTAGTCATAATCAGGATCATAGCACTATTTATAACTAGCATTTATCATTCTTATTGCCACCTAGTCAATTTTAACCCATAATGACTCTTTATAGGTTTTCTAAGACACTAAAGCTTGACAGGAACTGCAAGGGCAGTGAATTATTTAATCTGGTTAGGTCTTCTAGCCCAAATCTCTTATTTCCACCAATTAACCTTTCCCTGCAGGGATGGGGTAAAAAGGTGGGTGAAGGTCCCATAGGATTTACCGGTGAGTAATTTAAAATTGGACACCCTGACATGGTGTCCTGCTGTGTCTAAAATGAGACCCTTGGGAAGCAGGCGGAGGGACCTCATTACTGGAGTGGAGCATGTCCTCTGGACCCAGCATCCCTGTGAAGTGAACCTCCTGCATCCAGATGCTAGCTACAACATTAGAGGTGCAAGAACGAGAGCAGGGAACTGAGTCCTAGACTTCCCAAGCCAAGGAGAAGTGCTTTTGTGCAAGCAAGAGGCTGGCTTGCAGACTGGGTTTCCTTTGAGGATTCACCAGAGGATCTTGGGTTTACTGACTCACGAACAGAGTGTGTGCTTTGGGTTGTGACTTACTGTAAAAAGTTCTTTCTGGGCATTTAATTCAGGGAGCTTGGTCTGTTGACTCAGAGAGCTTTAGCTGAATGTCTTCAGACTGAGGCTTATAGCAGACTGGCATGCCCTTTTGGCATATATGAGCAGACTTGACAGCACTTTGTAACTTATCCAGATAAGTCAATCCTGAGTATTTCTTAATGACATTACAACTTGTTAAATTCTTTAAGAAACCCTTTAACCATGCCTTCTGTCTGTGATGTCTGTGTTGCCCTTGAAATGGATATGAGAAACTAGAAAGGTAAGATAGAGAACATCCAGACCTGACTGGAACACAAAGCTGCGGCCTTCTCCTGCACAGAGCCTGGGGAGTCAGAACTACTGGCAGCAACACCTAATTGGCAGCATTACCTTCTCAGAACACCTAACTTGGGGCCATTGCTGGGAAACTTCTCTGCCGATATGTTTTAGAATAAAGAATCTCAAATACTGTAATAAGACAAATGAGGTGGTTTAATTGTAAAATAGCACTGGATTGCTAAATAAAAGAGATGATAGAAACTATAAAGAGAAAAGGAAATCATCTACTATTTGTATGCATTGGGATTACCACTCTAATAATGTTGTTATACAGTCTTCCAGTTATTTTTTATGTGCATTCTTAACAAGAATAATCTTGTAAGACTTGACTCATTTATATTTCCATTCTGTTGGCTACAAATTTAGAATAATCTATGGTAATTACAGGTCTCTTGGTTTGAGTTTCTAGTCTAATAGAAATATCTTTCTCAAAATGTTTTTTAGAATATTAACAGGTGATATTTATGAAATATTGTTATTTATGTAAATTAGAGTAAAGGATGCATTATCAAAGTTTATTTTAACTGCAGGAATAGTCAGAGTTTTAAAGATGGGTACTATAACAAATAAAGAAGGTCTACAGTAGTCAAGGTTCCAAAACTTATATGAATGTAGAAATTCAGATATTTCTAAAAGAGCATTTCATGTGTACACATTTGAGAAGCAGCTCTCTGGTTTGATTGTTCAATATAGTGTTACTATTGATTTTAAGAATTGAATTTTAAAGATAATATTAATTAAAAATCTTATTTGTAGTTTTATGAAGTTGCTTCAAATTTTTAAAATCAGGGAAGATGTTGAATTTTGCCATGTTCATCTCTGTGAATCTATTAAAATAATTATATAAAGACAGTTACAGACTTCTGAGTCTGTTCATTCTATTCACTGGATGCAGGTTGGTTTTAATGTAATTCAGATAGCTCTTATTATTATTATTTTTAGGTTTTGGTATCATCACATTAAAACACTTTTATTGGCATGTAATTCACTATCATAGTACTCAATTGTTCAATATTCAATACTCAAGAGTTGTACAATCATTGAAACAATCAGTTTGAGAACATTTTTTTTGTTCTTGTACTTATCATTATTACTCCCCATTTCCTGCCAACTTCCACTGCTATCGCCCCAAGGAACCATTACTCCAGTTACCGTCTCTGTGGGTTTACCTGTTCTGGATTGTATATACAGAAAAGGCATTTTCTTAACTCTGCCAACACAAACTAACAACAGCAAAAGTAAAACAAATAAAAATCACGATAGACATATCTAATGTGTAACACTGACAGAAAATAAAGCTTCAAATTTTTGTGATACTGATATGAATTACTTTTAATGATTTTACACTGTGTAGTTCCGCACAACTAAATGTGAGCCAATCATTTCTGAAAATACTTGCTACTGAATGTATATGACAGCAGACTATTTTAGATCTTTCTTTTTTGATGTTTGCTAGAACTAAACATGGAACCTAGAAAACTACTAAAAGGTGAAATTTCTTCTAAAGGTGAAATTCTTACTAATTTTAAATTTCTCTATATCATTCCTACCCCATTTATTTATTTTTCTCTAAATATAAATATTTCATTAACATATATACTGAAAGCAATGAAATGCACAACTGGGACAAAGGATGTATTGAGTTTATATCGACCGTCTTGCTGTGGACCTTTTATAGGATTTTGTGTGTATGTGAAAGTACAGTGATGCCAGCTTTTTACTGAGTGTATTATATGAAACAAATCCTCGTCTTTATATATTAAACATTTAAGATGTCCATCAGTAAGCTTGATAATATGCAAAAAAAAAACCCCAAACAAAACACAATAGAAAAGAAACCAGAAAATATTAAAAGCTAGACCAGGTTAAAAAATGATCATGAGACAGACCAAAACATAAGGCGTTAAATTTTTGCCTAAACACATCAGCATTAACCCACTTTCCAATGCATTCTGCATGATAGCAATGCTATTCATACCCCTAATCTGTGGTCAAAGGGGTTTCCCTTATTCCATTTCTATTTCCCCTTCACTTAAAATAAAACAAACATAAGTAAAACAAGTTTAAAATGGGCCAAAAGGGAGATCAAATGCTAATATTGCATAGGCTTCTTCAAATTAGGTGTTCACAATTTAAACTCTGATACCATTCCCTCCTTTGGATTTGGATATTATTTACAATCCTTGCATCACAAAGACTACCGTGCTTCTTCCATATGGACTTAGTTGATCCTTCACTTAAATGGCTGTTTATTTGAAGACACGCCTTTAAGACCCTGACACTATTCTGTCTGATAGCTGAGTACCATTTAGTGTTTTCATCACACTTTGGAATAGCACCCATATCTTCAGTGAATGCTTTAGGAAGGAGGGCATAAAGCAAACTGCAATACCTGAACTGCACACATGACTTCTTGACTTGTACAGATGAAACTCTTAAATGAATGGACCTTTTTTATCGACATAATGGGGCTGGGTGAGAGGGTGATACTTTCAAAAGTATTCGCCCACAGTGGCAGAGTCACATCTACCAGATTAATACATATCACAATGAAGCAAGGAGGACATTAAAATGACAGTTTGAAGCCACAATTCATTGTCAAGAGATTCTAAACAAACTGTATCATCTGTTAGTTCTGAGGTCCTTGGGATAAGAAGTCACCAGCTTCTCACACTAAGGAGTTTCAGACTTACGTCCAAGGTCTACAGGGAAGTTTGAGGACAGCCCAGTTTACTTAGTAGAGTTTCCACATCCAGTCTTGGTGTGGCCTATGAAGGACAGATACCTTGAAAAGAACGACATCTAAAGTTCAAGGAGTTTCTACCAAATGGTGTGGGCCACCAAGGCCTGGATAGAATGATGTCAAAAGTGTTCGATTAGGAATTTAGTAGCAGGTATACCCTTGGGTGTTATATAAGTATCACATATTTGTCTTTGGATCTGGGAAAAATGCATACAAGCTTAAAGATGTATTTTAATGCATACATATTATAGTACCATGGAGTCAAAGTATTTTCACACACCTCTATATACAACAGAATGAAACACTGCTCACCCTACAACATCCTCTCTCTCTTTTCTCTCTTTCAAATGTCATCTGACCAGCAGAACTGCCCACAGCATCTGTAGGCTGTAAACTTTGTGCACGTGGGTCTTTTTCTAAAGGGCTACTGGGTGGACTCCTAACTGCCTGCCCTTGGATTAGTGACTGATTGTGTCAACAGGGTTCCATTTATCTTATTTAGTTGAGGGAATTTTCTGATAAGATTGAAACATCTTTCAAGTCTGTAATCAGTAAAGCAAGCAAATTGGCTGGAAACTAAGGGCATGTTTAACGTAGTATGGAGACTGAGGTTTGGAACACAGGCCAACAGACTGGAAGCTCAGGCAGAAATTCCATGTCCCAGTTTTGAGGAACACTTCTCATAGACATTTTGGGTTTCCCTGTTCCTATCTTCAATTGATTGGTTGAGATCCACTATCATATCAAAGGAAACATTACTAAGGCTGATTGTAAATATTGTTCATTTTTCTTTTACCTACATAGTAAGATCTAGAATATCTGACTAAATAACTGTGTGGAATAGCCTAATCAAGTTATTTTTGTTGTCATGTGTTTTTGAGTTTTTTCTGACTCATAGTTAGCTTATTTACAAAAGAATAAAACTGTCTGGTCCAAGACTGCTCTCACAACCATTGTGTGAACCAACCCATTGTAATCTAGAATTCCAAAATTTTACAATGCTATCCATAGTTTTTAATGATCCAGTCAGTGGAATTCCTTTGCATAAGCAAGAAAACTCAAATCAATATCCTTTTGATATTCTCTGCTTTCAGTCCAGATTCATCTGAAGTCAGCAATGGTATCATTTGAACCAGTTACTGCTTTCATTGTATGGTACAACTGCAGTTTCATTGATCCTGTAATTCCTCTAAGAACATTATAAGGTTAATTCCTCATTTTATTTCCTACATATATCCTTTACTTTATTATCTTGTAGTATAAGATTTTACTTTCTTCTATCAGATGCATCCCAGGTTCAAAATGTTTTGAATTTTTAACAAACCTCATTGGTTTTAGTTGAAGAGTGTGTTATTATTTGTTGACCAACCTAATGCCCGAGAAAGTGGCTAATTGATAAATATGTTGCATTTTTAAGTAGCATTTTTAAGAATTTGCTGAAATAAACAATAAAATGCTTTGTAATTTTATTTTCCTGGATAAGAATGAACTGGAGTGGTGAAATTGTATTAATGTAGACAGTCGATTTTTGATCTTATTAATAATCGTGGTTGTAAATAGGAAGTTGTGATTTTGACATATCTTTGTTTTTCTTGTAGAAACATCATGTTTTATTTTAGACGCGTCTCCTGAAAGTAGCATATGTTTAGATTATGTCTCTTAATTGAATTTGAGCATCTTCGTATTTTAGCAGAGAAATTTAGAATTTGGTTAGTGCAAAACAAATGATTAAATCCTTCATCTTGCTTTGTGTTTTCTGAGTGTTATAAAATGTAGCTGCTTCTTTTAGTTTTATCATCTCTAGTAATTGAAACCTGTACTCTTTATCAGTGATAATATCATCTGGGAATTATAACTCAAACAACCATTCTCTCCTGAAAATATGCTGCTGTTCTTACTGCATCTTTCAATGCTTATTCTTGACATATATATCCAGCTTTTGAATGTAACAAATAAGTTACTTTTTACAATTGCTCTCAAGGTGCAGCATTTGCCTTTTTATTTGTATGCTTTGTCAGTTTGGAACTCTTAATTTTGATTAATAATTGTTACCTTTAGTATATGTCTTACAGATATTTTTCAAGGAAAGCACAGGGATGCTATGAAATTGAGTCCCTGTGTATCTGAGAATACCTTTCTGTTATTTTAAAAGTGAAGGGTATGTTGCTTTTGTTCCTTTTTGTTTAATCTGATTATTAAAATATTGCCTATCTGTAAGTTTTTGTTGCTAGACTGTATGTTTTTGAATGTATCTCCATAATCTTGTTAATACTTCTCTTGGTTTATCAGGTTCTTCCTCCCCCAAACCCCATTTATTAGGATTAATTCAGACATCATTCTATTCCATAGTTCAATCACACCTAGCAGTATTGTACAATTGCTACCAAAATCAGTTTCAAAATATTTTCTTCCTTTGTGATCTCCTTGGTATGAGTTCCCCCTTACCGCTGCCCCCTCTTCCCCCAATATACCCTCCAGGAGCCCTATTCTAGCTGTTGTCTGTATAAATTCATCTATTATAGCTTTCATATACCTAAAAACACATAACAAAGATTCACAAAGGCTACCCACAATTATAAAATGCAACAGAGATAAGCCTCAATATGAAAAACAGCCCACAGGATGGTGTGCTTCTTTTATGTGGACTTTGTTGCTTCTGAGCTAGATGGCCACTTAACCTTCAAGCCTTTAAGACCCCAGATGCTGTATCTTTTGATAGCTGGGCACCTTCAGTTTTCTTCACCACATTTTCATATGTACACTTTTGTCTTCAGTGATTGTGTCAGAAAGTGACCATCATGGAATACCAATTTAATAGAACAAAGTGTTCTTGCATTGAGGAAGTACTTGAGTGAAGGCCCAATATCCATCTGCTGCCTTAACACTAACCTTATAAATATATGCACATAGATATATTTCCCCAACATCATATTTAAATATATTCACCTATATACATGCCTATATTTAGACCTCTATAAATGCCCTTTGTCTTCTATGTCTTTCCTCTATTTCCTTTTGCTCTTCTCTTGTTCCACTATCATGCTCCAAGAATCAGACATGAAAGAACATTAAATCATATCATTGTATGCCCACCTTCACGCTGGGATCACTGAAGACAAATGTATGCTTAAGCAAATGTAGTGAAGAAAACTGATGATGCCCGGCTTATCAAAAGAAACAGTGTCTGGGGTCTTAAAGGCTTGAAGATAAGCAAGTGACCATCTAGCTCAGAAGCAACAAAGTCACATGGAAGAAGCACACCAGCCTGTGTGTCCACGATGTATTGAGCGATCAGGTATCAGGCATAGAAGAACTAAATTTTTTATTATTGTAAATGAGGGAGAATACTTTTAGGAACCCAAAAGTTCATCTCTAAGCACTGGACTTCCCCTTATAGAGGGGTTGCAGGGAGGAGACGAACCAGTTAGGGTGCAGTGTAGCATTGATGAAGCATACAACTTTCCTCTAGTTCTTCAATGCTTCATCCTTCCCACTATCATGATCCCAGTTCTGCTTTACAAATCTGGCTAGGCTAGAGGATGTACACTGGAACAGATAGGAGCCTGAAATCCAGGATAGATGATCCTTTCAGGACCAGTGGTGAGAGTGGCAATACTGGGAGGGTGGATAGAAGGTGGGGTAGAAAGGGGGAAACAATTTCAAGGATCTACATATAACTTGTTCCCTGGCGTACAGACAATGGGGAAGAGGGTGAAGGGAGACACTGGGCAGTGTAAGATATGAAAAATTAACAATGATTTATAGATTATCAGGGGCTTTTTAGGGAGGGGGAGCTGGGAGGTAGGAGAAAAATGAGTAACAATGCCAAAGACTTAAATCAAGAGCAAATGCTATGATAATGATAAGGACAATGATATACAAATGTGCTTGACAGATGAACATATGTATGGAATGTGGTAAGAGTTGTATGGGCCTCCAGTAAAAAGATTAAAAAAAGAAAAAAACCCACAGAAAATATTAAAATCATTTCAAGCTCAAAGTGTATTGGGAGTAGGTGGGTTATCAAATAACAAAGGTTTAACCATTCAAATCAGATTTAGCATTCTAACCTATTATAGTCTGTCTCTCCAGTACTTTCTGTCAGATAACCAGGTTATTCCAATCTCTCAATTATGGTTAGAAGGAAATCGCAGGAGGCATACTTCCTGGGTAGATTCTGAAAATGTGTTTTGGGCCTCCACTGTCATTCATAGCCTTCTGCACACCAGAATCTCACAATTTAAGCTCTGAAACTATTCCCTGCTTTGATTTTCTATTATATTATTTACAATCCTTGGATCACAGATAGTGGTGTGCTTCCCCATGTGGAATTAGTTGATGTCTCACTTAGATGGGCTGCTTGTTTGGAAACAAGTTTTTAAGAATCCAGATGCTATCCTAATTTCTTCATGACACTCCTAAAACAACAGTAACTTTTGTGCTTCTTTCATGAGGGCAAGTATCAAGCAGGGCCATGTCATAAGGACTAATTGATCTTAGATTGGAGCTAGGATTGTGAGGCCCAAATTCTTTCCTGCATCTAGTTTTTTTTTTAAAATAAAATCTGCCTCTGACTCACTTTATAGACATTCTAGTTAATTTATGGTAGATAATTTTAGTGGTCATTTTCTTGGAGCATAAAGAACTTTTAGTGACATAGATTAGCCCATAGTTTTAGCCCATAATTTTTAAACTACTATTGAGATAGGGGGATTGAATAAGTGTAGGATACCTGGATTACTTACTTGTACTCCTTACATGACTATTTGCAAAAGCAATAGGCATTGGTGGTCAGGCAAAACTTGCTATAATATTCACTGACAATGCGAGTCACTGGTCTGCCAAAAGAATACACATCTTAAGACAGCAAGTAGGTGATTGAAGTAGATTAAGTAAAATTTAGTCTGCCCACTGACAGTTCAATTACCTTTGTACAGTTATCTTTCGCTTCTTCAAATGCTACGGCATTCCGTCTTAAGTCCTCAGGTTATAGGTGTGCTTGAGGTCAGGTGTAGTTCTCCTAGTGAAGTTTCCACATTAGATCCCTCATGGCATTTGAAGCATGTTCTGCACCTTGAACATCCAGAATTCACTGCGACAATGTTTTTGATGATGGCACATGGCTTCGTCCCAAGAGGGTGTTCAGAAATTCAGACCAATGTGGCTTATTTGGTGCATATTACCAAACATACTCCTTCCTTAAGGTTCTTTAAGGTATTGTTAGTCACTTCCTGCCACTCCTACCCTTTTTCTATCAATAGATATGCACTTGTCTTTTTCCAGATGTGAATGCACCCTTTTCCCATTATTAACTTGACTTTCCCATCACTGTCCTTCATGCCTCCGGCAGGAATGCCTGCCAGTTCAGGGAACCTCATCAGACGTTTGCATGACAGCCTCTAAGAGATTGCGCTCCTCTTCCCATATCTTGGTAATCTGATTCCATCTGATGTGAGGACCTCTCCACTAAAATGGCCTTCAAGATACATACATAGAGACATACAGAGGATGGGCCATGGTTCATGGGCACCAATCAGGCTCACGATTGAGCTGCTTGGCCCCCCTGCTAGCCTGAGCCTGTCCCCACTCTGGTGCTCATTCCTACAGAAGTGGACTCAGACAGTAATTGTCCCATTGTGATCGTCTATCTTCATTCAGCATAATGTTTTCCAGATCCTTCTGTGTTAGGAAGGTGAGCATCATGGAATAGGATTTAAATTTAATAAGTGAAATCTGATGGGGCAATGAAGCACTTGCATGGATGGAGGAGATATGCACAATGTGTTGTCTACTTTTCCATGAAGCAGAACTGTGCTCATGATATGTCTTTTGTATAAAATGTCAGTGGACCCACAAGGAAAATTAGTTTATAAAGATCAGAGCATTGCATCTAAAACTGAGTTTCTAGAGATCTTATGGCACCAAGTGTCCATGCTTTCCATTCCAATCAGGACTCATTAAAAAAAAATGTCAGAAATGTTAATGACCTAAAGGCCCTGTTATATTATTTTTGATCTCCTAAATTCCTTGTAATAGTCTTGCTATGTAGATAATAATGATAGAAAAGAAAAGGGACAATAGTCCAACTTATAATTCTTTTTTTTCTTTCACTTTTTCCTTACTTAAGAGTATACGGAAGGTATCGAGTGCTGGTAGATTGTGTACCAAGAAGTTAAATGAAAATAGGATATTTCTGACTAGTAGTGGCTACTGATTCTATTAGAATGCTGCTATTGTTATGTGATGTCCAGTTGGTTCTGACTCACAGCAATTTTATGTATAACAGAACAAAACACCGCCTACACCTATGCCATCCTCACAATTGTTCTCTCATTGTGAGTGAAACTGTCGTGAGTTTCCAGCTTCGTTTGAGGCACAGCTGAGCCACCCACAGGTGAGATCAGCTGAAGAAGCCCTTCTCCCTCCAGCTGAGCACAGCCCAGATGACATCATCATAAGTAAATAAATGACCGTCATGCTAACGTACTCTGCTTTGTGGTCGCTTATTACTTTCCAGTCTCATCTCGTGTCTTCTTTTCTCCCCATTCTTTCTGCTGCAGTTACACTGTCATTTTATTTCTTGTTTCAAGGGCTCTTATTTTTAAAACTTAATCTCATGACCTCTTTGGTTTATGATCTTGAATTTTCTTGAGGACATCCATGAACTATATTTATGAGTATTATATCCATTGACACTATATTAGAAACTAACACTGAAAAATTAAGAAGTGTGTTTTAATTCCTTTAAAAATAAATTTAATGAAATACTACCTGTTCATTGGATGCTTTTTTAAATAAAATTACATTCTCCAAAATTAAATACTTAATGAGAAGAGTAGCTTGACTTTATATTTTTGTAAATAGCTTAAGTTTTCCCTTAATTAAAGACAGATGAACTCTACCGTCTGCTTCTGCATGCGGTTGGCTGTGACGCCCTGCTGTATCATTTAGTCATAAGAAAATGAGAATGACATATGCAGCGTTGTTGTAAGGTAGCTTTCAGTTGGTCTCAACTCAGAGTGGCCTATGCACAGCAGAAAGAAACACCGCCTGATCCTGAACCATGTCCTCAATTGTTTCTATGCTTGATTTCATTGTTGCAGGCAACGTGTCACTCTCTTTCCATAGAGAGCTTCCTTTTTCTCACTGCCCTTCTACTCCACTGAGCATGATGTCCTTCTCCACAGATTGTCATCTCCTGGCAACATGTCCAGTATGTAAGACATTTTCATCATCCTTGCTGCTCAGAACTCCATTACAACTAAACTCTCATATGATTACAAAAAGATTTCTTGAACCACATTTTGAAAACTGAAAACTTACACTATGTTTTCTCTTGTCACAGGGTATTTCTTTTTTTGTCTCCCCCCCCCAATTTTCACTTATTTTTTTACCTTGTAGATTACTTGCCCATAGAAATATTATTGACCTAGTAATTTTATTCAAGATAATTCTGTAGTATGATGACTGAGTATTGTAGAGTAGATTAGAACTGCTCTTTTGGATTTCTTCAACAGTAAATCTCTATGTGAGCACCAAGCCTCATCTTTGTCCTGTGATGTAGCTGGGAGGTTTGAAATACGGACTCATGGCTAGCAGTCCAATGCTCAACCCATTGCATCATCGGGGGTCTTAGTTGTCCGACAAAGGTGATGATCTAGTAGGTTTTTTATAGTACTAGCAATCCAATTTTAAACATTCCTTAATATTTTTTGAGGTAATTTGTGTCTGTTTCAAGATTAAAAATCCCCAAAGAATCAAGTATATCTCAGCATTAGTCTTCAATACAGCATGGTATCTGGCTCATTACTTGATAATTGTTGAATAAATAGGTACATTAATTAACCTCGATAAGTTGGTTGTGCTATTATTTCTTATAAATTTTCATTTGAGATGAAATGGGTAGCATTTGCCCCACGGCAAATTCTGAAGGCTTAGGGAAGAAAGAGAAATGGAAATATAAAGTAGAGAGAGAAAATGGGACACATAATGTTGCACTGAGTGACAGTAATCGATGAGATGCAACAAAACTGGTGCTGTATTTTGTAAGCTTTTATCCAATTCAAAATAAAATTAAAAAACAAGACAAGCATATAACCTTACTGATGTTCATCAATAGAACAATTATTTTCTCTTAATATTATGACATAGAAATTCAGACCCAAACAAAACATGCTAAGTGCAAGTTTCTTTGTTTTAAAACAAAGTAAGCACACAGAAGGGGATCACGTTATATATGAGAGATTGGAATAAAAAGAGATAATTACTTGTTAGGCAGTTTCTACTTTAAAGATTTGTTTTAGCTTAGGGTTGATCAATCTTTCAAATCCTTAACAATTGAATATCAAGGTTCTGGCTATCTCTAGATATATTGGAACCTTAAATGAAAGGTGGATTGTTAAATTCACATGAAATTATTAGTGGACTAATTTAATATCTGCCTTGAGTGGTCCTGCTGGTGTCCTGCTTATATGTTGGGCTGGGAAATGCATGGTTGTCAGTTTGGAAGCACCAGCATCTCCAAAGAGTGGTCTTTCTACTCTGATAAACAGTTCCAGTCATGAAAACCCACAGAGATCCAGGGGGCCCACGAGGCAGCCTTGGTTCAATGACAGTGAGTATGTTTTTTGAAAGATATAATTAGTATATGAGACAAAAGCAATAAGTAAATATACGTTGTTCAGAGGTTTTCCATTGCATATGTTAGGGAGGTAATTTTAAATTTTCTGGAAATCTAATTGGAAGAGTACTACATCTTATATAACTGAGAAAAAATAAGATATAGGTTTCACAGATTCTTGGTTTAAAGGCAAAATTTTGTATTAATTATTGAGTATAGACAAATTTCTGTTTTTTGAACTTTCATCTCACATGTATGTGAAAGGTAGACAATAAATAAGAAAGGCTTACGAAGAGCTGATGGCCTTAAATTATTGTATTGGTGTAGAATATTAAATAGGTAATAGTCTACAAGGAGAATAAATCCTATACTACTTCTAGTATAATAGTATACAATACATATAATCAACATGTTCTTTAGAAAGTGGTATGGTTAAATTTTTTTTCCATGTACTTTTGACATGTTATCAGGAGAGAACAGCTTCTTGGCAAGAACATTATGTTTGACCAAGACTAGAGATTGGAAAACAAAGGAAGACCTTTAATGAGATAGATTGATACATTGTGGAAATACTCAAACATAAGAACATTTGTGAAGATGGTGCATTTCATCTGCTGTACACACAGTTGCTTGACAGTCAGAATCAACTTGATGAAAATAAACAACAACTGCCACCCTTTGTCTATCAGTTTGTCATACTGTGGTGGCTTGTGACGCTGGAATCTATGTCCCTGGTATTTGAAATACCAGCAGGATCACCCAAGTGAACCGGTGTCAGCAGAGCTTCCACACTCAGAGTAGACAACTGTTTATGTCAGATGAAGAAGCCACTGCAAATCTTCTGCATAACCTTAAAGCATTGTCAAAAACGGGAAGCCAAAACAGAGGAAGTAAACACCGTCGAAAAGACTACTTGGAGATGAACCCATAAGGTCCGAGGCATTCTAAATGTGACTGAGAAGGAGATAATTTCTTCGAGGCGTGTTGGCCATGGATCCACTAGTCAGGTCGAGTTTGTGTGAGTGGAGGCTTCTGAATCTTCTTTTGCTATTGGAACATGACCCAAAGTAAGGAGAAACAGTTGTAAAAACTGGCTAATGATTGGAACTTGGAGTGTGCAGAAAAAGAATCTAGAAAAATTGAAGCCAATAAAAATGAAATGGAACCATTAAAGAAAGATCAGGCATCAATGAGCTAAAATTATATTATTATTAATAAGAGGGAGTACAGATTGGTGACCCAAGGCCCATCAATAGGTGAGGTAACATCCTCTTGCAGAGGGGTTACAAGGAGGAGATGAGCCAGTTAAGATACAGGGTAGGAGCTATGAAATATGCAACCTTTCTCTAGTTCCAATGCTGCCTCCCACCCACTATCATGACCCCAATTCTACCACATAAATCCAGCTAGACCAGGAGATGTACAGTGAAGTTGGAAACATGGGAAACTTAGGATAGATGATCCATCAAGACTAGTAATAGGAGTGGTAATACCAGGAGGGTGGAGGGATGGAGGAATAGAAAGGGAGAATCAACTTGGGATCTACAAATAGCCTCCTCTCTGGGGCACGGACAATAGGGAAGTGAGTGTTGGGACACATTGTACAGTGTACAGGATGAAAAAAATAATTTCTAAATTACTAAAGGTTCAAGGGGAAAGGAGGGAGGAAGGGTAATATAGGGAGCTTATAATGGGAGCCTGGAGGGAGGGAGAATGTTTTGAGAGTGATGATGGCAATGGGTGTGTAAAAGTGGCCTACATACAACTGATGTTGTTAGGGATTGTGATGGGCATTGTATGGGCCCCCAATAAAATGATTCATTAAAAAAAAGCGGGGGGGGAGGGGAAAGGGGACTTTTTTTTTCTTAAAGAGGAGCTTGTACCAAGGGCTCAAGTGGAAAATGTTTGGAAATGTATGTGGCAACATATCTGCAAATGTGCTTGATACAAATGATGCACTGAATGTTGTAGTAGCTGTAAGAGACCCTAATAAAATTAAAAAAAAGATATCCTAGGAATTAATGGACTGAAATGAGTTGGTCTTGGCCATTTTGAATCAGAATTTCTACACCAGGAATAATTCATTCAAGAGAAATGGCATTCATTGTCAGATAGGATCCTACTTAATCCATCATGAAGTGCAACACTATCTATGATTGGATTATATATTTTTGCTACAAGGAAATCCCAATAGATACAATTATTATTCAACTTTATGTGTGAAGTCAAGTTGCATTGATAGTTATGGTAATTTGACTGCAAAACTTGGAAAAAAAAGAGGAGCCAATAGAAGTTGGAAGATGGTTATAGAAACCAAGTAATAGGACTTGGTTATAAAAATGAAGCTGGAGATTGCATAAAATTAAAAAAACCAATCACTTGTTCATAGCAAATACCCTTTTCAACAATTCAAAAGATGACTATACACACATACTTCCTCCCATGGAATACACAGAAATCGAATCAACTACATCTATGGGAATACACAATGGAGAAGCTGAATCTAAATCCAGACCAGTGGCTGAGTGTGGAACCAACTGTCAATTGTTCATATGTAAGTTCAGAACAAAGTTGAAGAAAATGAAAACAAATTCATGAAAATAAAAATATGTCATTGAAGGGGAGGGTGGGAGGAGAGAGGAGAAATCAATCACAAGGATTAACCTTGAACCCCTTTGCTGAAGGACAAGTAATGGAAAAGTGGGTGAGGGGTGACAGAGGATGATGTAAGCTATGGATAAAAATAATTTGTAAGGGTTCCTGAGGAAGGGTGGGTGGGGAGAAGAGGGGGAAGAAATGGGGAGCTGATATCAGGGGCTCAAGTGGAAAGAGGATACTTTGAAAATGATGATGGTGGCACATGTAAAAATGTACTGGACACATTGGAGCAATGTATGGAATGTGATAAGCAATGTGAAAACCCAAAATAAAAGTATTAAAAAATTTAAAATATTAAAAAATCATGAGTCAATCCTATTTAAATTTCAAGAACATCTCAAGAATTGACTTGATGCATTGAACACTAATGACAGAAGAACTGATGAGCTGTGTGAGGACATCAGAATCATCATTCATGGATAGTGCAAAATGTTATTAGGAAGACAAGAAATGAAGATCTAATACCAAGTGCTTAAGTAGAAAGCAAATGTTATGAGAATGATGAGGGCAACAAAAATACAAATGTGCTGATGTACAAGGGTTGTATGTATGGATTGTAATGAGTTTTATGAGTCCCCAATAAAGTGAATAAAAAAAAAGAAGATAGAAAAGAAAGAAAAAGTCAAAATGGATGTCAGAAAAGGCTGTGAAAATTTTACAGTAGCTAAGTCAAATTGAAGAAGGGATGACTTCAGGCAGTTGAACAGAATATTATAAAGGACAGCGTGAGAAGACAAAGTCGTATACTATAACAAATGTGCAAAGACTTAGAATTAAAAAAATGAACTGAAAGAACATGCTCAGCATACGTGAAAGGGAAAGAACTAATGGAAATAATTCAAGTCTTGAATTTTGATTTTGAAAAATTCTGTATGCAACACATTGAATAATGCAAGAAACATCAAGAAAAGATAGCAAGAATATACAATCACCAACAGAAAGAGCTAGTGGACAGTCCACCATTTCATGGGAACAATGAGTCTGAAGGAGGACTTTCAAAATTTTAAACTGCACCGAATGCATTAGCCAGAAATGATGTTCCAGGAATTGATGGAATACCTACGAAATGTTCCAGAAAGCTGAATTCATCTGTGTCAGGAAGTTTGGAAGACAGCTATTTGGCCAACTGACTGGCAGAGATCCATATTTGTGCCCATTCCAAAGAGCAGATACCGAACAGAATGCCCAAACTATAGAAGAATATCATTTATATAGCACCCAAATAAAATTTTTCTGAAGCTCATTCACCAAGCGCGGCAGCAGTGCATTGCCAAAGAACTGCCTGAAGTTTGGGATGGCTTGATTAAAACATGTGTCACCAAGTGTCAAATGGATCTTGGCTCAAAGCAAAGAGTACCAGAAATATGGTTGCTTATATTTCATCAAGTATGTAAAGGCATAAGAGAATGAAAAGCTTCAAGAAGAATGGGAATTCCCAGATACTTGTGATCATGAATCACTTGTACATGGATCAAGAAACAGTTGTGTGAACAGAACAAGGTCATACTGCAGGTTTAAAACCAGGAAAGGTATGTGTTGAGGTTAAAACATTTCAGGACACGTGTTCAATCTTTATGTTGAACAAAATCATTAGAGAAGCTGGGTTTTAAGAAGTGCGCTGCATCAGATTTGGATGAATGCTTTTTAATGATCTGAGATATGCAGATGACACACCTTGCTTGCTGAAAGAGAAAAGGAATTGAAGCACTTGATGAAGATCAATGATTGCAGCCTTCAATATGGATTGCAACTCTATGAAAGGAAGGCCAATAAATCACCAACACTTGACAATAGGTAACAACGTGATAAATGAAGAAAATGACACTGTCATGATTTTTGTTCTTGCTTGGAGTCACAGTCAGTGCTTATGCAAGCTACAGTCAAGAGATCAAAAGAAGTCTTGCATTCAGTAGATCCTGCCCAAGATCTCTTTGCAGGGGTCCTCAAACTCCTTAAACAGGAGGCCAGTTCACTGTCCCTCAGAGCATTGGAGGGCCGGACTATAGTTATAAAAAACTATGAACAAATTCGCTGCGGACCCGGGATGAGTTGGCTGCTAAGCAGGAAAGGCTGTGGTGGCAAAAACTCCCAATAACCAGATAGATGTCCTCAGAGGGCTGCATGTGGCTTTGAGCCATAGTTTGAGCATGCCTGCAAGAGCATTGGAGATCAAGCATATTATATAGAGGACTAGAATGGTCCAGACCCAAGCCTTGATATTCTCCCTTGCTTCATATGCATGTGACAGAGGGACATTGAACAGGGCAGACTATAAAAGAACTTACGCATTTGAATTGTGGTGCTGGAGAAGAATATGAAAAGTACTGTGGACTGCTAAAAGGACAAGCATATCTGAATAGGAAGAAGTAAGGCCAAGATGCTCCTTAGAGGCAAGAAGAATAAGACCTTGTTTTATATACTTTGGGCATGTTCTCAGGAGAGATCAGTCCCTGGAGAAGGACATTATGTTTGATAAATTGGAAGGGCCAAAAAACACACAAATGCCCATCTGGCTAAACCAGAAGATGTACACTGGTACAGATAGGAACTGAAAACACAGGATAGATGCTCCCTTCAGGACCAGGAGGGTGAAGGGAAGGTGGGATAGAAAGGGGAAACAATTACAAAGATTTACATATAGATCTTTGTCCCCCTGGGGAACAGACAACAGGAAAACAATGAAGGGAGATGTCAGACAGTGTAAGACATGACAAAATCACAATAATTTATAAATTATCAAGGGTTCATGAGGGAGGAGGGGTGAGGAGGGAAAATGACGAGCTCATATCAAGTAGACTCAAGTAGGAAGTAAATGTTCTGAGAATGATAATGGCAACAAATGTACAAATATGCTTGACATGGTGGATGTAAGGATGGATTGTGATAAGAGTTGCATGAGTCCCCAGTAGAATGACTTAAAAAAGACAAATGCCCTGGATGAGAGGGACTGACATAGTTGCTGTATACCTGCTCTCAGGGATAGGGATAGGGATAGTTGTGAGGATGTCGAAGGGCCATGCAGTGTTTTTTTTCTGTTGTGCATAGGTTTGCTAGGACTAAGAGCTGGCTGGATGACACCCAACAACCATAGCAACAGCAACAACAACAAAACTGCTTTGATAACAAGGTCTGTGTGCCTCTCCTATGGCAGTCCAGTGCTTAGCTAGGTGACGGTGCTTAATATGGCTGTATCACCTAATAATTTGGACAAACTTCCTTTTTTGCCACTCTGCTCTTTCTATGATACAACTGACTCAAACCTTCTAAGCGCCCAGGTAAAGACTCTCGGCTGTTTCTGTTGTTGAATAGGCTCTGATTCACTGTGAACCCATGCATGCCAATGAAACTGTGCTCTGCATGAGTTTCATCACTCTGTGACCTTTTGGAAACATCACTAGGCCTGTCCTGTAGGTCACAAACCTTGTCTAGGCGTTGAGGGCTGACCTGCCTTACCCAGGCACTGCTTCTCCTCTCCATTCTCTAAGAACTTAACTGAACTCTTTGCTATTTATAGTAAAAGTAGTCAGTAGCTTAATCTTGATTAGTTTTAAAATTTGTTTTATCTAATATACAGGGTTATTCTGATAGGACTGCTCTACTTGTGTTTAACAGTTCAACACTTAACCCAATGAACCACACCAGGGCTTCTAATCACTCTACAAAAATTATAATCTGCTAGGCTTTTATAGTGTTAGTACCTCCTCCGGAAAGCACTTAAACATATTTCCATGTCTTTGTCTTTTCTACAAGATTACAAGTTCCAAAAAAGCAGAGTGTGTCTCGGTACTAATTTATAGTACAGCATAGTATCTGGCCCACTATTTGATAATTGTTAATAAATATGTTCATTCTTTACTACTGGAGATGGGAAGAAAATCATATGTATGGCTAAGAGAAATGATTAGCACTCTCTCTTGAAGAATTCAAGGGCATTTTCATTTTTATGCTCCCCTAACCATTATACCAGTCTGAAAGGCAGTCATCTCCTTTGCTTTTTCAGGTATGAAATGGCAGCTGCTGTAGAGACACAGTTTGGTCACTGCTCACACAGTGGAGCAGAAGTTAATCACCGTTTGAAAACAATTGACTGACATTAGGCCAGAGAGTTAATTAAAGAAAACTGTTGAGACTCAGATGATACTTGTTTTTTAAAAGTTTGCCTCTATGACTAACAATTCAGATTATTAAGGACAAGGACAGAAAGTTAGATTTCCTAAATTCTAATAAATTTTGTTTCCTTACCTTTTAGATTGGCTTAATCTAAATTTACTTTGTCCCTTTCTGTTTTTAATGCACTCTGCTTGGAAAATGATATTGAACTGCTCAATGTCATCTGTCTTTTTACATCTGGTAAGAGGCTTTCAAATTTTTTTTTTTTAGCTTATTACACATCTTTACAATGAATTTTGTATTTCTCTCAAGGCCTACCATCCAAAGTCACAGCATAAAAGACACTATAAAATCTTCTCTGGGCTTTAAGTCTTTGTCATTTTAAATCCATTGACTAATTTAGTGACATTGACTTCTCAATTTGCAAAGGGACTTCTTTTCATTTAATGGTCTTGCTTTCACTGAGAGAAAAACATTCATTTTAAGAAACACCTTTAATGCTAAATGAAATTGAAATTATTAATTAAATTGTGCTGTACTTCTTTGGACAAAGGATTTTCCACCCTTCTACCCTGTCATTCATGTGCATAGAAAGAAAAAGGAAGAAGGTTAGTGGGATGATCTAGATTTTGGCATTAACATATTATTAGAAATATGGCATATGGAATTTCAAGGTCGGCCAATGGAAAAATATGATTTTTATAGCACTTTTATTCTTCTGCACAAAACTCCATATTTTCTTTTTAAAAGTTAATTATTATTTTTCATATTTTCATGCGACAACTCATGTGGTGTTAGAGAGGTGTTTGACAATGAGTATATCAGAGTTCCTTCTCTAAGATCAAACTTATTGATGGCAAGTCTAAACAATCATGCAGAAGGGCTTCAGGTAAGTTTCTAAGTTCTTACAAGATTCATTTCCTTTACATATGGACCAGAGTTAGAACTATTAATTCTTCTTTATGAATATAGATGGAAATATGGCTACATAACCTTTAAACCTGAAATCCCTATTGGGATAGACAGTAACTGCCCATCCAAACATAAATTTATCCTTATTTTCTAAGAGAATTCCATTAGCTTTAGAGTTGAATTGTGAAGTATACACAAATGTTCCTTTTATCAGTCAGTGACCCAGGCCACTCTACTGTAGCCTATGGTATGAAGGAGCAAATCTGGTGAAAATCTTTAGGAAACATTAGGAAATATTTTCCCTCTTGATAAAGGACCTAGCTGATTTATTCTCTTTTACTTATGTGGATGTTGTTACATGAGGATAGGATGCATGACATAGGGACAGTCATCTTGGGATGACGAGACTACAAAGCAAGAACACAAATACCATACGTAGAGAGATAACATAGAAGGAGAGATCATTATACAGGCTGAAATTGATCAAACATGCAATCAAAATACATTGATAATTATTGATGACTGTGTTTATGACTGGAATGCAAAAATTGCAAGCAAAAGGAAGATACAGTAGTTGCAAAATATAATCTTTGTGATAGAAACAAAGTTGGAGATAGTATGACAGAATTTCGCAAGACCAGCAACTCATTTATAGCAAATACCATTTTCAACAACACAAAAGGATACTATACACATGGACATTTATAGTTGGAATACACGGAAATAAAATGGGCTATATCTGTGGGGAGAGAAAATGGAGAAGTTCAATGTCAGCATCTACATGTAAGCCAGGGGCCGACTGTAGAATGGACCATCAGTTGTTCATATGTAAGTTCAGGTTGAAGTTGGGAAAACAAAACAAAAGAATCCATGAAAGCCAAATATTACTTTAAGTAAAGCCCAACTAAATTTAGAGCCCATCTGTAGGATAGATTTGATACACTGACCACTAATTAAAGATCTGCTGACATCAAGAACAACATTCATGAACAAAGTGAATGTAAATTCTGAAAGAAAGAAAACATTAAAGTGAATGTCAGAGGAGACTCTGAAATTTGTTCTTAACAGTAGAGTAGCCAAAGCAGATTTAGGTTCACAGAACAGCTTGAGAAGATGAAGTCAAAGGTTGTAGTGAAATGTGCAAAGAGCTAGAGTTGGAAAATGCAAAAAGGAATAGCATGCTCAGCCTATCTTAAAGTGAACACAAAGAATGAGCTGAAGAAAAAATTCAGGCCTGAGTTGAAATATTGAAAGATTCTATGGAAAAAGTATTAAATGATGTAGGAAGGATAGAAGATTGAAAAAATGCAGAGTTACAGTATGAAAAAGAACTAGTTGACACATAACCATTTGAGCAGGTAGCATACGAGCAAGGATGGCTAGTGTTGAAGGAATCCATTCCTACTGCACTGAATGCACTATTAGCAAAAACAGGGCTCCCGAAATTGATGGAATGTCCAATGAAATCTTTCTTCTGCAAGGTAATAAAGCATTGGGAGCACTTACTCATCTATGCCAAGAACTTTGGAAGAGAGCTACTTTGCCAACTGCCTAAAAGAGATGGGTGTTTGCACCGATTCCAAAAAAAAGGTGACCCAACAGAATGCTCAAATTATAGATATAACAAGCAAGTAAAATAATGTTGAAAATTATCCACCAAGCATTGCAGTGGTACACAGGGAGCTGCCAGAAATTCAGATCATATTCAGAAGAGGATGTGGAAGAAGAGATAACATTGCTGATGACAAAGAATACCAGGAACATTTTTACTTGTGTTTTTGAATATGCCAAGGCATTGGACTCTGTGGATCATAACACACTCTGGATAAACTTGAGAATTGTAATTCCTGAACACTTCCTGGTGCTCATGTATATATGGAAAAAGAGGCAGTTGTGTGAATGGAACAAAGGAATACTTCATGGTTTAAAACTTAGGAAGAGTGTGCATCAGGGTTCTATCTTACCACTACACTTATTCAATCTGGATGCTGAGCCAACCATCAGAGAAGCTGGATTGTATTAGAAATAATGTGACATCATGGCTGACATCATGACGTAACAATCCATGATGTGCTGATGACGTAACCTCACTTGCTGAGAGTGATGAGGACTTGAAGAAGCACTTGCTGCTGGATGTAGGGACTGCAACTTTCAGCATGAATTCAGCTCAATGTAAAGAAGACCCACATCCTCATAATTCGATCAATGGGTAACATCACGATACATGAAGGAGTGGTGGAAATTGTCAAGAATTTTGTCTTGTTTGAACCCACAATTGCTATTCTTGGAATGAGTCTTCAGGAGATGAAAAGAAACACTAGGTAAAGCTGCTGCACAAGGCCTATTTGCAGTAGAGAAAAGCAAAGATATTGTTTTGAGGTATAAGGTGTGCCTGATTCAAGCTATGGTAGTTTATATTGTCTCATTTACATATGATAGGTAAACATTGAATAAGAAAGATCAGAAAAGAATCAATGCATTTGAATTGTGGTGCAGGGCAAGAATGCTGAAAATACAACAGACTCTTAAAGGACAAACAGATCCGTCTTGAAAGAAGTATGACCAGTGCTCCTTAGAGGCAAGGTTGGAAACACTTTTTCCTACATAATTTGGATATAGTATCAGGAAAGATCAATGTCTGCAGAATGATTTCATGCTTGTTAAAATGGAGGGGCAGGGAAAAAGAGGAAAACTCTTAACAAAATGGATTGAGAGAGTGTAGCAATAGGCTCAGGCATAGGAACAATTGTGAGTACGATGCAGGACTGTGTAGGATTTTTTCTGTTAGAAAGCATAGTCCACTATGTTTCCAATATTCTAATAATCTAAAAGTTCATGGATAAATTCTTCTATCATTTAATTCCATTTTTTCATGGATTTTGCAGCTCCTCTCATAGTCACTTAATTTCTAGATCTAATCATCAGAGAATGGAAATTGCAGAACACTCATGTGGATCCTATTACATACAATAAGAGGAAGTCACTGGAACATAAGAAGGAAATACTTCAAGGTTTAAAATCAAGGTTTAATATATGCCTCAGGGCTGTATCCTTTCAAGATACTTATTCAATCTGTTTGCTGAGTGTGCTAGTCCGGGTAGACTAGAGGAACAAATTCAAGGACACGCATATTGATATAAGGAAAGGAATGGGACATGGGGAAAGCATCCCAGCCCAGTCCAGTCCAAAGTCATAAGTCCAATATTAACCCATAAGCCCGAAATCAGTCTATAAAGTCTTCTTCCAGCTCACGAAATCATAGGTCAGTGGGTGCAGAATCCTGGTGTTGGCAGGGCACCTTGTCTCCAGGGCTCAGAGTCCATCAACAGCAGAAGCAACTCATCACTGCCAGAGGTCTCCATGTGGCCACCCCAGCTTCAGAGGTCTGGCTCCATCAGGGCAAAGCTGTGTGGTCTCTCCATTGGCTCCTCCAGCTTCTCAAACTCTGCAGAGATCTCTACATGGTTCCTTGCTTCCAAGGTTCAGGGTCCATCAACAGCAGAAGCAACTCATCGCATGGAGATCGCAATGAGATCTCCATCTGGGCACCTCAGCTTCAGAGGTCTGGCTCCATCAGGGTGTTCTCTCTGCCGACTCCTCCAGCTTCTCGAATGTCGCCAGCTTATCTTGTCCTTAATTAATTGTCTCTCTAACTCCCAACAACTGGGGAAGCTAGCTTCTCATCTTCATGAGGGAAATATCACAAGATTTCCCAGAAGTCTCAGGAGAAAGTCATGCCCACATAGAGGCCTTATTGGCTGCTTAATGGCTATCTCCAGATTAACAGGCTAAATTCCACCCCTACATTTCAATCATAAAATTAACATAAGCACATGACTGCCACACTGAGCAAATAATCTGAGATGAGGGACTATATGAAGAAGAACACCTTATGGAGATTGGAGGAAGGCTTATTAACAATTTATAATATGCAGATGACACAACCTTATGTGCTGAAAGTGAATAGGACTTGAAGCACTTTCAGATCAAAACCAAAGACTACAGACTTCAGTATGAATTACAACTTTGTATGAAGAAAAACCATGTCCTCAATAGAGAAATCATGGAAAAATGAGAAAGAATTCAATTATTCAAATATTTAATTATACTCACATATACAATCAATGCTTATGAAAGCAGCAGTAAAGAAATCCAAAGATATATTGCATTAGCCAAATTTACTGCACAAGATCTCTTTAAAGTTTTAAAGAGCAATGCTGTCTCTTTGAATATTAAGGTGATTCTGGTGGAAATAATTTTTTTAATCACCATATGAATATGAAAGCTGGAAAATGAAAAAGGAAGCTTGAAGAAGAATTGATGAATTTGAATTGTGACACTGGTGAAGAATATTGCTTGTGTCATTGAAAGTGTCAGAAGAGCAAACTATCTAACATGAAAGAAGTATAGCAAAAATATTCTGTAGAAGCAAGACTTTGTCTCATATTCATTGGACATGTTATCAAGAGGTATAAATGAGGGCCTATAAAAGGATATCATGCTTGGTAAAGTTGAGGGTCATTGAAAAGAAGTCCCTCATCGAGTTGGGTGAACAAAGTGACTGCCCAAATGGGCTGAAACATAGCAACAAAACTCAGGCTGGTGTAGGACGGTGTGTTCTGTGTGTTCTGTTGTACAGAGGGTCACTGGGAGTGAGAAGCAGTTAGCTTAATGGTGCATAACATGAACTCTAAAGAGAGTGATTCAAGCTTAGTGTTCCATATTCAGACGGTTTCTAAGTTGTGAACATCTGACTTACAGACGACTCTTGTTTGACCTTCAATATTATTTAAATTCATTTTTCTGTAAAAGAGTGCACAAATCCCCACTCAATAAACTCTTGATGCATGTGAAGTTTTTAAATCATCGAAATGAACTGGAACCTTTTTTTTTACACTAAATAAGGCTAAATAAGAACTGTATGCACTTATTCAGCCTCACCTACAAATTTGACCTAATAATGAGACACAGGAAGTGCTATCATAATGTGGGAATTACATATAACTAAAAAGCTCCCAAGGTGATTCTCAGGAGCCAATCAGATCTAGACTATTTCCCTTATTAATGAACCCGCCACCCCCATGCAGTGATTAAAAAATCAATTGAATCATAGTACTCGTGTACAGTCTGATACTTATGATCCAGTTTATATATAACCTGGCAATATAATCTGCAAACATAATCTGGAAACCCAGTATGGAATATTTCTTTGAGATGTCCAGATGCTTTTCTTCTCCCACTGGAATAAATATAATAAATTGTACCGAATTAGATGATTTTTCAGGAAAAAAAAGAAAACCTATTGTATCAGTTGGTAGTTACAGGCATATCATGCTGAATGGAATAATAAGGATGAGTCCAAGTTCAGGAGAAACAAATGTCATGGCTGATCAGCAGTGTCTCTTGAAGTGTAGGAGAGGGGGATAGTGCCACACATGACAAGTATTTCACTTCATCAGACAACTTTCAGCTACATACATAGAAATTGAGAAGTGCCACTTAAAAAAAACTGCTGCAGCATTCCTCTCCAATCATTTTAGTACAGTAACAGAATGTCTGCAACCACAGTACAATAATACCTCTGTCCATCATCTCAAATATACATATCAATGTTTCATCGAATGCTCATCTACATTTCAGTTGGTATCCCATCAGTTCCTTCTTTTGGCTAATCCTTGCTTTGGGTTGATGTTTTCAGTGCAGCGTGGACTTCTTTTTTCAGTACCATTGATTTTTGCTCATAATCACCTTTTGAAAAGCTTGAAAGTCAAATAATTCTTTTTGGTACAGCATTTGCTCATTGTTTCTTTCATTTTCTTTTGCAAATTGATTAAGGGCAAGTTTCTGAGTCACTTCTGACATCCATTTGCCCAACCCTTCCATCTGTGTAATGACCTTTCACTTTAGTCAGGTTTGCTATTCTTGAGGCACCTCACAGTTCATCAAGTTTTCCATCGTTAGTGTTAAATGTGTCAAGTCTTTTCTTGACATGTTCTTGATATTTAGTTGGAACATACTCCAAGTTCTGTTTTGACTCTTGTGGACTTGTTTCATTTTTCTTCAGCTTCAAGAGGAATCCACATTTGAGCTATTCATGTCCCTTTCCACAATTAACCACTGGCTTGGGTTTTGTGGCTGAGATTAAGCATTTCTGTCTCTTCTCTCAGATGCAGTCAATTTGATTTCTGTACACTTCTTCTGGAGAATACACAGTTTCCAGCACCACAGCCTCATGAAACTCACCACAGTACAACAAATGAAAAAAATGGTGGTTTCTTTTGAGAGTGTTGTTGATTTATCCCATCACATAAAATTTAAAACTGTGCAGAGAAAAAGAAATTATACAAGCAGAGGTCAGCTTCACATGGCAATAAAGGAATTGTTGACTTCTCCTGGTTAAACTCTTATTTGACTCTTCAGTACCAGAAAATAAAATACGTAAGGAAATGGATAAAATCTCTTTCTTATATAATTGTATCTCCAACCTAAATTGCAGTGACTTATATAGTAAGTACTCATTAGACATGGGTTGAAGAAAAGATTCAATGAAATGAACAAATTATGAAATTTATTTTATGACCGCTGTTCCTTTGTTAAAATAGGGTGTACAATTGTGTTGAATTAGTAGGAATCACTACTAATAGTTGGAACTTTTGGTTGATTTGGTGTCTTTATGACAGGTGTCTATGTGCATGACTCACTAGGCTTGTATGCGTGTTAATGAAAGAGAAATACACAATGGACGCTTTCTAGTCAGCAAAACTCCGGTTTTCTGGAGTGGATACAATTGTACAGTTGATTATAAACTTATTTTATGACAGTGCTGTTGATGTTGAATGCCGTGGAGCCAATTTAAACGTAGAGAGATCCAATATAATAGAGTAGAACTGCCCTGTGGAGCTGTTTAAGATGCAGCTTTGCTGGGAGCATATTATCAGGTCTTCTGTGGAGTTATTGGGTAGTTTCAAGCTGCCAATCTTTGTGTGAGCACCGCTGGGGTTCACTAACGTACCATCACTAGCAAATAGTTTTTTTTTTTAATTAAAAATTTTTTTTTTATTTTAGACATTACTGCCCTCTGGTGGTCGTGGGAACTACCCAGCACTGCTCCTGATAGCCGCCGCTGAATTTGAACCGCCAAGCCCGCAGGCCGCAGTCCTGCACTCAACTACTTACGCCACCGGGGCTCAGCCCTCTAGCAAATAGTTTTAACGTAAGTGAAAATGTCATTGACATCAAGTGAAACTGTAAAGCAGCTCCATTTAATGTCATGTATTCTTGGAACCCTATGTCTTATCAAGAGTTAGCCTTAGTTTACATTAATGTGCTAGGTAAGACAGTAAATAAAAAAAATACGTAAGATTAAGCTATTATTCATAGCAAACATTGAAGCACCATTAATTTTACCTAAAACTTGAGAGTAAAAATTTTCATGGGGAAACTATCTAAGCTCTTTAAATTATTTTATATGCATAAATAGAGTAGGAATCTCAATAGGCATTAATTTGTAAGTCTGGATTATAGCTCACGTCTCCGTTCCCCAAACGCTAGATTTTCTACTACTTGTATAGGACAAACGACATACGAGCTTTCAACCCAGTGCGCTACGGAGCTCAAGGGTGGAGCATTTACACTGGCAGATTCTCAGGGGGAAAAATAGCATGAAGAATACCAAATCCTTATAATAGAGGAAGTATGAAATACAGATGTTGAAGCATTATGCTTTCAAAAAGAAGTAATTTCTCTGATTTTTATTAGAAAGAGGATATATGATCATAGCGCTGTATGGTAAATCAGCTTCTCTGTGTCTTTACCAGCTTTTATGATCAGCATTACAATGGTGGTAGCTGTCAAGAAGATTATGGCTGCTTTATTTCAAGGAAGTCTAAGAGGCAGAGCATGTAAGAGCATTTTGTGCATGTATATTTTTAAAGTCAACCATTTGGCTTTTCAGTGATGAAAAATGGCTCCTAGCAGTGCTTAAACAGGGAGATGAAGTGAAGGAGGGGAGGAAATGGGAAAAATAGTTTCATTTATTTGATACAGAAATTTCAATGTTAGCAATAGTCCATATTTCTATTAGCCATTTTATTCTAACCTAAGTGGTGCCAAAATTATTTTATTGATCAACTCTCCTGGAATTGAAAAAGAAGCATTCTGGCCAGCATTTTGTGACTTTTGCTTCCCATTACAAATCTGTATGAGTCTCCAGAGTCTAGTTGGTTTAACTATGTTTATAATTATTTTGTGAAAGATAAAATTCCCCTCTCTGTCAGTTCCCAGATCTTCAAACTCTTGCGAGGTTTATAAAGGAATAGGATGGAGATAATCTCTATCATCTATCTTCTTCTGTATTCATACATTTGATAAGAAATACTAATGGATTTGGTTATGGTACAAAAGCTATCGAAAGCAAACCATGCTTCTATTGAATTGTAACAGGGCTATTACAAAAAGAGAAGCTTTCAGGCAGTATCTGATTTGCAAACATCTTATCAATGGACTAGATATAAAACAATTAAAGCAAAAGAAAAGGACATCAGCATTCTTGCTCTTTTCTAATTTTGCCTTATTAGAATTGCAGTCACAGATGCCATTATGCTGATGTTTGAATGGTTTAGGAAACTTGGTAGTGCAGAAATTGAAGGGAAAATGATGGAGTGGAGAACCTGACTCAGCCTGCCTTAGCTACTATATTTTCTTTTTTCCTTCTTTTCTCTTATCTTTGCAGATTTTTTATTTCTTTCATTCACAAGTTGTCTGGGCATTTCTTTTATGTATTGATTTCTCTCTCTCTCTTTATTTTTAACTAAACAGATATTTATTTAGTATTTAATGTGTGCCACTCTACTAAGGTTTGAGAGAGAGAGTCTCCATTCTCATGGAGCTCAGATGAAGATGAGAGAATTAAATCAGTGAGTTAAGTGCTGGAGAAACTCAAGACAGGGGAAGCGTGCTTGATTCATAGGGATCACATAGGGTTCCCCAGAATCGAACAGGTTGCTGTTGAGGAGATTCCAACATATAGAGACTCCACAGGACAGGGTAGAACTGCCACATGTGTTTCCTAAGGCTATAATTAAAAAAAAAATCATTTTACTGAGGGCTTGTACATCGCTTTTCACAATACATAGTTACATATGCTATGCCAAGCACCTTCACATGCCTGCTTTTGTTAACATTCTCCAAATATCTGCTTTTCCATGCAGGCCCTTGATATCACCTTCTCATCTTCCCCCCTCTGTCCTTGTCCCCCTCCCCCAGTCCTCATTACTTTATAAATTATTGTTTTGTCATATCTTACACTGCCCAACCTCTCCCTTTGCCCACTCCTGCTGATGTCTATCCTTCAGCTAGGAGGCCATCTGTAGATCCTCACAGTTGGCTCCCTCTCTCCATCCCACCTTCCCTCCTCCCATCTGGTAACTCCACTCTCACCACTGGCCCCGAGGGACTCATCAGCCCCAGGTTCCCTGTATTCCCAGATCCCATCTTTGCCAGTGCACCTCCTCCAGTCTAGCTGGATTTGTAAGGTAGAGTTGGGACCATGATGGTTGAGAGGAGGAAGCCTTCAGGAACTAGAGGAAAGTTGTATGCTTCATCGCTACCTCACTGCACCTCAACTGGCCCATCTCCTCCCTGTGCCTCCCCTGTAAGGGGGTGTCCAATTGCCCACAAGTGGGTCTTAGGTCTCCACTCTGCTCTCCCCCTCATTCTTGTTGATTTGATTCTTGTTCTTTGATGTTTACTCTCTGCTCCCTTTGACCCCTCGTGATCACACAGGTTGGTTCTTCCATGTGAGCTTTGCTGCTTCTGCACTGGGTGGCCGCTTGTTCACCTTCAAGCCTTTCAGATCCCAGCTACTTTAGCATTTGGTGGCTGGGTGCCATCAGTTTCCTCCGCTCTGTCTGTCTCTGTACCCTTTTGTCCTCAGCAATCATGTTGGGAAGGTGGACACATAATGATGTCATTTTTGTTCTTTGAGTCTTGTAACCTGGTTCTTTCCACTCCTTGTGATCACACAGGCTGGTGTGCTTCTTCTATGGTGGGCTTTTTTGCTCAGTTTGGTCAACCTCAAGCCTTTAAGGCCTCAGGCATTATATCTTTTGATAGCTGGGTACCATCAGCTATCTTCACCACTATTGCTCATGTCCCCACCTGTCCTCAGTGATCATCTCAGGAATGTGCGTACACAGTGACACGTTTTTTTCCTGTTTGATCCCTGAGACCTGATCCTTTTGCTACCTCTCAGCCAGACTGGCTGGTGTGTTTCTTCTGTGTGGGCTTGCATACTTCTCAGGTAGTTGGCCATTTGTTTATCTTTAGGCTTTGGGACCCCAGACTCTATGTCCTTTGCTATTTGGGTGCCATCAGTTTTCTTCACCACATTTGCGTATGCACCTATTTGACTTCAGTGATCGTATCGGGCCAGTGAGCATCATGGAATACCAGAATCATAGAACAAAGTATTTTTGCATTGAGCGAGTGCCTGGGTGGGGGTCCAAGGTCCAGCTGCTGCCTTAGTAATAAACCTATAACTATATGTATCTGAATTTATTCCCACCTTATCATAATTATACTTACATATATGCATGCCTGTGTTTAGACCTCTGTAAGTGCTCTTTGCCTTCTAGTTCCTTTCTCTTTTTTCTTTTGCCTTACTCCTGTCCCACTGTCATGCCCAGCCTTCATTTGCATTTCACAACTTCCTCTCTGTTACATTACCCTTCCTTAGGCCCTACCAGGCCTCCCACATCCTCCTCACCACTTGCTGTTCCCCAGTCCCAGAAACTGTCCATAGCCCCCTTCCTCTGCCCGGCGTCTGCCAGGAACCATTGGTCTAGTCTTTCTCTCCTCTTGACTATTCCCCCTTTTTGATTTGGTCCATTTTGGGGCCTCAGACAGCCTTGCTTTCCCGCTATGTGACTCCCAAAATGTCCTCTGTCACTGTCTGTAGGGAGACAGTGTGACAAGCCCTATTGTTGTTTGCCCAGCCCCCCTGTGGCTTAGGTCCCTGCAGGGGCGTAGTCCTCTGATCATCGTGGGCAGGGATTGGGCCAGCATGGTGAGAGGACCAGCTCTCTTTCTCATCCATTTCCACCTGTCTCCATGTGGGTGTGACATGCTGGCCCCTCTCCACAGCCTGTTCTCTGCCACACCCACTTTGAGGGGGGGAGTCAGTCTGGCTCTGGTTGTGGTCGGCCCTGTAGCTCTCTCTTTTCATGCCTCCTTCCATGTGTCCTCGCTGTCCTCACGATCTCATGTTTCATGGTAGGATCTGCACACCCACTCCAGCTTCTGTGGAGACAAGACCTGTACTCTCCCCCTGGGTGGGTTAGTGCCCAGATTCCTCTGTTATCCTTCCACTTCTGAGACCCCTCTTTGCCCCTCCCTCCTCCATCCTTCTCCCTTACTGTGCTGTATCCAACATGTACCTCCCTGGGTTTGGTCCCACCTCCTCCCCTTTCCCTGAATCTCTAACCAACTGTTAAGTTATAGGGAGTTTCTTTTTTTATAACTATCAGATTGGTTGCACTTACCTCAGTGGACTCATGCTGTACTTCTCCTTTTATGATTGACTCACTTTGCTTAGCATAATTTCCTCCAATTCTTCCCAAGAGAAGACATTTCATGTGCTCTTCAGTGATTTTGAGTGAAGCATAGTACTCCATTATGTGTGTGTGCCGGAGTTTGCCGATCCACTCATCTACCGATGGAAATTTAGATAATTTCCAACTCTTTGCGATAGCAAATTGCACTGCAATAAACATTGGCCTGCATACCACTGGCCGTGGTTCACTTCTTACCTCTTCTGGGTATATACCCAGTAGAGGGATAGCTGGGTCATAAGGTAGCTCAGTTTCCATTTTCGTTAGGTATCGCCAGGCTGCTTTCCACAAAGTCTATACATATCTACACGAACACCAGCAATGTAGAAGTGTTCCTATTTCGCCACACCCCCTCCAACATTTGTTGTGCCCCAATTTTCTGATGTGGACTAACCTCAAAGGTGTTATATGGTATCTCACAGTTGTTTTGATATGCATTTCTCTGATGGTTAATGATCGGGAGCATTTTCTCATGTTTATTGGCCATATGGGTCTTCTCCTTAGTGAAACTTGTCAGTTCTTTTATCCATTTCTTCAAAGGGTTAATTGATTTCCTCTTTTGACAGCAAGGAGGGTATGGTAGATTTTCATAAAAGCCCTTTGTCTGTTGTGTTGTTGCTAAAAATCCTCTCCAAGTTTGTGTGTTCCCTAGTTACCCTCCTGGTAAAGTCTTTAGTAAGTAGTCCCATTTGTCAATTTCAGCTTCTCCTGTATGTGCACTGTGCCCTGTTGAACCTCCGTCCCAGTGGGCCGCAGTCCCGCGCACAACCACTACGCCACCGGGACTCAGTCCCCAGACTACAGTTTTTATTGGAGCAGACTACAGCCTCTTCCTCCGGTGACAAAGCTGGTGGGTTTGAGCCATCCACCTTATGATGAGAAGCCAAACACGTGACTTGCCTCACGAACGCTCCATCCCAGATGAAGCTATTTCCAAAACAAAGGAAAAAAAGACCAAAGTTTCACGTAGGAAGATCCATCTAAGTTGATGCATCTGAAATATTTAATAAATGACAAAGACTATGCAGGCAGTATATTTTATTATTGATTTTCTTATAATCAAGCAATTCCAAATGCTTTAAAAGATCTAAATAGACAGAAATGCATTTTGTGAGAAATTATCATTATTGGGGTAGGAAACATCCGATTATTTATAGTTATGCTGCTTTTTCATGTGCCAAGGAAAATATGCCATTTCCTAACACTAATGTTCAATGACTAGCTGACTATTTTAATCTATTCAAGGTTGGAAAGTCAGCTGGATGGGCCTTTGTCACTAGGAGTGGGTAGGAGAACAGATGGCTTATATCCTAGAATGGATACAGAGTTAGTAGTAGAGTGTGATAACTACTACTTGTCTGATTTTTTGGTAGACGTTTATTGTGATGTTGCTATGTGCTGACAAGTTGACTCTGATTCTTGGGGACCTTTTTTATAACAGAATGGAATACTGTGTGCTCCTGTATTATCCTCACAATTTTCATGTTTAAGCTCATTGTGTAAGCAGCATTGATAAACACAGAAAATAGTGAAGTTGTGAAATATTTTGTTTCACTTGCCCATGGAAGCAGTAGTCTAGAAAACAAAAGACATACACCGCTAAGCGAATCATCTGGGAAAAGCCTTTGTGGAACAAAGATGCCCTTTTGAGGACTAATGTGTGTCTGACATAAGCCATAGCACTTTCATTTTGTTTGTAAGCATGAAAAAGCGAAGCAATCATTAAGAAAGAAAAGAAAAACTGCCATAGTTACATATTCTGTTGTCAATTTGAGAGTATGAAAAGTGAACGTCAGGTTGCAGCTTGATGATTGCATTTGTAGGGGGGACACATACTCATTCCCTATTAGACATTCCTGCAGACAAGCACAAGAAGCTACACTAGCGCCCAGAAGCTAAAAGAGCCACATGGACACCCCCTTTGGCGCTAAGATGCTTCCACCTCTACTGGATTCACAAAGCTTTTCACCCACTGGCCTGTCATCTTCCTGAATTTGGTGTCATTGCATGTGTTATGTGAGTCTGAAGAGGAATTTATAGACTGGTATTGGACATATGGGCTAATATCATACTTGAGGATTTGAGCTGGACTGGGAAGGGTTGTTTTCTCAATATTCAATAGCTCTTGTATTTAAAGCTCTTTCTTATACACATATGAGAATCTCTGAATTTGTTTCACCAGCCAACCCAATGAATACAAGAACAAAAGGGGCATTTGAATTATGGTGTTTGAGGAATATTGAGTGTATCATGAATTACCAAAATAAATTGTACATAGTGCAGCCAGCCTCAGAAGCAGAAATAGTGAGGTTTTGTCAGGAAGGATGTGTTTCTAGTGCGGGACATCATGTTTGGCAAACTTAAAGGGTCAGCAACAAAGGTGAAGACCCTAAATTAGAACGATTGGTTCAAAAGGGCTCAAGCATGCGAGGCTGAGACAGGATTTGGGCACTGCGTTCTGTTGTATATAGGTGCACTATGACTATGAACAAAAGAAACGGTCACAGTGGATTCCAGAAGAGCCTCTCAAACTTGCTCTTAATCATAGAGTACTAAGGCAAGAGGTAAGAAATGATAAAGTAAGAGAGCTGAATGGGAAATTTCAGAGAACAGCTCAGGAATAAGTGGAAAATATTTTAAGAAAACGTGCAAAAGCCTAGCATTAGAAAACTACAAAGAAAGAACAGATGTTCAGCATAACTTAAAATGAAAAAAATCAAAGAAAAAAATTCAAGGCTCAAGTGGCAATATCGAAATGTTATATGTGCAAAATATTGAGTTTTGCTGAAAGAATGAAAAGAAGATGGAAATGCTACCCTAATTCGCTGTACCAAAAAGAATGAGTTGACATTAAAACTTGGTAGGATGTAGCATATGATCAAGAAGTAAAGTTTTTGCACAAAACAAGGCTCCAGGAATTGATGGAATACCAAATGTAACGTTTCAATAAGCTGATGAAGCACTGAAGCACTCCCTCATCTTAGCCAGGAAATTTGGAAGAGAGATGGTTGCCCATCTGACTGGAAGAGATCCATATTTGTACCTATTCCAAAGACAGGTGACTCAATAGGATGTCTGAGTTATAGAACAATAGCATTGACAATCACATATAAGTAAACTTTTGTATAATATCATCCAACAAAGATTGCAGTAGTACATTGATAGGGAGCTGTCAGTAGTTCAAGCTGAATTCACAAGAGAATGTGTAGCAAAGGATATCAATACTGATGTCAAATAGATCTTGGGTGAAAGAGAGAATTCCTGACAGATATTCACTTGTGCTTTATTTAATATGCCAAGGCATTCCACTGTGTAGACCATAAAAGACTATGGAAAACCTTGAGAAGAAAGGGAATTCCAGAACATTTCTTCATGCTCATGTGGAACTTGTATATGGATCGAGGCAGGCGTGAGGATAGAACAAGGGAATTCTGCATGGATTAAAATCAGGAAACGTGTACATCAAGGTCATACACTTCTCACCACACTTAATTAATTCTGAGCAGATCCTCAGAGAACCTGGCTTATCTGAAGAAAATTGTTGCATCCAGATTGGAGGCAGGCTTAATAATAACCTGCTTACTGAAAGTAAGGAGGACCTGAAGCACTCTCTGAAGAAGCTCAAGGTTTGCAGCCTTCAAGATGGGCTACAATTCAATATAAAGAAAATAAAAATCCTAACAGCAGGGCCAAAATAGGTACATCACAATAAATGGAGAAAAGATCTAAGTTCCAAAATTTTCCCTTTCTTGGGTCCACACTCAATTCTCTCAGGAGCAGGAGTCAAGTGATAAATAATACATTGCATTGGATAAATCTACTGCACAACAGCTTTCAAAGTTTTGAGAAACAGTGGAGTTACTTTGAAGACTCAGGTGTTCTTGATCCCAGTCATGTGTTTCCAGTTGTCTCATACGCAAGTGAAACATCAGCAGTCAATAAGGAAGACCATAGGAGAACCAATGCATTTGCATAACAGTGCCGGTAAAGAATATTGAAAGTACCATTAACTGCCAAAAGAACAAACAAATCAGTTTTGGGAACGGTACAGTCAGAAAGCTCCTTAGAAGCAAGGATGCTGTGACTTCATTTCACGTAGTTGGGACATGTTATCAGGAGAGGTCACTCCTTGGTGAAGGAGATCAATCTCGGTAAAGTAGAGGGCCATCCATTGAAAAAGAAGCCGCCCTTTGGCAAGATGGATTGACACTGTGGTTGCAACAATGGGCTCAAACATGAGGAACAATTGTGAGAATGTCACAGGACGAGGGAGTCTGTGGTGTGATGGCGGGGAAGACGAAGGGGCCTGCTTTTATCTCTTGTACACAGGGGTGCTATGAGTCAGAATTGACTGCACAGCACCTCACAACAGCAGTGATGCCACTCAGAGCTAGTTCCATGGTGCCCAACAACAAAAACTATGGAAGGCGAAATAATGCAAGCTAAAATTTCCAGTGAAGTTTCTTAATTTTAAAATTTGAATTTTGCCAAAATTAGTTTATTGCTGACTGCCCTTCTTGATTTGTTTTGGAGATCTCAATGTTTGAGGAAAGCTTATGTCATCTGCTTAGTTCCTCAATTTACAAAGCATTTTTGTTCTTAATCCAAAGGAATCAGATGCATGTTGCATACATATTTTATTATACTGAAGTGAGCATATGCATAGACTATATAAAGGTAGGATTGTTAAATTAGTAAGTTAAAAATATCTTTAGAATTAAAATCAAACCCATGAGCCACTGCCATGAGTCAACTTTGACTCACAATGCCACTACTGGTTCTCGGGAGTGAAAGATGCCCTCCTTGTTTTTATGTGCCGTTGTTGCAGTTCTGACTCACAGCAACCCAATGTATACGACAGTGAAACAGTGCCCTAAAAGTCATCAACTTCTTTTTTCTTTTTATTGCCCTGGAAGCATGTAAAATCATGCTTAAAAAAGGACTAATATGTCACTGAAGCGTCTTTGTGGCAGAGTGGATGACATACTGGGTTGCTAAGGGCAAAGCCAGCAGTTTGAATCCATCAGCCATTCCGTCCGCGAAGGGTGAGGCCATCTTCTCCTGCACATACATACAGCCTAGGAAACTGTCCTACTTAGTCCGTGGGGCTCACTCTGAGTAGAATTAATGAACTTTTTGGTCATTGATCGGCTGTAATATATAGTCCAGGATCCCCTGGGGATTCAACGGGTTATGATCTTGGCTATTAACTAAAGGTTGCTGGAACAAAACAGCACCAAACATGCCCCATCCAGAATCTCCTTCTAAGTATGACCTAGCGATCTCCTTTGAAAAGTCACAGCCTTGCAAATCCTATGGAGCCCAGGTCTACTCCATAGTACAGAGAGTCACTCTGAGTCAGAGTTGATGAGGCAACATTAGTATATGTCTATATATTATACATAGCATACACACATAACTGTTTAGGAACATACACATTTCTGGTGTTGAGTGGAAGTTAGACCATTAAATCTGCATTCAACAGTTCCAACCACTCATCCATTGTCCTGCCCCGACCCAGGCCTCTGATTTCTTTTCTTTCAGAGTCTTCCATCTTTGCTCTCACGCAAGACAACATCTTTCAAGCTTTTAGTCCTTGGCTTCCTCTTCCCTTCCTTGCTCTCACTACCTTGGTACTTTCCCAAGTCTGCTCCCTTGGCATGCAAGTCTCTGTCTTGAGTTTGTTTTTATACTAGTCATTTCATACAGTATTTGTTTCTTTGCTATTGAGTAACTTTGCTTCAATGTTGTGTTAGTCTGGGTAGACTAGAGGAACAAATTTCAAAGACGCGCATATGGATATAAAGAAAGGGTTTATATACAAAAGAATGGAACACTGAGAAAGCATCCCAACCCAGTCCAGTTCAAAGTCATAAGTCTGATATTAACACATATGCCCGATATCAGTCTATAATGTCGCTTTCTGACTCACAAAGTCACAGGTCAGTGGGTGTAGAATCCCAACACTGGCAGGGGTCTCCTCATGGCTCCTCGCTTCCAGGGCTCAGGGTCCATCAACAGCATGCCACGCCAGCTTCAGAGGTCTGCCTCCGTCAAGGCAAAGTCGTGTGGTCTCTCCACTGGCTCCTCCAACTTCTCCGAGGCTGCCATTTGGTCTTTTCTGTGATTCATTGTCTCTGAGGCTAACTCCCAACAAATGGGGGAGATAGCTTCTCAACTTCACGAGGGAAATATCATGAGATTTCCCAGAGATATCAGAAGAAAGCCATGCACACATAGAGGCCTCATTGGCTGCTCAATGGCTATCTCTAGATTAACAGGCTAAACTCCAACCCTATGTGTCAATCATAAAATTAACATAAGCACATGACTGCCACAAATGTTTATCCATATCATAGGTTCTTTGTGATTTCATCATTGTTCTTTATGCACAATATTCTATTGCTTGCATACAATATATTTTCTTTATACCTGTGGGATTTTTCCCAACTTCTTGTTATTGTGACCAGTGTTCCAATGAACACAGGAGTGTATGTGTCTGATCCTGATAGGTTTCTTACTTCTTTTGGCTATATCCCCAGAAAAGGTAGTGCTGGATTATATGAAGCTTCTATATCCAGTTGTTTGAGGTAATACCTTATCTCTTTACCCTATATTTGTAAATATTTACAGAATTACTAACAATGGAAAAGTGTTTCAATTTCTCCAAATCTTTTCCAGGATTTGTTGTTTTCTGCTTTTTTAAAAATTGGGCTATCATTTCTTGTGTAAGATATTATCTCATCATTCTAATTTGCATCTCTAAGAAGGCTAATGGTCTTGGAGAATTTTTCCATATGTCATTTTTTGGGGGGCATCACTGCCCTCTGCTGGTGGGAGTAGTAGGCCCAGCCTTTGCTCCTGTGGAGTTGCTGCTGGAATTGAACCTCCATCCCAGTGTGCCGCGGACCCGCGCACAACCACTACACCACCGGAGCTCAGCCCCATTTGGATGTCATTTTTGGATGAAACAGTAGATTGACAAAGAGCTATCAGAGATTCAGGCCTGATTCAGATGAGTACACTGAACAAGGCATATCATTGCTTATATCAGATGAATCTTGTCTGAAAGCAGAGGGCACCTGAAATATGTTCACGTGTGTTTATTCACTGTGCAAAGGCATTCTACTATGTGGACCATAATAAACTATAATCTTGGGAAGATTCATGGTACTCATGGGTAACTAGTCAATGGAATAAGAAGCAGTCATGTGGATAGAAACAATGGTGCATGGTTTGAAATCAGAAAATGTGTATGTCAGGATTGTGTCCTCTCACTATCATTATTCAATCTGTATGTTGAACAAATGATCAGAGAAACTGGATTATGTAAAGATGAATGTGACATCAGGATTGGAGGAAGACTTATTTAAAAACCTGAGATATGCTGATGACACAACTTTGCTTGCTAATGTGAGAAAGACTTGAAGCACTTGTTCATGAAGATCAAGGATTACAACTTTCAGTGTGGATTACAACACAATGTAAAGATGAACAAAAACCTCACAATTGGATCAATAGTTATGACACTGTGTCAATCCCTCTTGTCAAGGGTCTTCCTCTTTTTCTGATGTCCTCCTATTTTACCAAACAGGATGTCCTTCTCTAGAGACTGATCTCCCCTGATAACATGACTCAAGTACATGAAATGAAGTCTTACCATGGCTCTCAGTAGCATATAGGCAAGACAGGTTTATTTGTTCTTTTGGCAGTCATGACATTTTCTATACTCTTCACCAGCTCTATAATTCAAGTGCATCTATTCTTCTTTGGTCTTCCTTATTTAATGTACATCTTTGCATGCATATGAGGTGATTGAATATACCATGGCATGGATCAGGTGTACCTCAGTTTTCAAATTAGCATCATTGTTTTTCAACATTTTAAAGAGTCTCAGACAGCAGATTTACCAAATGCAATGCATTCTTTAATCTCCTGACTGCTACTCCCAAGGTCACTGGCAGTAGAAATCCTTGACAGCCTCAGTCACTTTTTTGTTTATCATGATGTTACTTACTGGTCCAGTTTTGAGGGATTTGTTTTTTTACATTGACTTGTAATTCATAATGACACCTGTGGGACTGATGGACAAAGGGGAAGGACAGGGACGGAAAGATAGGTATGAAAGGAAATAATAATAAAAATAAGAAGACAGAATCATATACCCAGCTGGGGGTATATTAACTGGGATCTAGCAACTCTATGATGTGATGAGCTGGACATAATGACACCTTATCAGCAAGTACTTCAATTCCTCTCTCTAATCAGTAAGCAAGGTTGTGTCATCTGCATATTGCAGGTTATTAATAAGCCTTTCCCCAGTTCTTTTTTTCTTCACTTATAAAAAATAATTTTATTGGGGATTCACACAGCTATTATAACATTCAATACATCATCTGTATCAAGTACATGATATATAAGCATTTTTATATAAGCATTTTTGAAGCATCCAATTAACTTTAAAAAAATAATAGGCTGAGCCCCGGTGGCATATGTGCACGGGGCTGCGGCCCACTGGGATGGAGGTTCAATTCCAGCTCCACGGAGCAAAGGCTGGGCCTCCTCCTCCCACCACCAGAGGGCAGTGATGCCCCCCAAAAGCAAAAAAAAAAAATAATTTTATTGGGCGCTTGTACATCGCTTTTCATCATACATAATTCAATACATAGTTACATATACTGTGCCAAGCACCCCCACTTGCCTGTCCTCGTCAACATTCTCCCAACATCTGCCTTTCCACTTGGGCTCTTGATATGAGGCTCCCCTTCCTTCCCCCTCAACCTTTCCCCCCTCCCTCCAATCCTCATTACTCTGCTGATGATACATTCTTTTTCATATAATCCAACTTCTCTGATGATTTTCTCAGCATGCAGATTGAGCGAGAATAGTGGAAGGATACAGTCCTGTCACACACCTTTTCTGTTTTTAAACCATGCAGGATTACTTGTTCTGGTTACACCCTGGCTTCTTTACCCATGTACAGGTTCTGCATGAACACAGTGATGTGCTATGGAACTCCCATTATTCTCAAGGTTAACCATGGTCTGCTATGATACACACAGTCATGTTTATGTATCTTAAATAGCAACGACAAGTCTGTCAAACACTTCATAACATGGATAAAATTGGAAAATATTATGCTCAACAAAGTTATTCAATCTCATAAAGATAGCTATTTCATGTCACAATTATTGCAGAGGAAAAACGAACAAACAGGAAAAAACATGGTTTGCACACCAACGGAAAAGACTTTGAAGGATATGAAGAGGGAAGGGGTGGGGCTGAGGGGCAGAGGGGAGGGATGGAAAGGTTAGAAGAAAGGGTAGATATGAAAGTAAATAATAATAAAAATAAGAAGAACTAATGATATACCCAACTGGGATGTATTAGCGGGGATCTAACAGCTCTATGATGAGATGGGCTGGACAATTATGTTTAGATGTTTTTCTTTGTATGTTTTCTATTCCACAAATTGGGAAATTAGAAACAAAACATGTTCTTCTTTTTCTTGAATGCCTTGACATTAGTTTCCCTTTATTGCCAGCCACCCCCATGAGCAATCAAACAAATACATAAATTTTTAAAAAGCATAACCCTTAAAAAGTCATCCTGATTTCCTGGTTTGTAAGATCTAAACACTAGTCTGAGTATTTTATTTACTAATTTATTTTATATTCTATTCTATAATTTATGGAAAATAGCAGTTAGTACTGATGACTTGGTGGATAGGAGGGAAAAGGAAGTCACTTATGGGGAAGCAGTGGGTTTTTGTTTCTGATGGTTGTTGTCAATAATAGGTGATTGTGACACACAACCATACTTGGTAAAGTGAATGGGCATTGAAAGAGGGGGCTTCAGGGAGGTGCGTTGACTTTGTGATTCAAGACTGGTATCGGGCATGGGGACATCGGCAGGTGTGACACAGGACCTGTCTTTCAAACACACACACACAAACACACACACACACCACACACCACACATACACATACACACACACACACACACCAACTTTCGTCAGCATTTACTCTTTTCTCTGTTTATCATGATGCCTTTTCCCCTCAATTATGAGGATTTTGGTTTTCCTTACATTGAGTTGTAATCCATATCTGCTGTAGTCTTTGCTCTTCATCAATATGTGTGTTAGGGCTGAGCCCCGGTGGCATACCAGTTGAGTGCAGGACTGCGGCCCACTGGCTTGGCAGTTCAAATCCAGCAGCAACAAGGCTGAGTAGCTCCCATGACCACCAGAGGGCAGTGATGCCCCAAAAAACAAAACAAAACAAAATAAGTGTGGTAAGTCCTATTCATTTTTAGCTATCAGCATATTTCAGGTTATTAGTACTCTTTCCTAGTGCAGCTTATAAGATTATTTGCATAGAGATATAACAGTCTTTCTGATAGTATACCACACAGTATCCCCTTATTTTGTTTGAAAGCTTCTCATACTGTATATAATTTCTACATGAGAATAGTGAAATTTTTGAAATTGCTAATTTTCTCAATGTTATCCATAGTTTATACACATTCACACAGTTAAATCCTTTGCATAAACAATATAACACAACTAAACTTCTTTCTGGGGTTCATCTACATTGGAAATTATACCTCTATTTCATGTCTTTTCTATTTATTTATTTTTCAAAAACATCTAGTGGGAGATAATACAGATACAATGCTATTCCATAATTCACTCACATCAGATAGTATTGTACAGTTGCCACCAGGAAACCTTATTCTTGTTGGTCTGTGGGTCCATTAATCCTGGGTTTCATATACATAAAAATAGAAAAAACATGCAAAAAAGATTCAAGAAGACTACCCATAATGACAAAGCACACCAGCAACCACCTCCAATAAGAAAAAAGACAGCAACCAAAAAATCAAGCAAACAACCAACCAAACCAACAAAAAAGAAATCACAGAAAATATGGAAAACCCGAACTAGTCCAAAGTGTATCAGAGGGGAGAATCAAGAGAGAAGGTTTTGGCCATTCAAGTCAGAGTCATCATTATGATCTCTTATAGTTCTGTAGTCATCCCTCTAATACACTCTGTTTGGTAAACTGCCTACCCCCCACCAATCCTTCAATTACGGTTAGAAGGAAATCACCGAGGTTTACTTTCTGTGTAGATCTCGCACATGTGTCTTCTTAATCAGTCTTAGATTGCTAGTCATTTTCTAGTCATTTTCACTGCTGCATCTGCATTTGTATTATCTTCAGTCAAATCTCATTTTCATGAGATATCAGTGATATTATCTGCTAATTTCTACATTCTGATGAGTCACTTTTCTTTGGAATGGGCCCTAATATGGATCACTTTTTGTTGGTGGCCAGATTTCTGTATACACTAATTAAAATCAGCATTAGATTAGGATTCAGGATACCAGTGTTTTAGGCCCAGTGCTGGAGTGTAGTGTTGCTTTGGGGAAGGCTTCTTTGACCCTAGTTGGTAGACTCAGGTTGATTCCCTGTTAATGTACCTCACATGTAGTCACCATCCATTTGCCAATGAATGTTTGCTTTTAACTATAATACTGAATAGTTCCAACAGAATTTCCAAGCTAAACAAGATGAGGAAGAAAGGCCTGGTAATATAATTCTGAAAAGCAGTCAACAATTCTGTAGATTACGAAGGGGTCATATACAACATATCATGGCACAGGAACAGAGAGTATTTTGTTCCCTTATGCATAAACTACTCAATGGCATCTAGTAACAAAATATCTCAATTATACATCTCTTTGGAAATTCACCTGAGGGAGATTCTGTGGGAAGAGATGCAGTACTACCATTTTCTGGATGCTGGTGGTTCATAGGTATGTCCTTGCACAAGAATGGGTTTGTGTAGGTCAAATATGGCTTTCGTCACCCACTTATTACCCTCTCCATAGAGAAAGCCCTTGTCTTATGACCAGTGAGTACCAGAGAACATATATTGATGCGTGGCCCCCACTAAACTTAATTAGTTTTAGAAGAATCATCTAACTCAAACATGCCTGCAGTACTTGTTGAGATCTCTTTTTAAACTCTAACCTAGTTTATACACCCATTTGTCCAGTCTTGCTTTCCTTTCTCATCATATGTATTGTTTAGATGTCAGGAAACCTCCGACATGGCTGCAAAAATCTGCTAAAGATCAGAACTTGGAATGTGCAAAGTATGAATTTAGGAAATTTTAAAGTGGTCAAAATATAAAATAGTATGCATAAATATTGATATCCCGGGCATTAGTGAGCTGAAATGCACTAACATTGGCCATTTTGAATCAGAAAATCTTATGATTTACTATGCCAGTTATAACACAATAAAGAGGAATGGCTTGCTATTTATTGTCAAAAAGGACATTGTAAAATCAACCAAGAAATACAATGTTGTCTATGATGTGATTATTTCTAACCATGTATAAGGAACTCCAAGCAATACAACTATTATTCAAATTTACGCTTTAGCCACAATGGCTGGTGATGAAGAAATTGAAGAATTGTACTAACCACTACAGTCTGAAATTGATCAAACATTCAATCAAAATGCATTAATAATTATTGGTGATTGGAATGCAAAAGTTGGAAACAAAGAATAATGAATAGTATATGGAAAATATGGATGTGGTCATAGAAATGAAGCTGAATATTGCTTAACAGAATTTTCTAAGACAAATGACTTTTTCATAGAAAACACCTTTATTCAACTACACAAAAGAAGACTATATACTGGACTTCTTCAGGTGGAATCCACAGACATCAAATCTACTATATCTAGGGGAAGACACGATGGAAAAACTCAATATCAGCAGCTAAATCCAGTGCAGGGGTTGGCTTTGGAAAGGCCATGCATTGCTCATATATAAGTGTAGGTAGGGGAAATAATATGTAGAAAAATGAAAACAAGTCCATGAGAGCCATGATAGGACTTTGAATATATCCAACTTGATATATGGAATATCTCAATAACAAATTTGGCATATTGAACAATAATGACAGAAGACCTGATGATCAATCGGAGGGCATCAAGAAAGTCATTCATGATGATGGCAAAAGGTCCTTAAGAAGCCATGGAAGAAAGGAAAGATCAAAGTGGCCAGCACTCTGAAACTTTGTCTCAATCATAGAGTAGCTCAGGCAAATGAATAAATGATGACATCAAAGAGCTAAACAAAAATTTTCAAAGAGAAGAGAGAGAAGACAAAGCCAATTATTATAATGAAATGTGCAAAGACTTAGAATTAGAAAACCAAAAGACAAGAACACACAGTATTGTGCATATCTGAAACTGAAAGAACCCAAGAAAAAATTTAAGCCATGAGTTACAACCTTGAAGGATTGCTTGGGAAAGCATTGAATAATAAAATAATCATCAAGAGAAGATGGGAAGAATATACAGACTCGCTGTATCAAAAAGTTTCAACAGTTTCAGGAGTCAACATGACATGTGAAGAAGAACCAATGGTGCTGAAGGAAGAAACTCAAGCTGCACTGAAAGCACGATCCAAAAACAAGACTCCAGAACTTGATGGAAGACCAAAGGAATGTCTCCAATATCTGATAAAGGCCTAAAAGCATTCACTTGTCTGTGCAAGGAAATTTGTAAGACAGCCACTTAGCCAACTGCTAAGATCCATATTTGGAATCCATATTTGTGTTCATTCCAAAGAAAGATGACCCAAAAGAATGCTCAAACTATAGAATGATATTGCTGATATCGACATGCAAGTAAAATTTTGTTGAACAAAAATAGGTGTACCAGAACATTGACCAGGAACTTTCATGGGTTCAGGCTGAATTTAGATGAGACCTGGAATAAGAGATGTCATCGCACATGTCAGATGGATCTTGGTTTAAAGCAGAGAATACTAGAAAGTTGTTTGCTTGTGTTTTATTGATGATGCCAAGGCATTGGACTATGTGGAACATAAGAAACTATGGATAACTTTGAGAAGAATGGGAATCCCAGAACACTTCATTGTGCTCACGGAAAACTTATACACATACCAAGAGGTAGATGTGCAAACAGAGCAAGAGAATACTGAATGATTTAATATCAGGAATGAGATGCTTCAGGATTTTGTTCTCTCACTGTACTTATTAAATTTATATGATGAGAAAATCATCAGAGAAGTTGGGTTATATGAAGAAAATTGTGATGTCAGTCTTGGAGGAAAGCTTATTAACAACCTGTGAAAAGCAGATGACACAACCTTGTTTGTGGAAATAGAGGAGGAATTGAAGAACTTGCTGATGAAGATTAGTGATGGAAACTTTCAGAGAATTGGCTCAATGAAAACAATATCAAAATCCTCACAACTGGATCAATAAATAGTTAACATTATGGTAAATGGAGAAAGAGTGAAAACATCAAGATTTTTGTCTTGTTTGGATTCACAATCAATGCTCATGGATGCAGAACTCGAGCAAAAGGTGAGTTGCGTTAGGTAAATATGCTGCACCAAACCTCTTTAGACAATTGAAAAGCAAGGATGTTACTTTGAGAATTAAGTGGAGGCTGACTCAAGCTATGATATTTTAAATAGCCTCATCTGCATGTGAAAGTTGGACATTAAATAAGGAACCTTGAAGAAGAATCCATACATTTGAATTGTGATGCTGGAAAACATAGACAGTACCATGGACTGTTAAAAGAACAAAGAGATCTGTATGGGAAGGAGCAGGTCTGAGTGCTTTTTAGAGGCACATAGTTTGGACGTACTTTGGACACGTTATCATGAAAAATCAATCTCTGGAGGAGGATATCACATTTGGTAAAGTTGATGTGCAGCGACAAAGAGGAAGACCCTTAACAAGACGGATAGACACAGTGGCTGCAAAAAAAAACAACAACAATAACCCAGGAATAGTCATAATTTTTAAGATAGAGCAGGGCTCTACTAATGTGTATAGGGTTGGTGTGGATCAGAACCAATTTAATGGCGCATAACAACATTCCTACATTAGACTTTGTTTCCTTGAGATTCCAAGCTATAGCAAGAAACTTGATCAAACATTTGCTTTTTGTTCTTTCTGGACTGCAGTTTTACGTTTTTATAAGACTAGGAATTTAGGTTAAGTCCTCTAAGGATTTTTCTAACTCTAGAATTCTATGCTTTGTAGGAGTGACCTAACAGCTTTTAATTGTATGAAGTCAACTTCATACTCAATTTATTTTAGCTTGATCATTCCAGTCTTCCCATTTCTGATTTATCCCCCTAAGTATGGTTGGATTATTTAAAAAAATCATTAAGAATTAGATTAAAAAGATAATGATTTTTTCCATGAATTTTTTGAAGTCCCCTTATATGCTTGAAGTTTCCTCAAAAAATCTCTAAATCTCTGAGATTTATAAATACTCCTTTTTTTCTGACACAAATTTCTAGACTGAAATGTAAACTTACTTTTTCTGTATAAATTAAGATATTAAATGATGGAAGGTCTACTAATTTATGCAGAAGGAAACATTGTCTTTAAGCAGGGAGAAAATAGCTTAAAATTAATTTTAGAAAAAAAATTAAAAAAATTAATTTTAGTTACACTGGAATGCATTAACATAGTCCCTTTGAAATATATGAAAATATTCTTATTTTATAGTTTATCTTAATAAGTATTTAACCCATATACTGATTCTTTTAACAATTTTTCTTTATCAAGTGTAACTGAACAAAATCATTAGTGAACATTGTAGAATTGACAGATTTTTATAAGGGAAAGAGAAGAGGGTGTTGAACGTATACAGTATGTAGATATGATTTAAAATGTCTATTACACATCTATTTCTTCCCAAGTACCTCTTGTCCTCTCCACCTTGTCAATGTCCACCCCTTATCTCCTATCTGCAGGACTTGAGGATTTGACTCCCTCAGGTTTTGCTTCTCTTTATCCTTCTCCTTTCCCTTTTCACTTTCTCTTTTTAACTTATTCCCTGTAATTTAATTCTCTTCTGCATCCTATCCCTTAGCTTGCATAATGTCACTGGCCATTTCACTGAAGTCAAAGTTTCTTTTTAGCTTAGCAAATTAAAGATGCTGCAGTCATCAGAATTCATTCTTCACAGAAGAGAATGGATTATTTTTATATGCCACAAAAGACTCCCATGTTCTAGTAAAAAAAGATTATTACTTACAGAAGCAAGAATGAAATAAGTATTTCGTTAGGTATGTGGGAAAGTACATACAGATGTCTGGAATTAGCTGGCCTATATTCTCATTTATTCCATTAATTTGTGTCCTTTATAGGTTAGTGACAAGTCTGACCTTCACTTGGTTCTTCTAACTCTTGCCTTTGTGTTTTTGTACAAAAGGTCTTTTTTCTTTCTGCTTAAACTGTACCAATCCTAGGACACCCAACGCAGCTCCCATTTCTTTCATGACATTCTCTTTGACTAATCTACTACACCCCAATATTTTAATTTTATTTCCACATTGTCCAAACACTGACATTTATTTTGAAAAATTTCCATTTTATAAGCTAAGTCAAATACTTATATGTAGTGAATCCTTGGAACCACTACATGATTTAGTAAAAGTAAAGTATTTTTGTTCCCATTTTATAAGTCAGAAACACAGGACTAAGAAAGAATGAGTGATTTAGAAAAGGTCTTAATGTTGACATATGATATTGCTGAAATCCTAACCTAAATATTATAATAACATACTCAGTGTCCATGCCATTTACATAGTGCTACTCTCTTGGAATGCACGTATTGCTGTTACTCATTTAAATTATATGCAGCAAGGCACTGATTTGGGCTTCATAGTACTCTAGGTAATTTTCCTTCTTCTTCCCAAGAATACAGTTGGGCATCTAAGTTCAGGGTTCCCCTCGATTTTTTCAGATGTTTAAAAGACACTTTTTCTAGTTTTTCAAAATCAGAGAGAGTTTTGCAGCAGGATCTAGAAAGAGGAGAATGCGGCACGAATGTTAAGAGAGGCAGAGTGAATGAATTTGGACAGTAGCTTTAAGTATTTTTGCCAAGATATGTCATTAATAATGAGGATTAGTATCTTTTTTTGGAATCAGCAATCAAGAAATGACGCAATATATTTCACTGGCAAAATCTTCTAAGATCTCTTTTAAGTGTTGAAGAAGAAAGATGTCACTTTGAGTACTAAGGTGCACCTGTTCCAAGCCATGATACTTTAAATAACCTCATACACATAGGAGAGTTGGATCACAAACAAGGAAGACTAGAGAAGAATTGATGCATTTGAATTATGATGCTGCAAAGAATATTGAAAATACTGTGGTCAGCTAGAAGAACAAACAAATCAGTCAGAAGAGAAGGACAGCCAAAATGCTCCTTAAATGTGAGGATTTACAACAAGAGAACAACATGGTTCACAGAGAGACAAAGAAGACCCTCAATAAAATGAATGGACCCATGGCTGCAAGTAATGGATTCTCACATGACACAATTGTGAAAATACATTCAAAATTATGTTAGTCTAATTATGTTAGTCTTTTTGGATTGCTCAAATTTGACTTTGAATAAGGGAGACCCACTGCATTTCATTTTTTCCCCCACTGCATTACATTTTTATGTGATTTTATCCTCAGCCTTCTTCTCCTCAAATAAAATAGATTAGTTTAAATAGTCATTAAAATGAACAGCTATGTACATAAAAGCATGGTTTAATAAAATACATTGAAAAGCTTCAATATGTTGTCATTATTCACTGTGATGCACATTTTGCCCCAAATTTGAAAATGGAGGCTCTTTTTTTACTTTTGTTTACGAAATCCAGGATTATTTTGATAACACTTTCTTAGTCTTTGATGGATCCTATATATCAAATACCACTACTACTATTACTAATTTATCTTGAACATGTCTTTCTTCAGCTCTAGAATCAGTCACTCTTTCAAGTAACAATGGATTTTTTAATGAAAGAGGCATTTAGATACCACAGTTCTCCCTCAAATAGGGTGTCATATATACAAGAATTGTCAAGGAAGAAAAGCTAAAAAGTATTTAACTGTGAAAGAAAACCAAAAGTCTTCTATTTACACTGAATTCTCAGTTTGGATGTAAAATTTCAAGGTCTTTATTTACTATTTGATTTCATATTTGCATCTCACTTTTCTTTTACTTAAAAATTAGACTTCCATTGACTTTGACCTAGCTATTTATTTTACTTTTTTCTGTAATACATATAAAATATTTAAAAAACTTTTCATTGTAAGCCATATGGGAATGTACATTTCAGATAATCATTTTTGTATTTAACAATTTAAACAATGTGTGAAACCTCTTGATAGCTTTCCCTGCATATGAAATACTTTCAAATTGATATTTGCAATATTTATGCTAGCAATAAGAATGCTGAATAGAATTTAAATGTACTTTGCTATTCTACTTTTTAAAATATACTGTACCAAGGCATTTAAATAAAAGTAAAAAGAATTTTACCAAAAACCTCTTCTCTCCATAATACACCACTTATTGAAGATTTGTGTAATTATATGCTGGTCAACTCTTTACTTTCCAATAGCTGAAAATTCAAAATATTGATTAATCAATGTAGGAAGTGAGACAGAGAAACCAGTGGCTAAAAAATACCGCAAATAAGAACCGGGGAGGAAACTGCACTGTTTTGGTTGGCGCATGTGTATGAATGATAATACATCAATATATTTCTCAAGCTGTTCTTTCTTTTCCAAGTCTTTTCTGTTGATTCACGGATGCTTTGTATTACAATCTGGTGTTAAGAATGAAACCGAAAAGAAAGGGGCTTGTGGTTAGAAATAGAGTAGGGGATAAAAGCAGCTTTGCATTATTTTCTTGGTTGTCAAATTTCACTGATTGAAAACAATTAGCAGCTTCCCTCTGCAGCTTTAGTTATGTCTGCTGTCAGGGGTGTAACATGTGGGAAAGGACAGGCCAGTGACTTTCCTCTTCCCCAGATTGAGTATTACTGAACCTCCTCAATTCCTATCAGTTCTAGAATTACAGCGTCTTTCTCTACACAGTATTACATGCTTAAAGTTTTTCAGAAAATAATCACTTTTGAGTTAAAGAAACCATTTAAATTTTAAAACAATACTAAAACACGGGGAATTTAGGATAGATGATCCCTTTGGACCAGTGGAGGGGGGGGGGTAGTGAGGACATGGTGAGGGTGGAGGGAAGGTGAAGTACAAAGGGGAGCTAATTTCTGGGATCTACATATGACCTCTCCTCTGGGGTGCGGACAGCGGGAGGGTGGGTGAGGTGACACACTGGACAGTGTATGATATGAAGAGATAGCAACAATTTGTAAATTATTAGGGGTTCATGAGGGAGGACAAGGGGGAAGGGGAAATATGGGGAACTGGAATTAAAAAAAAAGAACTAGTAGAAAGCCTAGTAGAAAGCCTCAAGTAGAAAGTGTTTGGAAATGAATGTGGTAACATGTGTACAAGTGTGCTTAATACAAAGGATGTGTTGAATGCCATAAGAGTTGTAAGAGCCCCCAATAAAATCTATACTAAGAAAGAAAAAGATAATAGAATTAAAAATAGATAAAATAAAATTTAAAAAACAGTGAGCATAGAATTATCTTGAATAGGTACCATTTCAGAACCTCACACTAAGGTTTATTACTATGCTATAAAATTCTCAGACTAAAAATTACCGAGCATATACAAGGAGCAAAATTTGTGTTTATCATTTTTTCCTACACAACATATAGCAGACTTTAAGCCACTACTGTTTAATACTTATATGAGATTAATTTCTTTACAAACAAAAATCCATAGCACTTCAAAGAATTTGCTCAAATAGATAATGTGAGGTAGAGATATCTTTGAAACATCTAATTTCTTTTCTGGTACAGGATTAAGATCGCTACTAATATTTTTGTTTGATCATATGTTTTTTTTTAGAGAAAAGATTAAATGCCAGTGCTAGATTTGGGTGGGGTATTAAAACATTGTGTGTATTTTTTAAAGTAAAATTATGCTACGTAATTATTTAGACATGAAGTTAACCTTTGATCAATTCTGAAAGTATTTCACGATCACATTGAATGCCATTTGGTATGAAGAATTGTGCATTCAATCTTATTTATTTATTTGTTTATTCTGTTTTGATTGTTTCATTGACATATCACACATTGACACAGAGTTAATTCTGAGTCCTAGTCACCCTATAGGACAGACTAGAAATAGGCCTGTGGGTTCGGAAGACTTTCTTTCTTTATCAGAGTACAGAGCCTCATCTTTCTCCCATGGAGTCGCTGGTAGTTTCAAATTGCTGACCTTCCTGCTACCATCCTAATGTGTAATCAATATGCCCTGAGGAGGCCTTCACTGATATGTAGGAGGTTCTTATTCATGCTTTCATTGTCTAATAGCAGGGCTTATCACTCTTTTGTCTTCTGCTTTTTCCTAAAGTTATTGCTTGAAGTTTAAGGAGAATATTATACGGAATGATTTAATTTCACATAGACCTTAAAACCAAATCACCATTTAATTTCGACTAGAAGCAAAACTGCTTTTGCTAATAGGATTTGCTTATACAGAATTTCACATGTAAAAGAAATGAGTGGATTCACTGTGCTAAGATTTCACGGAAAGTTATCGGTAAGCGATATGGTTAAATGCTAGTATGAAGTTGAGTCTCAAGTGTGAACAGGTAAGAGGTGACATTTAGACAGAGATAGAAGACATGTGCACAAGGCGTACCGCATTGTACAGGAAGCTTTCTAGACAAATAGAAGAATGAATGGAAGCACAATGTTCAAAGCAGATCAGGAAGCGAATGCAGCTGAATGGAATGAGCGATAGCAATCAGATCCCGGAGCGCTGCTGCTGGATTTGAACCGCCAATCCCGTGGGCCACAGTCCCGCACTCAAGCACTAAGTCACTGGGACTCAGTTCTAGCAATCAGATCCTATAAGACATTTAGGCCACGGCTGGGTATTTGAAATTGATGCAGAGTTAGGAAAAGGAGACACATTGGCAGGCTATAAAGAAAGAAGTGACATGATCTGACTTTTGTATTCAAATGATCCCTCTGGCTCAAGAGCAGAGAACTGCCTGAAATGAAGCAAATCGGGAGCATGGATAGGGGGTGGCTGCATGTTGAAATATGGCAGGATTCAGGAGCTATTTTAAAGGCAGGAGTAAAGACTTGCTGATGGATTCAATACAGGGGGTAAAGACAAAGCACAAATAAAATGAGACCTAGATACTGAGTTTGAACCAAATAGATGAAGTGTGTTTATGAAATGTTGACATAGGGAAGATGGAGATCCAAGCACGTTTGGCTAAGAGATTATTAGATACTATATTGGAAAAAGCAAACTTCACTCATGACAAATCTACCAAATCTGTTCTGCATACTTAAATCTCAGTGCATAGTTTGGCTCCTCAAATTCACTCTCTGGTTTCTCCTCAGGAATGCTTCCCCCCCTCCCCCAGTTCTTTCTGAACCTCATTCCCCTTCCTCTCTTTTTTTCTTCAGGCTGTCTTTCTCTTCTTCTTATGCCTCAGACTCACTTTTATCCAACCCATGTCCCCACATAATATTTTAATAAAGCTAGGTACTCTTTTTTACTTCTTGTGATGATGTTAAATGTGTGTGAAATAATTAAGGTTTATTGTACTAACCAGGCCGATTACTACTTGTGGGAGTAATCAAAGGGCAGAGAGATAAATGGCTCGATGAGCCTTGCTTTCCTAGTTCTCAGGTCTCGAGATATCCCTGAGGGGAAGCCACATGGACTTACCCTGGTGCAGTGCTCGGTGCTGTGTGGAGTAGCCACATGGAGACCCCTGCCAGCTCTGAGATGCTTGCAGGCTCACTGACTCGGTTTTCCTCCTGTGGTTGGTGTCATTGCGTGTGTTTTGTGAGATTGAGGAGGACTTTGTAGATTGGTGTTGGCTGTGTAGGGTAATGTTGGACGTAAAGGCTTGGACAACACTGGGTTGGGATGCTTTGTGAATGTACACGTTATATAAAACTCTTTTTTATATACATATGAGTTTCTGTGGATTTGCTTCTCTAGTGTTCCCAGACTAACACAGTGTAGTCTACAATTTCACAGGTACAGTGACCCCTCACTGTCACACATTTATTTTTTTCTCTACAAAAATGAAAGCATTCAATCATGCACTATAGAATTTTGGTTTTGCTTTGTTTTGACTCTGGCTTACTTAGATGTCATGTCTTTTAGACATTTTTTAAATCACCTGTGTAGGTTTTGTGTTAACTTGACTGAGCCCATATGCTTCCTTGGTTGGCAATTGTCCTTGACCGTTGTTGTTAGGGGCCATTGAGTAGGCTCTGAACCATGTAGACCTGATGCACAAACAAACAAACACTGCCCAAGTGTACCCCATCCTCACAGTTCTTCCTGTGCTGAGCCCATCATGGCAGCCACTGCATCAATCCATCTCACGGAGTGCCTTCTTTTTCACTTTTCCTCTGTCAAACATGATGCCCTTCTCCAGGAACTGGCCTGTCCTAACAACATGTCCAAAGCATGTAAGACAAGCCTTCCCATCATTATTTTTAAAGAGCACTCTGACTGTACTTCTTTCCAAACCAGATCTGTTTGTTCTTTTAGCAGTCCATGGTATTTTCACTGTTCTTCTCTAGCACTCAATTCAAACGCAGCAATTCTTTTTCAGTCTTTCTTATTTAATGACCAAAGTTTGCATGTTTATGGGACAAGTGAAAATACCATGTTTTGGTTCAGTAATAGCTTAGCTCTCAAAGTGACCTCGCTTTTGAATACTCTAATTAGGTCTTATGCAGCAGATTTACCCAAAGCAATGTGTTGCTTGATCTATTGACTTCTGTTCTATCTTTGACAATTTCAACCTTTTCTTCATTTTTCATGACAATACCTATTAGACCAGTTGTGAGGCTTTGGGTCTTCTTTATTTTTAATTTTATCGGTATACTTTCTTTTTCTTTTCTTCCCTCCCCCCTTTCACCATCTGTCTGAAAGAAACTTGTTTGTCACTTCATACCCAAAGTCAGTTTTACAACCTGCCCCTTTTTTTATAGCCGCTGAGACCAATATTTCTAAAAAAGTTTTTAAAGAAGAATGTTCTTTTAAAAGAATCTTCTTTTTTGATTTTTTAAAAAGAAACAACTGCACACAGTTACACAGCCCATCTCAACAAATGAAATGAACAGCAATATCCTATTAAACTCTCCATAAATGTGGTTCTCTTCCTTCCTCCTCAATATTATTTTCTCATCCCATCCCTGGCCTCTTCATCAATGTCTTGCTTTTTGGTGTATAAATCACATTTGCTCTTCTTTACATTGTGAGTTAGTCCGGGTAGACTAGAGGAACAAATTTCAGAGACACGCATATAGGTATAAGGAAAGGGTTTATATACGAAAGAAATGTGATACTAAGAAGGCATCCCAATCCAGTCCAGTGCAAAGTCATAGGTGAATAATAACCCATATGCCCGAAATCAGTCTATAAAGTCTGCTTCTGACTCAGGAAGTCACAGGTCAGTGGGTGCAGAATTCTGGCACTGGGGTCTCCCCATGGCTCCTCGCTTCCAGGGCTCAGGTCCATCAACAGCATGCCACTCCAGCTTCAGAGGTCTGTCTTCATCAGGCTAAGCTGTGTGGTCTCTCCACTGGCCACTCCAGCCTCCCAGCTGCCGCCATTCTGTATTGCCTGTGGTTAATCATCTCTCAAACTAACTCCCAACAACTGGGGAAGATAGCGTCTCATCTTCACGAGGGAAATACCACGAAATTTCCCAGGAGTCTCAGGTGAAAGCCATGCCCAGATAGAGGCCTCATCAGCTACTCAATGGCTATCTCCAGATTAACAGGCCAGACTCCACCCCTATATTTCAATCATAAAATTAACATAAGCACATGACTGCCACACATTGAGTTGTCATTCATACTGAGGGCTGCAATTCTTGATCTTCATCAGCAAGTGTTTCCAGTCCTCCTCAATTTCTTCAAGCAAGGTTGGCTCATTTGCATATTGCAGATTATCAATAGGCCTTCCTCCAATCCTGATGCCATATTCTTCTCCACATAATCCAGTTTTTCTGATGATTTTCTCAGCACACAGATTGAACAAGTATGCTGAAATGAGAAAACCCTGACATAGACCTTTTTTGATTTGATTTTATTTTCATTGAATAGTTTTCTTGAGATAGAGTTGATGTATCATACGCGTCCATAGTACAGTTTTATTTTAAAAGGATTGTATATAGATCACCATAATTATTTCCAGGATATGCTCCCTTCTCCTGTATTTATCACTTGCTCCTCATTTCCTTCCGACCCCCCTTATACTAGGTAGCATCTCTATACATGTGTCCATCCTGTGCTTCATACACTGTAAAATATACACCCCCATGAAAGCAGCAAATATATTTCAAAAAGAAGGAAAAGACCAATAATATCAAAATGAACAAAAACCCCCAAACATCTGTAAAGAAAAAAAATCAAGAACTATTGGGAAGTAGAACAAATCAAAAATGTGTCAAAAGGGAGATAAAATGACCAAATACCAGTTTCACCTCATTACATCTGTCATCATGGAGTTTATAATAGTCACCGTCTGATAAAAAGTTGATAAAAAGGTGATAAAAAGTATCACCTCAAAGAGATGATACACAAGAGTTTTAATATATGTAGGAACTTGTCTATGGATTGTTGGCTCCCACAGTCAAGCACAGCCTTCTACAACTTCGGTATTTACAATTGAAACTCTGATATCTTTCCCTCTTTTTGGATTTGGATTTTGTTATTTATTATCTTTGGATCACACAGGCTGGTGTGCTTCTTCCATATGGATTTAATTGACACTTCACTTAGGTGACCCCCTGTTTGAGTGTAAGACTTTAAGTCCCCAGATAGTGTTCTTTTTTTATAGCTGGGCATCATCTGCTTTCTTCATCACACTTTGCGACAGCACTTATCTTCAGTGATCACTTCATGAGGGAAGCATGGAGTCAGGCCATGTAGTAAGAACTAATTTCTCTTGGATCAGGGCTAGAATTAAGTGTGAGTCCCAAATCAATTTATTTGTCTATGAATTATCTATGTGGAATAGATAGATTTATTGTATTAACCTAACCAATAGGAACATGTGGGATTAATGAAGTTGCAGTTTGATTGGAAAACAAAGAGATAAATGGATCAGCAAGCCTCACCTCTCTCTTTTGCTCTCTGGTGATTGGACCAGTGTGCAGCTGCTAGTTCTCTGTCCCAACGTGTGAGCTACACTACCTGTGAGACAGCCAACCTGTGGATCGTGTTGCTAGAGCTTGAGGTTCCTTCAAGACCTGCTTTGCTGCTGGTGTACACATTGCTTGAGCTTCAGACTGTTGGGTCCTACTGTCTTCCTCACTGTTGGTGACCTGCCCTGCTGTTTGCTGTCTGTGGCCAGACTCCCTGCATTGCTCTACAGAAGATTTAGATGTCTGCTTCCATGATTGTGGACCCAGCAGCCCTTGTGAGTTGAAAGACTCCAGTATATTTACTGTTCCATGGAAATGAGTTGAACTGAGCCCTCTGTACTGATGTGTGAACCAATTAGCTGTTTTATTATTTTGTGCTCTATCTATCTATCTATCATCATCATCATCATCATCTATCTATTAGCTATCAACATAAGTGTCCTGGTTTTGTTTCTCTAGTGAATCCTGTCCCACATACTAGGATATTGATCTTTATGTATTACATTTCATTTTTGATGACTTCCAATTTTTCTAGATTCATATTTGGCAGATTCCAATTTCCAAATGATAGATTTTTCAGCTGTTCCTTATCCCCTTGATTTGCACTTCTCCTGCAATTGAAGTTCCTGCAGGTTCCCCTCCTACACTCTTTACTATATCACCATGGTTGACTCAACTTTGATATAACACCTTCTCTGTCACATTTTGAGTGCATTTGGACCAGAGGGCCACCATTTTCTGGCATTCTCTTTGACAATATTATCACTCATTAGGCTTTCACTATGTGACAATGTTTTGAAGCTAGGCATGAGGCTTTTGGCAGCTAAATTTGTTCTTCTAAAATGGGCAGTCAAGTCTTTCTTCATAGTGTTTTCTTAGTCTGGAAACTTTACTGAAACCTGTTCACTTTGGGTAATCCTACAGGCATTTGAAATATTAGTGACCTATTATCCAGAATCACAGCAACTCACAAGTCACTACAATAAGAGAACCTGACAGATAAGTGGTAGATATAAAAGAAAATAGCTTTCTGTTTGCTTGGATTCATTTCGAATTATAGCCCAGTGGCCAGAGGACCTTGAACCAATGTTGTCAGCATCTTAGTCCATAGTTGTGTACATGTCCCTCAATATGGCTGTTTATCAATTTTGCCTACAACTGTGATCAGTTGATCTGTAGCCACTCATGATTTTGTGACAAGTCCTTTACATGCATAGTCTCTTTAAGTATTTGTGTGACTGTGAATCCTTGAACAGCAATAGGGTCTCATTCTTATGGCATCCATCACCTCCTTTGGCTAATTCATTTTGTTCTCTTTAATGCTTAATAAATGGATTGGCATAATTTTTGTTGAACTTTAGGGGCTCATTTTCCTCTAAAATAAATTTAACGAAGATCTGGCATTAGATGCATGTCTAGTCAACAATTCCGGAAAGTGTTCTTAATGAGAAGGGTCTATACACTTTTATTTTCTGAATGTCTATGATTCAAAATCAATATTAGGATATTGCAGGAGCTCTGGTGACATAGAAAGGAGTCTTGGTAACATAGGGGGTTAAACTGAGGGCTGCTAACCACAAAGTTAGCACTTTCAAAGTCAGCACTTTGAAACTTTAACCACTCTGCAGGAGAGAGACAAGCCTTTCTATTCCCATTAAGACTTACAGTCTTGGAAGGCCATGATGATAGTTCTACAGGGGTTGTATGTTTGTCATAGACTCAATAGTAGTGAGTTTACTGTTTTGGTTTGATGATTGCCAGGTACGGTAATAAACACAACAAAATACAGGACGGTTTCTATGTGTACCACTCAGTGACATCGATTCCATTCTTCAGTTGGAGAGATATTTATCCTCTTCTGCTGAGTTGCTTTTCCCATATTCTTGGAAATTCAGTGTAAGATTCCTATATGGTCTTTCAAGTTGAACTTTTACATATGCAACCACATACAGATAGTGATTAAGAGCATAATGTGGTATGTTCTTCTTTTGAATGACAAAAATGTTAAACAATTAGAATGTGAGGATGATTGGATAGCACTGTGAAAATAGTAAAAATATTTAATTGTACCCTTTAAGTCGAAAAATTTTACAGTTTTAATTATATATCAAGAAAACTTAAAGAAAAACAATAATAGACTTTGAAAAGTTTATATAAGCATTTAATCCTTTAACACTATACACTTTATAAAATTTTTATTTATCTTCTATAAAATAGGCAAAACCATTTTTCTTTCAAAAATTATTTTTAATGCCTCCATAATAAATTTTAAGTGATTAAATTAAAGAAATTAACTGAACACCTAAAAGATTTTCTTTCAGCCTATTTAATACTTTAATGGGGTAGTAAGTTCATGATAAGTGTGTGAAAGAAAAAGAAATCCATTTTTGTTATAATTAATTTTAAGAGCCTTCCACATCTGTGCCACTTGATAAAAAAACATATTTTATTACTATATATGGCATTTTTGTGAACTGACAAGCTATTATTGAGGAAATGAGAAATGAGTAATTTTCATCCTATTAGCAACTTTATAATTTTAGATTCAAAATTGTTTTTGGGTGCCATCAGGTTAGTGCTGATGCAGAGTGATGCTATCTGTCTACAATAAAGCAAAACACTACACAGTCTTGTACTTTCCTTATGATTATCAGTATTCTTGAGCTCACAGACACAATCTTTGTGTGAATCCTTCTAGTGGAGGATATTCCTTTTTTCCCACTGTCCCACTACTTAACCAAGTAAAACATCCTTTCCCAGGGACTTATCTCTCCCTATAATATGCCCAAAGTACTTACTATGAAATCTTCAATAAATTCAAAGGTGCAGGAAGCATCAAAGATGATGGAAAGAATACACAGAGTCATTGTACCAAAAGACTAGGTTAGAATAAACCATTTCAAGAGTAAACATGTGATCAAGAACCAATGGTACTGAATGAAGAAGTCCAAACAGTATGGAATGCATTAACCAAAAATAAGACTGCAGGGATTGATAATATCAATTGAAATCTTTCACCAAACTGATGAAGCATTTGTCTGTGTCAAGAAATTTGTAGGACAGCTACTTGACCGACTCACTGCAAGAGATTCATTCCAAACAACGGTGACTCAAGATAAAGCTCAAATTATAGAAAAATATCATTGATATCACATGCAAATAAAATATTGCTAAAGATCATCAAACAATGGTTTCAGCAGTACATTGTTAGGGAGCTCACAGGAGTTCAGGCAGAGGAAGAAGTAGACAAGGGTGTCATTGCTGATGTGAGATAGATCTTGGCTGCAAGCAGAGAATACCAGAAAGATGTTTTCTTGTGTTTTATTGAATATGCTAAAGCATTCAACTGTGTGCATTATGCAGACTTGAGGAGAATGGGAATTCCAGAACACATAATTGTGTGAAATTGTACAGGAATCAAAAAGTCATTGTGCAAACAGAATAAGAACATATTACATGTTGTAATATCAAGAAAGGTGCGTATTAGGATTGCATCCTTTCACTATACTTGTTCAATCTGTGTGCTGAGCAAACTACCAGAGAAGCTGGATTATAGGAAGAAGAATTTGCCATCAGGATCATAGGAAAGTTTATTCAAAATCTTTGAAATACATATGACATGCCTTCTTTCTGAAAGTGCGGATGACAGTAGCTGAAGAAAATCAAGAATTTCAGCCTTTTATATAGATTGTAATTCTTGTTCTCAGGTCTTGTTAAGTAGGTGTCAGCTCATAGCTACTTTAGGTACAGCAGTGTACTTCAGGTACAGTACATTGCCTTCCTCCATCCACCCAATGACCATGTTTGAGCCCATTGTTATAATCTCTGTGCTAATTCATGTCCTCAAGGGGCTTCTTCTTTTTCTCTGACCTTCTACATTACAAAGAATACTGTATTTTTTCAGGGACAGATCTCTCCTGAAAAGATTTCCAATGTACATGGGGAAAAGCCTTACTGGTCTTTGTTCTAAAAATCATTCTGGCTGTACTTTCAAGACAGACCTGCTTATTCTTTTGCAAGTCTACAGTACATTCATACTTTCAAGACAGATCTGCTTATTCTTTTGCAAGTCTATAGTATGTCCGTATTTTCAAGACAGATCTACCTATTCTTTTTTTCTTCTGCTTATTCTTTTGGAAGTCTACAGTACGTCTGTATTTTCAAGACAGATCTGCTTATTTTTTTGGAAGTCTACGGTACGTCTGATATTCTTAACCAGCATCATCATTCAAATGCATCAATTCGTCTGGGGTCTTCTTACTCATTGTTCAACTTTTACATGCATATGAGACAATTGAGAATACTGTGGTGTGGGTGTCAGGAACACATCAGTCCTCAATGTAGCATTCTTGCTTTTCAATATTTTCAAGTGGTCTTGTGCGCTGATTTGCCCAATTTAACACATTGTGATTTTTTTGTTGCTATTTCTCACATGAGTTCTGATGCGGAGTCAATAAAGTTTAAATCCTTGAAATTAATATTTTCTTCATTTATCATAATATTGTCTAGGAATCTGTTGGTCCATTTGTGAGGATTTTTGTTTTCTTTATACTAAGTTGTAATCCATTATGAAGACTGCAGTCCTTAATCTTCATGAACAAGTGCTTCAGGTCCTCCTCACTTTCATCAAACAAGGCCATCTTCATATCACATATTGCTTATAATTCATTTTCCAATCCTGATGTAGCATTCTTCATATATTTGAACTTCTTAGATTATTTGTTCAGCGTAGATATTGTCTAAGTATGGAGAAAGGATTCAGTGCTAATATACACCTCCCTTCTGATATTGAGCTTCTCTTTAGTCTGTTTCTTCTCACAGATGTACTCTATTTGATTCTTGCACTAGGAAATGGCATGGCTTCCTACATCTATGCAAGAGAAAAGGAGTATTCAACTTCACACCTGTCCAAGGCTGATTTCTCTCTCCTTCTTTTACCCTATTGTGAAACCAACTGTTCTTCCCAAATGCTCTGCTTCTGTGTTTGGTTTAACAATCTGTTGTAATGGACACATAGAATTTATAGTCAATACTAATGATTATGATATAAATATATTTTTAATTTTTTTGGTAGAGTTGACAGATAAGACAACACAGGATTAGAGAAATTAAAGGATACAGTCACTGATCTTTAGCAGTACCTCTACTCAGCCAGCAGCCAAATCTCTCTCTGGACCTAAGTGTCTTAGTCATGCAGTCTGCCTGATGATTTGCTTCCTTTCCATGATTTCCATAGTGAAGGTCCTCTGCTCTGTCTTGGTTTAGGTTCTCTGCTGCTTCTGCCACTTTGGTAGGAATATATCATCTGCTCCATCGGTGACTCTTGACTCTTGGCATTCACAAAAATTTCTGTTCCAATTTCTGAAATAATCTTCACATATCCAGTGGAATAGCAAAATTGAGCAATCCCTTAGTTAGAGTTCTCTATACATTATTCGAGTGCTCTCAGCCTTATTATTTGGTTGGAATTATTGTTTAGAAGTCATAACTAGTTCATTTAACTTCACAATATTACACATTCCATCTGGAGAGGTACACGTGCCCAGGTGCTGCTTGAATCTTTTTAAGGAGAGATATTTGCACTGAAGCCATTGCAGGTCTTGCAAAATTCTTTCATGAGATCTCAGTTTCATTCCTATTACCAAGGCCATTAAGTTCTAGTCAATTAATATGGCCCTTCTAGCTACAATTTCTGGACTGTGTACCTGTGACTCTCATTCCATTTTGGAGGGAATTATCTGCTCTGCCAATAGACAGGATTAAGGTGAGAGTGACTAGCTCTCAACCATAGTAGAGAGTGTGAATCAAGTCAAACTCTCTATTTTCTTGTAGGTATGAGCTGCCGAATGACAAAAGTCATATCTTAAATCCATTCCTGTGTGATTGCAAGCCATCTGAGACACAGAAAAACACATATTACGTTGGAAGAAGAGCATATTCTAGAGCTCTGTGTGAAGTGACAGAGACTGTGACTAGAGGTTTGGCAGATTGTGGTGCAAGGACTATAGTACGAGACAAAGCAAAAAGTTGGGCCTAGATCAGAGGCAAGGGGACCATGAACCATAACAGAGGAGCTGTGCTAAAAGATGGGAATGTGAAGTGGAGTCACAGGTTATCAGGCTCACAGAGGCAGAGGCCAAAGGATCATGTTGCTATGTCCGAGGATGGGAATGACTTGGCTACTGGCTGAAGAGAAGTATTACTGTGGAACAATGAATGTATCCTGACTGTTTACTTCTCCTGACTTGAGGTAATCTATTAACTTCTCTAAAAACCCCCATAATTGTGAATATTATTGGTGAATTCCATGTGGTCAGTGCAATGGATTATCAAATCTCATATAGAAGTAGAGTTGTCATGAGAGAAATGATTGTTGTGGTAGTTACATAATCTGCTGTCAACTTGAGACTATTAAGAATGAAGGGGTGTTTAGCCTGCCAATCAGGTCACAGCTTGATGATCTCATTTGGAGGTATTAAGGAGAAAAACACTCACTCACTTCCTGTGAGACATTCCTCTTGATGCGCCACATGGATCTGGACTGATGGGAGCCAAACTCTTGAAGCTGGAGGATGCACATGGAGACTCACACCAGCGCTAAGAGGCTGAGCCCAGGAAGGTCACAGACCAGTGGGTGAAAAGTCTTGTGAATTCAGTGGTGGTGGTAGAATGTGTCTGAAGAGGAAATTATAGACTGGTATTGCACATATGGGCTAATACCAGACTATAGACTTGATGTGAAGTGGGCTGGGATGTTTTCTTATTATTCAATTGCTCCTCATATAAAATTCTCTATTACACACATATTAATGTTTCTGGATTTGTTTCTTTAGTTTATCCAGACTAACTTAGTTGATTTATTGTTTATATCTCCACAGGAGAGGGTGAGAGGGATAAAGACATGAAGACAATATATTAGCATGAAGTCAATAGAGAAGGAAATAATACAGAGGTCTATGGGGATGCCGCCAACTCCAGGTAATTGGACACTCCTCTTCCCCCCACCTAAAGAATTTACTTTAGAGGACAGCAGAAGCTACAGCTCAGGGAGGGCAGCACATCTGATCAGAGCAAGAGATCTAGGGGGACATAGGAGAGGGGAGGTAGCGGAGGCAGAAGAAAGGGAGGTGTTAATTGACCTGGGGCAAGGGAACAACAAGTGATCTAAAATTACTGTGAGGAAGGTACAGCATGCCTCATGGAGCTTGATCAAAGACAATGTAGCTGAGAGAATGTAGCTCAGTAGAAACCCAAATGAAGGCTGAACATGATAGTAAAACAAGAGGAATGTAAAAGGAAATAGAGGAAAGAAGTAGAAGGCAAAGGGCATTTATAGAGGTCTAAAGACAGGAATGTGCATATGTGAAAATATTTATATTTAATGATAGGAAAATAGATCTCTGTACATCTATTTATATGTAAAGTATTTAGGTAGCAGATGGATATTGGACTTCTACTCAAATATTTCCTCAATGCAAAAACACTGTTCTAATGACCTGACCTTCCATGATGCTCACCTTCCTGATATGATTACTGAAGATAAGATAGGTGCATAAGAAAATGTGGTGAAGAAAGCTGATGGTGTCCAGCTATAAAAAGACATAGCATCTGGAGTCTTAAAGTCTTGAAGATAAACTAGTGGCCATAAACAAATGGCCACCTAGCTAAGAGGAAACAGAGTTCACATGGAAGAAGCACATCAACCTGTGTGATCATGAGGTGCTGATGGAATCAGGTATCAGACATCAGTGATCCAGGACAAAAAGATCACATCAATGTGAATGAGGGGAGTGCAGAGAGGAGAACCAAAGCCCAAGTATCTGTAGATAATTGGACATTCCCATATGTAAAGATCACAAGGAAGAGACAAGCTAGTCAGGGTGCGGTATAGCACTGATGAAACAACTTTCTTCTAGTTCTTTAATGCTTCCTTCCTTCATCTGTTTCATTTTTGATGACCTCCAATTATCCTTTATCATGTTCCCAATTCTACCTTAGAAATCCAGCTAGACCAGAGCCTGTACACTGGTACAAACTAGAGCTGGGGACAGGGGGTCCAGGACAGATAAATCCTTCAGGACCAATAATGAGAGTAGACATAGCAGGAGGGTCAGAGGAAGGTGCGGGGAGAAAGGAGGAACTGATAAATTAAAAAAAGATGGTGTGGTGGTAGTTCTGACAACAGTCTCTTGACAATAGAAAAGCTCGAGGAAGTCCAATATGTGGCCCGTAGTACTTCATGCCATTTTCTGCAAGCATGCTTCCCAACATCTATTCCTTTCTCTTTGTTTCCAATGTTTGCATTTCCATGACCAATAATCATTAAAGCATGTTGACTGTTATTTAATCAACTTCAGGCTGAAGAAATTGGGAGAATTTTTCTATTTCTTTTTTATCATTAGCTTGAGTGGTTGGTGTATAAATTTGAATAATAGTTACATTATCTAGTCTTGTTTGTAGACATCTAGCTATTATTCCATGTTAGCATTGATCTTGAAATCTTCTTTTTGATGATGAATTTGACAATATTTTTCTTTTATTTGTAATTCCTGGCACAGTGAATCATATGATTCTGATTGAAGATCACCAGCAAAAGTCTATTTTGACCCTGTAATGCTTAGTATATTGATCTCAATGTTTCTATTTCATTTTTGATGACTTCCAATCTTCCCTTATCATATTTTGCAACTTCTGTGCTGTGATTATTAATAGACATTCTCTGCAATTTCTTCTCATTTTGAATCATACCCTCTCAGTATATGAAGATCCTGAAAGCCTTACCACCCTCCCTCCCCCAATGTCATTTTGCTTTGCTCTACTCCAAGGAGGCAGTTCTTCTTGAGTATTGTGAAGGCAGTCCAATTTTAGGATCTCACTTTCACTTCAGGGCCATATCTTCTGGCACTGTATCAGACAATGTTCTGATGAAATCTTTGGAAGTGGACATTTTTATCCTACTTTCAGTTCTAGCCTGAAATTTCTACTGAGAGTTATTCATCTTGAGTTACTCTTCTGAAATTTGAAATGCTAATTGTGTAACTTCCAGCAATAGAGCAACACACCTGAGTACAGATAATTGCTGACCTCAAAAGCAGCAGTCGAGGAATCACATGGTGTATGATGGCAACTTAAGAAAGGACTGTTTCCAGAGTTTCAGCTCACACATGCACCGGGTTTATTTCAAACAAATGTATTTAAAGATGTTTCTGCACCTAGGGGATGGCTGCACATAATTCACTCAGAACCTCTGTTTTAGCCTCACTCTCAAGAGTTCCAGTCAAAATAGAGCTTCCAAGGGGATCTAGTGGGCCATTAAAATTCAAGGCAGAGAAGTCAGTCCAAAGGGTTTTGGTGACTTTTCCAGGGGACTTTGAAAGGATAATCCTGAACCAAGTTTCTTAGGTCCAGGTGTTCATTCAGCTCTGACTACTCATTAGAAGTCAGTTTTCATATACATCAAAAACTTTTTTATGGTAGCTTTCATTATCATTGCGTTTCTTTATCAATAACTTTATAAATAATATTGAACACCTGCAAGTGATTATCTGAAATTAATAACATTAGTAATCACATGTGGTAATATTTTACATAGTATATTATACCAAATATAAAATGCACTGGAAATGAAAGAAGAGCTGTAGCAAATGCAAACAACCTCCTCACCCAAATGATTGTAAATGTGGTTCAAAATGATCCCAGTACATAATAAATTGGGTATTATTGATATAAAAGTAAGGTTAAAGATGTTTTTGGGGCTCTAGCTTACATATGCAAGGGGGCATTCCAATGAAAGTTGTTTGAACATGTATCTGTGGTCACTGCATAGCTCTTGACGCATTCTCTCAGCTGTACGCTTGACTTAACCTCCACTGGTAGTTTTCGGGAGAAAAAAAATGTCCATTTCAAACAATGGTTTCTAAGGGATTCTGTGGGGGAGTTTCCATTTATTTCAGTTCGGTCCCTCCATAAGATGCTGACAGCTGTGTTTATTTTTATTTCAAAGGAGTGACCATGGTAGACTTTCTTGAAGGACACAGGAGGACCACGGGATTTATTATGAGAGAGATTTAAGAACAGAGAAACCTGAAATGGGTGGGGAGTCCAGGAAATGTGTGCCGCTGTGCCCCCCCGGCACCCCTTTCTGCCACTGCACTGCTCTTTGTTGGAGGGGAAGAAGACCTGTCCTTGCATGACTTCGTCAGGAAGCCTCACTGCGCTCACCTCTGACCTGACCTTTTTAAGATTTCATTTTGTTCATTAAACCCAAAGAATTTAGAAAAGAAAGATTATTTGAGTTCCTTGAAGATGCAAAGACTTTCTTTTGACATGATGTAAATAAAGGAACCTGGAAAAGCATGGGGCTTTCTATTTCTGAAAAGGGTTAAAGTCTCAGAAACTTATTGGGACACCTCTATGCTGTTCTAGAGGATCATTCTGAGCCAGCAGCCACTGATGGCTGTGAGTAACTTTGAAAATGGAGGAACCCAGAATTCTTTGGAAAAGGGATAGAGAGTGGAGACATTACCTTCACAAGTCTCCAGACCTAGGCGGATGGTATGTTAAATAATAAGACTTTTACATATTGATATTTTAAATAAAGCTTTCTATAATTTTTAGTAATACTTTTTTACTTCTTTTTATTATGATCATTCATTTGGGGGTTTTATTATATCAATTGGTTCAGTTCACTAGAAGAATGTATTTTCTCCACCTCCTCCTAACTTTGGTGAACTTGCAAACCTTGATTTCATGAATGACGTTTGTCAGGCTCATTTTGAGAGGGCCGAGGGACATGTATGTGTACATGAAAAGATCAATGTAGTATGACTAAAAACTAAGGAAGTGGGATATAACACCTCACTGCTTTTGCAATCAATATAGCCATCGCTGTAAACTTTTTAGTTTGAGAGATATTTTTGGAAGTTTTCACTTTAATAAAAGTAATGTAGCAGATATGAGTCATATATCATGATATTGCCATCTAAGCCTTTGAGAACCAATATTGACCTAAAGTTCCACAGATAATTGTATATGGTCCACCCCATACTTAGTGTAGCACCTCAGAATTTTTAAAGTGATTTTCAGTGGTGACATTGTGACATTTTGAGACTGTCATGTTGCTAAAATATAGAATATGTAAAAATCAAATTGATTCTAGATGATATAATTTTTAATATGACTTGAAAAATAATCTTATTATTTTAAAAAGCCCCTAGAATAATTGAAATAAATGACTTGTGACATTTGCTACTACTTCTACTTTAGTCCACTTCTCTATAATCCATCATAGTCACCTTAAAAGTTCAGCACATTAAAGAGACAAGCTAATTGGGGATAGCATTATGGTTATCAGTGAATGGAAAATATGAGAAGTTAATTCACTACTCAAAAGGAATGTAGACATATTTCCTATATACATGAAAGTCTGTTCAGAAATTCCCTAAATTATAAAAGAAAAATATTGGATATAAATTTAGGGGCAGAATGAGTTGAGTGATTTTTAAAAATTTGAAACCAGTTCATACAACTACCTACTGGGAATGATTACAATTTACATTTGGTATCTTGGTCTTGAAATTGCATAAATTGGTAAAGGAATAAGTGGAAGGAACGATAATTAGAAAAGATGGTCTTGAGGTGAGGGAAGTAAGCTGAAGATTGCATGGTAGACTTTTGCAAGACCAATGACTTCTTCATGCACGAGTAAGCATATCAACAGGGCGTTGCCACACATTCAGTCTGGATTCAGAACAGGTCATAGGATGCAGGATATCATTGATCATTGACATCACATGCAGGATATCATTGATCATTGACATCACATGGATCTTGGCTGAAAACAGTTATCAGTAGAAAATTGCTCATTATGCCAAACTGATGGACCTGTGAATTGTAACAAACTATGGGGAATGTTGTGGAGAATGGAACTTTCAGAACACTTTTTTTTGTGCTCATGAGAAACCTGTACATAGAGGAAAAAGCAGTTATTTGAGCAGACAAGGGGATACTGCATGGTTTAAAATCAGGAAAAGTATGCATCAGGGTTTTGTCCTTTCTTATACTTATTCAGCCTGAGTAAATAATCAGAGAAACTGGATTATATGAAGAAGAATACAGTCTCATTAACCGGTCTTAAACAACCTATGACATGCATGTGATACACCATGCTTGCTGACAAGTAGGAGAACTTGCCACACATGCTCATGAAAATCAAGAATTGATTTCAATAGATCTCACAACTTAATGTAAAGAAAACCAGAATCCTCACAACTAGACCTACGAGTTACATAATCACAAATGGAGATAGATGAAAATTTCAAGGACGTTATCCACAATGAAAGCTCATGGAAGCAGTAGTCAAGAAATCAAATGATGCATTGCTTTAGGTAAATCTGCTGCACAAGATCCCTTAAGGTGTTGAAGAGAAGGCTGCTACTTTGAGGACTAAGTATGCCTGACCCAAGATATGGTATTTTCAATGGCCTTATGTGCATGTAAAAGTTAGACATTTAATAAAGAAGGCTGAAGAATGATGGACACATTTGAATTATGGTGCTTTCAAAGAATTTCAACAACACCGTGGACTGCCAGGAAGAATAAGCAAATGTGTCTTGGAAGAAGTACATTCAGAGTTCTCCTTAGAGGGAGGGGTAGCAAACTTTCACTTCACTTATTTCAAACATATTCTCTATCAGGAGAGACTAATCCTGGGAAAAGATCATCATGCTGGGGAAAGCAGAAGGCAGAGAAAAAGGAGACAATGGGACTGGAGATAGAATCGCAGAGTGGCTGCAACGCTGTGCCCTAACATAGCAACAGCGGTGAGCACAGCGCAGGTCAGTCAGATCTCCCTTCTGTTGCGAAGGTTCACTGGGAGTCAGAACCAATGGGACAAGAGGTAAAAACAGCAAACTGGTCAAAGGATCGGTGTGAAGATCAGTTCATGCATAATAAGTATACATAAAGTTCAATTTAATGACCTCCAAGCTTTTAGGCATCAGTATACTGGAGTTTAGTTCTTGAGTTCTGCCATTGTCCCATTAAGAGACTTGTAGAATTCTTTCATCATTCACCAGGACATTTTGGGGGTTAGTTAGGGATTTTCCATCAACTCACGTGTGTGCTTCTGTCCTCTGTGAAATAGATGTAGAACTGGTTTTCCCTGGAGCCAGAATTTGAAAAACATTTTTTCTTCATATTTCCCCTTTGTCTTCTTTCCATCTCTGCACTATTCTAAAATATTATCTTTCTCTTTTTCCTAAGTGGAAGGAGGATGTTTCAAGAATGATGATGGCAACAAATGTGCAAATGTTGACTGCATACGATTGATGTATGTATTGATCATGATAAGAGTTGGATGAGCCCTTAATAAAATCATTTAAAATGAAAAAAACCCAGAACTTAATCAACTTTTTTTACTAAGTATAAAATCTTAACTTTACGCTTCCAGGACAAGTCTTGAACCTCCACCCTGTCTCTGCTTGTATCTTGTTTACACCTTGCAGAATTCATATTGTGTAAATATTTATATAAATATAATTTATTTTACTTGATTGTTCAGAAAATCTTTGTATGATGGTCTTTGTATATGTCCATACCATTCCATGGAATATTTACATTACTTATTAAAATGACATATCATTCTCCTATGTTTTGCTTTCCAAAGAACTACCTAACCTATCTGTAAATTTCTGTCATCTATGATCAGACTCTGAATATCTTTACATGATTTTTGTGTTGTTCATTTTTACTTTCTTGGACTTATCTCTGACCAATAAAAATCACCTTGATTACAGAGGAAAAAAGAGAAAATATTGATGGCAAGTTATGTACAAATATTCTTGATACCATTGATGTATAGATTGTTTATAAGAGCTACCAACAAAAAGATCTTTTGACTAAAAAGCAAAAACAAAAAACCCTCTCATTTTGACATGGTGTAAATTCAATAGCTCAGAATTCTTTAAGGAAAGGTTAGAGAGATGGAAACACCATTTTTCTGAAGTCAGGAGTTTGGAGAATATGTTAAATAAACAAAGCGTCACATTTTGATTTTTTTCTTTTAATAATTCTATGTTTATTCCTACAAACACTGGCAGAAGGAAATAATCATGTTTCTGCCTCTGAACTGTTTCAGAGTTCTGTCCCAATCCACCAACTTATCTACCAAACTATGTGACAAGAAGGAGGCTATACAATAGTTTCAGGAGGTAATTATCAGGGATTTTTTTCAATCAGAAGACAAAATGAGCAAGATTCATAGGAAACCACTAACATTCCCTTCAAGACATTATCAGACCATCGATTGATATCTTCAATTTCCAGAGCCTGTTAGACCAGTATCCCCATAGGTCTCTGGTTCCATTTCTTTTTTTTTTTGGCATCACTGCCCTCTAGTGGTGGGAGTAGGAGGCCCAGCATTTGCTCCTGTGGAACCACTGCCGGAATTGGACCTCCATCCCAGTGGGCTGCAGTCCCGTGCACAACCACTACACCACTTGGACTCAGCCCTCCATTTCTTATCTGAATGATTTGACTTCCACTTTCTGAAACCCTTGAATGATGAGCAGGTTTTTCAACAGGTCTTGACTAACAAACAGTTTAAAAGGAATAAATAAATAAAAATAAGTGAAAGGAAGAGGAAAATGTTCTAAAATTGATTGTGGTGATGATTGTACAATGCTTCTTAATTTGATTGAACCGTTGGATCATATGATATGTAAATTATATGTCAATAAATTACTTAAGAAGATGTCAAAGAAATAAGAAAAGAACCTAATGTATAGATTGTGAAAACGTCTTTCAGAATGATACAATGCACAAGTCTGATATAGACTGTATAAAAAATAATAAAAGACTGATCACTTCTTATGATAAGTAATAAGGAAATGGCTATTTCCTTGCAAAACTGATAAAGGGAACTTGAAGAGTTAGCGTGCTGTTAATCAATACTGGAAGATGATAGTTGGAAGGAACCCAGAATGTAACAGCTACCTCTCCTATAATAGCAATTCCCTTTGAACTGTTTATTATTCACATTTTGATATTTTTAAAATAAAAGGCTCTATGATTTATTTTGGAATACTTTTTAACTTTCCCTGGTATGAAATTATAACAAAAGATTTAGTCTGCAAAGTAAGGGAAGTTATGTAGGCTTGGCCTTTTGTTTGGTACTTAAAAAAATGATAAAGGATGTCATCAATCATCCTCTCTTCATTTCAATAGTCACTAAAGGTGCTACCGATGTGCATAATGTATTTTCTAAGCGCAGAGTAGGTCTGTTGACTATGCTCTAATGTAATTACTTCATGAAATCGTTATACCTTATGTTGCTCTGCCAGCTGTCATAGTATTTTGGTCAAATGTGTAGTGTTCCATGTTTTCCTATGCTTGGTTGAGTTGCTATGATGTGTATGCCTTGGGAAACTTTCCTATTACTCTTGATTTTGTGCTTCTGATTTGGTTTATTACATCCAGAAACTTCTTAGGTTATTTATGGTAGAAGCAGGCCCCATAAATTGGAAAGAGAAGGCATTGATGTTTTAGGTGTAGACTCAGATTCAAAGGAACTACCATATTTTCTTTTTAACAAAGAATTTTATTCCTTAAATCTTTTTTTGCCCTGATATTCCTGCAAGGTATTCTTTTCCAGAAATGCAATTTAAAGAATGTTTAAATTGTTTTTTAATGAACATACTGGGCTCTGTGGATAAATTTCTTTATATTTTAGTATTAGCATAGCATACTTTGTAGATTTATTGGCAACCCACAGTACCATATTAACTCTGCAAAACTGCATGTTGAGACTAATTGATAGTCTAATATTCACTTTTCTGTATCTGGCCATATTCCTAGATGTGGGGCTTTCTGATTTTGGATATTGTCCTCTGCATGCTGACTTGGAAAATGGAGATGATAAAACAGAACAGAGAATTTCCTTTTGTTTCCCGTTGGCACAGCAGGTTTCGTCCCTCTCCACCATTCTCTGACCCTGTGTGAAGACATTCATAGCACATGTAGATTTGGAAAGAACGTGGTGGTGTTTTTCCTGATTTCTCGTGGCATGGAAATGAGCCAGAAAGGATTGTTTTCAGTACAGAGCAATCAGTGGCTTTCAGAATTTTTTAGCAAACCATTTGTGAATAATAACAACACTGATGAGAATAGAATTTCTTGAAAGCTTATTATATGTCACTTTTCTGTACATTAATTCATTTCACACATAGACACACACATACTTAGATGCAGGCATGCACACATGCACCTTATGACAAAATGAGGAATTGTATTTCCTATTGCTACCGTTATAAAATACAGCATAGCGATTGGATTTGGAACAGCAGGAACCTGTTTTCCCACAGTTTTTCTGGAGGCTAGAAGTCCAAATCAATATTTCTGTGTTTACTTCTTCCTGGGACTGTGAAAGAACCACTCTTCTATGCTAATTTTGGTTCCGTTCTCTAGCTTTTGTGGTTACTAGCAATCTTTGACATTCTTTTGCTGCTTTTAGGTGTATCTGTCCTGCTGCCACATGGCATCTGTCTTCTTTTTGCATATCTATCTTCTCATGCCGTCTTCTTTTCCTTTGTATTAGACACACCCAGAATGGATCAGAGCTCCGATTCACAGCACCTAGGATGATAATACCTTAAAAGAAAGATCCTATTTTCCCACAGAAGGCCCCATTCACAAGTACACCTGTTAGCGTTTTAACATGTCTTTTGTGGGAAGACCATTCCGTTCATAACATTCAGTAGCATGATCTCCATTTTCCAGATGAAGGATTAAAGCACTTGGGGTTTAAACAATTTACCCATAGTCATTACTCGTAAGCAGTTGTATAGCGATTTGAGCGCAGACTGACAGGGAAAACAGCAATTGGACGCATCATTTTTCTGCCCTTTCTCCTGATTTCTTGTTGCCACTTGTTCTTCCAGACCTCGCTGGAGCCCAGTTTGTGGGATGCTGCCTCCTCTGCCTGTTTCTCCCCCAGAGTATTTTCTGGCCCCGTCCTGCCAGGCTATATTTCTAGGTGTGGATTCGGGACTAGGGTCTCCAGCAGTGTATTTGCCACCTTTGTTTCTATTAGAAAATATTCTCTTCCCTAAACATTAAAAAATATCATTTTATTGGGGCTCTTACAACTCTTATCACAATTCATCCATCCATCCATGTCAAGCACTTTTGCACATATGTGGCCATCATCATTTTCAAAACATTTCCTTTCAGCTTGAGCCTTTGGTATTTGCTCAATTCCCTGGCCTAACTCATGAACTCTTGATGATGTACAATTTTTAAAAAAATATCTTACTCCAACTGCTGTCTCTCTTCACCACTTTTCTTCTGTCCATCCCCCTGGGGAGTGGTATATGTTGATCATTCCTATCAGTTCCCCCTTTCTACCCCCACATTACCCATACCCTCCTGATATGGCTACTCTGGTCCTATGTGACTTATCTGTCCTGGTTCCCTGTGTTGTGAGCCCTTATCTGTACCAATGTACATGCTCTGGTCTAGCTGGATCTGTAAGGTAGAATTGGGGTCAGGTGAGGTGGGGGAGAGGAAACACTAAAGAAACAGAGGAAAGCTGTATGTTTCATTGCGGCTACGCTGCACCCTGACTGGCTCATTTCTTCCTTGTGACCCTTCTGTAACAAGATGTCCAGTTGTCTACAGATGGGCCCTCTCAAAGATTCAAGAGATGGATTCTGATCAACAGAAAGAAATGTGCAGAATAAACCATTAAACTCACATGGAAACCAGTCTTATAGGATCCATAGAGACTGCAGGAAGTCCCAAAGCCTGCAAATGACCTTTAAGCCATAATTCAAAAGTATCTATGACAGGTTAGCCCAGTATTTGAGTTTAAATTGAAACCATTTGATTTACGGTGCACGTGAAACCCCCAGGCGACAAAGAGCATCCCTTAATGGTAATGAAAGATTCAGAAAATGAGAACTACAACCTATGAAAAATAATCTCTAAATGTGAACTAGTACAGGGTTATGTTTGAGACAGAGATGATGTAGTGACCACAGAAAGCGGTGGCGTGAGCGGAGGTGGAGAAGTGGTGTGGCCCAGCATTTCCACAGTTTTTTCAGTGTCTGTGCCATTTCTGGTGATGAGATAAGCCAGTTGAGGTGAAAAATATAGACTATAGAGATTTGATCTTAGCAGTTACATAATAACATAACCTAATATACCAAATGGGCTTGTCTGTTAAAATATTCAATTCTTTATTTCAAAAGTAATCCTTTCAATGTAGATATCTCCATGAGTCTTATAAATATATGTTTTCAGAAATAATTAACCCTGGAAAGCATGACTGATGAATTAAAATTTATAAAAGTGAGGACTTGGGATGGAGGATAGCTATACCCATTCTTTCTACAGGAAGAATTGCATGAGTCTAGAGGTAAGAACTCCAGTTTGATAAACCAACCCTTCACTAAAACCCTGACCCCTGAAAACCAAATCAAACTATGCCACTGAACTGAAACATAGGCTATATAAGGTTTCAAAGACTGAAAAATCTTTGCGGAAGCAGACAATCTCATTTTTTATTCTACGAACAGCTGGTGGGTTTAGACTTATAACCTTGCAATTAGCAGCACAATGCTTACCCAACAGTACTTGCTATCAGGGCTCCTTATTTTGGTGAAAGTGGTTGTCAAGTATTTTCATTAGCCTATGAAGGACATGCTCCATCTATATATTATGTTATGAATTAAATTATGGAGCCTCAAAATTATCAATGAAATCTTGATCCTGGTTCTTAAGGAGAGTTGTGATCCTTTTGGAACTAGGTTTGCTGTTTTGTTATCTTAATGATGGCATTACTGTACTGTATGGAATTCAAACCTGATAGCTTCTGGGTTATACAAAGAGAAGAAAGACCTGTAGCTAAAATAAGGAGGAAGTGAAAGATTGACGTATCTATCCGACAAGAATTGCTAGCAGTTGCCAGAAGCCAGATAGGGAAGGGCCTGCCTCCTCCTTGAATCACACCTTGAATTGGATACATGAGGCCCTATGGAATAGTGGTTACAAATTGGGCTGATAGCTTCAAGGCCTATCAGTTCAAAACCACCTTAAAGAGTTACAGTCTCAACTAAAAGTCATAACATTGTGTCCTCACTTTCCTGATATGATTGCGGATGACAAATGCGTGCATAAGCAAATGTGATGAAGTAAGCTGATGGTGTCTGGCTATCAAAAGATATAGTGTCTGGGGTCCTAAAGGCTTGAAAGTAACTAACAGCTATCCAGCTCAGAAGCAATAAAGCCCACGTGGAAGAAGCACACCAGTCTGTGTGACCACAAGGTGTTAAAGAGATCCAGTATCAGGCATCAAAGAACTAAAAATTATATCCTTATAAATGAGGAGGAGTACAGATTGGAGAACCAAAGGCCATCAAGAGGTGAAGCAACATCCCCTTATAGTGGGGTTACAGGGAGGAGATGAGCCAGTCAAAGTAGAGTGCAGTGACAATGAAATATGCAACTTTCCTCTAGTTCTCAAATGTTTCCTCCTTCCTCACATCCCACTATCGTGATCCCAGTTCTACCTGACAAATCCAGCTAGACCAGGGAATGTGCACTGGAGTCAGAAACATGGGGAATTTAGGATAGATGATCCTTTCAGGACCAGTGGTGGGAGTGGTGATACCGGGAGGGTGGAGGGAAGGTGAAATAGAAAGGAGGAAACAATTTCAGGGATCTGCATATAACCTCCCCTCTGGGTATGGACAATAGAGAAGGGAGTGAAGGGACACATTGGACAGTGTACGATATGAAAAAGTAATAGCAATTTGTAAATTATTAAGGGTTCATGGGGGAGGGAGTGTGGAGAGGGAAGGGAAATATGGGGAGCTGGTACTGGGGACCTAAGTGGAGGAAGGATATTTTGAGAGTGATGATGGCAACAAGTGTGCAAATGTGGCCTGCATACAATTGATGTATGGATTGATCATGATGGGAGTGGATGGAACCCCCAATAAAATGATTTATAGAAAAAGGAGTTACAATCTCAGAAACTCGTGGACACGTACTATTCTGTCCTACAGAGTTGCCATATGTCAGAATCAGCTTGATGGCAGTGAGTTTGCATGCCCTGAACTACGAGAATGTAAATTACTTTCTCTAAAGCCATCCACTTGTGTAATTTCTGTTTGGCCGACAGCAGAGCAATGACTGCTATCGGCTCTTTCCTGACTCATACTGACCCTGCATAGAGTGGAGCTGTGGGCAGAGTGGAACTGTGTCCTGATCTGAAGTGTATCAGGCAACCCACCCTGACACCATGGCGGTGGGCAAGTGAGGCTACCTAAAGAATTTTTAGTATGCAGTGTGGTTTCACACTGATACATATATATCTTTTTTTTTTTACAAATATCTTATTTTAATGTACTTTATTTCACTTACATCACAGTCAAGTTTTCCCCCATTAATGAGTATAAAAATGGACTACTTTGTAATTTTGTCTTAGTACAGAAATTATAAAGTCAATATGAACTTAATCATCCTGCGTTATAAGCATTTTAGGGAAAAGGGATGTAATTTGTATGAGTTTGTTGTTAAGGCTCACTGCAGGCTTTCTCTAGGAAAGTTCAAAAATTTGCTACAAAGGAAGAAACATTACTCTTTATTGATTAGTAAATTTTAAATCCATTACAAAAATGTATGTATATTGATCTTCCAGCTTGTTTTCCAGAATACAAGTGCAATAGTGCCACCCACAACTGCAGGTGCCGTGAAGGTATATGGGGGCACTTGGGCGTAAATAGGGATGCCTATCTCCTCTCTGCATTTGTATAGCTCCAGTATCCCCTCCTATTGCTAGCTACTCTGTGGTCCTCAGCAGAGCTCCTGCCAGTCATCAGGTCTGGGGCTTAAAGATTTTTCACACATCAACTCTGGAAGACTTAAATGAAGGGAGAGAGAGAGAGAGAGAGAGAGAGGGAGAGAGAGTCTTAGAAAACAGAACAAGTACTGAGTGACTTACAAAATCTCCCCCCGTTTGACTTGAGAACCCAATTTGCTTTCGTTGTCTGACTCTGCATATATTGATACAAACTGGTATACAGTTGCTAAGCTAAGAAAATTATAATCAAAGCAACCCTCGCTGTTTTTTCCCCAGAGTCAGGAAAGGATAATTTCCACATGTGCAATTATGAAGTACTCTTTGAATATGGTGCTGTCAATCAAACTACTGCTTAAGATCATGTACTTCTATTTACAGAGGTGTTTTCCAATTCCTTGTAATTATTTTTACTCTGTTCAGCATAATTGTTGCTTCCATGTACTGAACACCAGCATTACACATGGTGCTACTGTCTTTATGCCTTCCGTACATTATAAATCTCTCAATCTAGAGATGTCTAGTAAAAATTCCAGATTTTTAAATTACTCACAAAATGGGATAAATCAAAAGGTATTGCCACAAGATCACACTTTTAAAAAACAAAGATAACAAAATAAGAAGTTCTTGTTTCTTGACATATCCTCTGTCTAGGTTCTTATACTTTTAAAGGTGGTATTTACATCTCTCTGACCCTTCCTCAGAAAATACTGGCATTCCCTTTCCAAGCAATTTTATACACCATTTGTTGTGATCCACATAGCCCCGTACCTTGAAATACCCAGTAAGACACAAATAAACCTATCTGATATTCTATACTTTCACATAAGCTCCATCTAATATCAGCTAAAATATCCCTTACTTCACATAGTTTTCTGAATCCAGGGTGAATTTTTGGCAGCTCCCTTTTGATGTAATGCTGCAAATGTTGTAGAACTATTTTCAGCAAAATTCTACTATAATGTAATATTACTGGTATTGTTTGATTCTGTGGTATGGGCATAGATATGGATACCTTCCAGTCAGTTGGCCAGATAGTTACCTTCCAAATTTCTTAGCACAGACTAAGACTGCCTTAGTTTGTTGAAACATTTCAATTGCTATTCCATCAGTTATTGAGGGGCTGTATTTTGGTCATGCTTTCGGTACAGACTGGAAACTACATAATGGGCTGCAATCTGCAAAGTCAATGGTTCAAAACCACTAGTCTCTCTGTGGGAGAAAGATAGCATTTTTACTCCCATAAAGATTTACAGTCTCAAAACAACAACAACAACAAAGAGTTATGCTTTGGTAACTCACAGGGGCAGTTCTACTAAGGTTTACAGGGTCTCTGTGAGTTGGCATGTGATTTGAAGGAAGTGAGTTTGTTTTTGTTTCAGTGCAGCTTGAATATCTTTTCTCAGAATCATTTATTCTTTGTTATAAACTTCCTCTTGAAATGCCTGAATGTTGAGCAGTGGTTTTCAGAACAGTGCTGTGAATTTCTTAAATGTTATTTTGATGCTACATGTATCATTCAAAATTTTGCCCTAGAATCCTTCAATATGACAATGTGAGGCCTTTTCTTTTTCTTCAGTGCTTAAAGATAGAAATGTATTAAGCATGTTCTTCCATTTTGGTTTCAATTTCCCCTTTCCCGTTTTAAAACCTGAGGGGCTCATCTTTTGTCAGTTGAATCAAACAAAATTCTGCTGCTCTGTATAAGGTTTTCACTCACCAATCCCTCAGAAATTATCCCCTCCCCTTTTCCTTCTCCCAGTCCTTTCTGAATCTGAAACCTGTACACCAGGGCTCATCCTGCTGTTAATTGAAATATAGATGGCATCACCCTAGCATCACCGTGACACCCAAGGGACCATAAAGTGGCACACTGACAAATGAGTAGTGAAAATTTGATATTAGCTCTTATCTAATGGACTATGTTGAAAAGGTTTCTGATGTATTTAAGAAAGAAATTCTACCATAATACAAATATAAATATTACAAATTATAAATTATTGCCTTTATGCCCTTGAGTGACACCATGAGTCAGAATTGTCTCGATGGCAGTGAAGGTGGTTTGAATTGTAGATGCCTGATAGACAAACATCATATTCTGTGGTTTGTAGAATAAAAATTCATTGTTTTACAGTTCTGGAGCCTAGAAATTCCAATCAGAGCATTAGTTGTGTTGATGATACACACACGCACACCTTTTCCATATCTCTCTATTTTGAGTAACTCTTAGAATTCTTTGCCTTGGACTTGTGGCATCCATGACATTCTTTCACTGTTTTCTTTCTCTGTGTATCTATTTCTTGTTTATAACAGCACAATCGTATAGGATGATATCGCATCTTACTCCAGTGTGGTCTCATGTTAACCTAACAACGTCTTCAAATACTATTTCCAAACAACTGCACAAATACAGATACAGAGGTTAGGACTTCAACATATTTTTTTATTGGCAACACGAGTCAATCGAGAGCACTGTCTATTGCTTGCAAATTAGTGTCATGACACTCAGCTAGGAACATGATCAGTGAAATCATTTTAATAAATAGACAGGTGAGTGGGTATGTTTGTAAGATGTTTGAAAGGGACCTTCGGGTTGTTCTATTTTTCTCAGGAAAACTCATCAGTAATTCAGGGAAAAAGAGGACCACGGAGTTCGGTAGTAAAGATGTAAACAGTGATAAAGGGTTGGGGACATTCGCCTTGGTGCTAGGGCAGCAGTGGTGCTAAATAGTCAATGGTGAGCCAGGAAGAAAAAATGGCGTCCCTGAGTTGCAAAGTTTGGGTGTTTTTATTTACGACTAAGCACAGAGGACAGAAATTGGTTTTACTGGAGCTGGGGATGCATCTGCATTCTGCAGATGAAAGCAATGCAGACAAAGGAGTTGTGCTACTTTTATCAGGCTGCTTTTGTAGATGAAGCTTCCTGTTGACTCTGGTTGGTGTCAAAAAGCTCTCAAGTCTGCTGTCTAATCCCATTTCCTCAACATGTTGTCTTTAAAGGAAAGCTATACATCTGAATGAAAGCTATACATCTGATGTAAAGCATTTAAGTAGTAAAGGAATGATAGAATTAGTAATTACTGAGATAAGATATAGGGATCAGGGGCTAATGAAGTATATACATCTAGAGATCTGTTTTAAATTAGTTTCACACTGTACTTATTTGATTCATAGCATGGTGCTAGTTATTTTGTGTTTCAATTATATTGATTTCCATCATTTAAGGGTTACATAAAGAGGGCAGGTGTCTTTGAAGACTTAGGGAAATCAACCACCATTAATAAAAGTGTTTGAGTTATCTGTTGCAATTATAAAGTTTGATTTGACAAATAGTAGCAAACCAATTGATTGTTCAAATTATAGTTATATAATAACCAGGTTGATTTTTAATATTTTAGTTAGAGATACTGTATTGTAAAATTATTTAGTAAGACATGTAAGCCTTTTGAGGTCTCCATATTGGAATGATAATAAGATTATTTGACTTTTAAATAAGTTAGCTGCTGGTATATCAATCACGGTTGTTAGTTTCAGACATGCCAACTCATGGAGATTCTCATATAAAGGTAATGAGAAACTATTGTTTCCACTAGGCTTATCCACTCCTGAAAGTGATGTTTCCAATCTTCTAACACTTCCCCGAAGGCTTCTGCCCTCTGATTTATGTCTTATCAAAATGGTAGTTTAGGATTCTTAAATGACTCAAATTGTGTGCTTTTGCAATGTTGTGTGAGTTTGAGGGGAAAAAAACAGTATGAAGGAACCAGATAATGGCTGTGAGAAGGAAGGGTAAGGTTTCTTATCAAAATTATCTTAGGATTTCTCAAAGAATGAGCAAGTGCTCATTGTCATGATGGAAAAATCCCTTGGTCCCATTTTACTTTTCTTTTTCTTAGAAATTCAATGTTCAATTTTTGTTTGTTTCATTTTAAATAATTTTATTGGGGGCTCATCCAGCTCTTATCACAATCCATATATACATCCATTGTGTCAAGCACATTTGTACATTTGTTTCCATAATTTTAAAACATTTTATTCCTACGTGAGCCCTTGGTATCAACTCCTCATTTCACCCCTCATGAATCTCTGATAATTTATAAATTATTATTAATTTTTCATGCCTTTTACTGCTGAATGTCTCCCTGTACCCACTTTTCTGTTGGTGCACCCCTCTGGGAGGGGGTATATGTAGATCATTGTGATCTTCCATTTTCTTAAAACTTTCTAATAAGTTCCTGTCATCATCCCGTGTCAAAAATGTTTATGAAGATTGTCCCTTGGTAGTCCCCTAAGACTGTCGCAGGCAATAGACCTTCTGAAATGACTGCTCTGCCTTGCAGTTATTCGGCTCAGCAGATCCCCTCACTGTGCACTGCTTTGATTAGACTTTTTTTTTCATTCTGAAGACACTTGGAGGAGAATAAGACCAATTTATTTCTGAGCATTCTTGTCAGCATTGTCCAATGATCATAGAGATATGTTTAAACACATATTGTTTGAAACAAATCCTATATGTATGAATGAGAACTTGAGTAGCAATACTTTCTGACTCATCTTCATATATTGTCTTCTTTAATATTTAAAATGATTTTGAGATACAGGCATTAGTAAGTTCATTTTACAGGTAGAAATTTAAGACTAGATAGACTTGTAGCTTAATGAAAAATCAAACAGTTGGCAAATGGTAGGATTCATTCACTGTTGATTTCAACACATTGGGACTCTGTCTAGAGCTTCAGAGACCGTAAAGCTGTACAGGAGCAGATGACCCAGTCTTCCTCCAAAGAGCAAATGGCAAAGTTGACCTGTTACTGACTTAAATTCAAGTGCATCTGATTCAATGCCTCTGCAAACAACCACTCATGATGGCATTTTCTTCACTCTTTTCTTTGAACTTCTTCCTCTGGATAATCGATGAGATAGCTTTGAGTATTCAGGGTAAATGGTTAGTGATGCTGAAAGAATTAACTCCATTTTTTCTTATTTAAAATTTTAATCTTTTGTGGTGTCCCGTTTTAGTCTTTGGGAACCCAGTTATGGTCACTATTCTGTTACTTGTGGGAGAGTTATAGTTTAAGCTACTTAGCTACTGTCTACCATTTGTCAATGACATCTGCATTAACAGATAGCTTGACTGCTACTCACTTAACATATTTATATATTTACTCAGGATAAGACATGGAAGTTGGAGGGATTAGGGGGCTGTTTTTAGAGGAAGGAAATGTAGACAGGAAAAGAAGGAGTGAGTCAGATGTTTCACCTACTTCATAGTTTGATGAGGTCTCTTGTATCATACCAAAATAGTGAACTAGTTGCGTGTGATGGCTAGCAGAGCATATACTTACTTTACTGCTCTAGCCTACTCTCCAGATCATAGAGTTTGATGCTGGCAGAGGTAGGATTACAATTTATAGATCAGAGTTCTCATCATAAGGTTGTCATGTGATATTGTTGTCAAATCCTTGCCTTTGAGCTTTAATTTATGCATAACCCTTCCACATTTTTGGATTATAAGACACATTTGCACAAATTTCCTTACATCCCTACTCATATATCCCAGGGTAGGAATCTTCTATAAATTATAACCTAAGAGCTGTGCACAAAAGAATCAAGTATTGTTGCACTTACAGTTCTGAGGGGTGGGAGAGAAGGCAAAGCTAAATTCCATGATCTTGCTTGAAACAATCCCAATTGTCAGTAGTAGGGGTGCTGTCAGAGAGAATGCACAAGCAGCAATTTCCAGAAATGCACAGAGTCAATTAACTCAAAGTGAGCCATATCAAATTCACTTTCTCCAAGTAAGAATGTAAAATCCTTGTTCTCCTCTTATGGCAAGGTTATGATTTAGGAGAATGAATGGAAACCAGAGTAGGCAGTAGTAACTGCTAAATATGCATATAATCAATTCTTTCTTTTTAGAAGATTTATATGGAAGCTTATAAAATTTTAGCCAAGTAATTTTAGCCAATCAAGACTAGAGAGAATTCTCTGAATACCCCACATTTTAATACATGAATATAGTAACACCTCAATTTAATGTGTTTCTAAATTCTACCAAACCAGTAATCGAGAAGTTGACTTCTGCAACAAACCACCCTTCAGCTAACCAACTTTCTAATTCCAATGCCTTCAACTTAGAGTACTAAGCAAGATGGAAATTAATTGATTTCATGTCCATTGAGGTTATGTGAAATTTGGAGCTATTGATGGGAATTTACCTCTGAGTCAATAGGTCATTTGTCTGAGGGACTTGTATCCAGACAGATATTGAACTTTGTATCTGCATCTGGTCATTACTTGTGAAACCAGTTCAAAATCAGGCTGATTAAACTTACAAGGGAATGTGGTATCCCATTGTCATTTTATCCTAGTAGCTGTCCTGACAAAGAATGGGAGGAGAAATCTGTGTGTGCACTAGAGGGTTTAAAATATGTTTGCTAATTAATATCGTCCTATTATTTAACATTTCTATGGGCCCATGTAGGAGAGAAGAATTTCTTCTTTGTCTTTAAGGAAAATACTGCTCATTTGTTGTTATTAGGTGCCATTGAATTGGTTCCTGCATATAAAGACCTTGTACACAGCAGAGGGAAACACATCTAGTCCTGCACCAATCTCACGATGGAGCCCATTGCTATAGCTAATGTGTCAATCCATCACATCGAGGGCTTTCTTCTTTCCCCACTGCTACTTTGCCAGTCATGTTGTCTTTCTACAGTGACGAGTCTCTCCTGTCAGCATGCCCAAAGTAACATGAAGCCTCATCATCTTTGACTCCAAGGAGAATTTTGGTCAAACTTCTTCCAAGACAGATTATTTTGTCCTTCTGGCAGTCCATGGCACTTTTAATATTCTTTGCCGCCACTAAGTAAACTGTTTACTTATTTAGAAATAATAAAGGGATGTCTGTTTCCTCATATGGTGGTATTGTTTAACAAGTGTATATGGTTCAACTTGTGGTCATAGTCATATGCCTCCCTATTTCTGCTCACAATGACTTCATAGTTCATATAAAAAACTATATAAAGTGTGATAGGCAGCTTGTGATATGATTCTCATCCAAACTCACTGCCATGGAGTTAATTCGAACTTATTAGACCCTATAAGACAGGGCAGAAATTCTCTGAGTTTCCAAGTTTGTAAACAGGGTGTGATGGGTAGGTTTGTTGTGCCAACATGGCCACAGAAGATTGGTGGGTCTGTTGTGACGGCACGGCCAATGAACGCACGGGATGAATTGAAGGGCAGAGAAAGGAAGGGCTCTCTCTTGCTTCCGGATCTTCGGACCAGATAGCTGCCTTGTTCGTCCTGTGCCTCGACCTCCAAGCAACACTACCTGTGGGACACCTAATCATGGACTGTGGAGCTGTGAATTGAAGTTCCTTCAAACCTTATTTCGCCATGCTCTTGGGATATACATCTCTTGAGCTGGGGACTGTTGGACTCTGTCATCTGGCTGACTGTTGGTGAGCTGCTCTGCTGTTTGCTGCCAATGATCAGGTAAGCTGAATTGCTCTACAGAGGACTACTCAGCGGCCCTCAAGACTTGAAGGACTGCCAGTCTTCTAGCTGTCTCACGCACGTGAGTTGCACCGAGCAATTTCTACTGCTTTATAGATAGTTAACTGTTTCTTTCTTATCTCATATACTTTTTTCTCTATATAAATATATAAAAAGAATTACTAGTGTCCTCGTTTTATTTCTGTAAGAGAACCCTGCCTGACACACAGGGGAACAGAAAATCTCATTTCCCTGCCCTTCCCCCCCCCCCCCCCGAGTTTCTGATACTTTCAAACTACTAACCTAGATTATAGATTATGAATTAGAATGGATTTACTGTCAATGAGAGTTTTTTACATTTAGAAAACAGGGCTGAGCCCTCGTGGCATCATGGTTGTGTGTGGGACTGCAGCCCACTGGGTTGGCAGTTCAAATCCAACAGCAGCTCTCCAAGATCAACGCTGGGCCTTCTACTCCCATCAGGGTGATGCTCACAAAACAAACAAACAAACAAACAGACTGATGGATATGTGTATGATGAAGGGTTGACATCCAAAGATGTGCGATAGGATGAGATTCATGACCTACAGAGGAGAAACTTTTCTTCTAAAACTGAAGGAAATGGATATGAATGGGTATAAATAGTGACAATTTGTAGGTGAAAGGATGAGAAATTAAATGACTTTCTGGCTCACTTCTTAGTTTTGTTGATGAAGTGGAAAGCAGTCCATCCTTAGTCAATAGTGGGTATTTTGGCAGTAGAAAAGGCTTAAAGACACTGTTAAAATTTGGAAATGCTGCCTTTAAAAGTTGAAAAAGGAGAGAAGTGAGGACACAGATGACAATGTAAATAAAAATGTTTCACTGGATCTTAGTTCAGGGACAACATGGGCTACATAGTCCTCTCCGCATTCTCCTTGCTGAATATTACATTTTTATAAAAACAAGGAGACTGAATGGCAGAGAGAAGGGAAACTGAACTGAATCTCAAAATCTAAGAAATAAGATGGTGATCCCTCAGGTTTCCTTTTTACCTTTTATATCTCACACTTATAGTTGTAGATGTCAGAGACCTAGAAACATGAATAGGGTCAACAAAATTCTTAATAAAAGTTCGAAGGGCAGCCCAGAAAAGTCAGACATTTTATATAACCTTCTCCACTCTAGCTAATGCTACCAGAAAAGCTATGGTTTGATTATGCACATCGTCAATGAAGGCCGAGTGGAGAGGCCAGACTTTCATTTTTGTGGGTTACAGTGGGTATCAGAGAAGGTTGAGGGGGGAGAGCCAGCACTCATGAAAATTAGTAAACAAGAGAAATGACACAATATAAGCAAAGGAGAAAATAGGAATGGAATTGTAACAAAATATTAGGATTTGTTTTATTTGGGTCCAAGAAACACAAGAAACAGAATAAAGGACTAAGGAAATTTGAAGTAGTAATAGCTCCAAATTTTGCATAGTTAGAAGTAACTTTAGAAATTCAAGAATATGAACAACCTTCAGACAAGATAAACCCAAAGAAATATACACCCGCACATTTCTGACTCATGTTGACCCTAAGTACACACAGCAATACCCTGCCAAGTCCTCCTAATTCTTGTTACATATAAGCCGATCATTGCAGCCACTGTGTGGATCTATTGTGTGGAGGAGCTTCCTCTTCTTTACTGCTCTTCTACTTCACCAAGCATGATGTCTTTTACAAGGATTTGGTAGCTCCTGATAAGAAGTCCCAAGGTAGGAGAAGCTATCTCACTAGCCTCACTTCCAATGAGAGCATTCTGGTGGTACTTCTTCCAGGATAGATTTGTTTGTTCTTTTGAAGGTCCCTAGTGCTTTCAGAATTCTTTGTCAGAAAAATAATTTAAGTGCACCAATTCTTGTAACCTTGGTCACTGCTTGTCTGTGTGTTATACTGTGGTGATTACTCTGCTGTCACAGTAAAAGTTATGTCATTAGTATATCAAATGCTAGCAGAGTCATCCACGGTAAACAGGTTTTAGCATAGTTTCCATACTAAGAAAAGACTATGGAGAAGGAATATGTTGTCTACTTCAGAGGAATCAGTCACTGAAACCTTTATGAATAGCAGCAGAATATTGTCAGATTTTGAAGTTTATGTCACATTGTAATTGTAATTAAACACCTAAAACCTAAGACAAAGACAAAATCTTGGAAATCTTTAGAGAGAAATCTTACTTGCTAGGGAAAGAAAAATTTGAACTGCAGTATATTTCCCCCCAAATAGCATACAATTTTTCAAATTAAAAAAAGTAAGAAAGGAACTGTCAAGCAATGATTCTTAGTCCAATAAAATAATTAATTAAAGAAAGAAGTCTTCAGCAATGAAGAGGAAATCACGACATTCTTAGATTCATAGAAAAACTAAGAATTTGTCACCAGAAGATTTATCCTAGAAGAATGGCTAAAGGGAAATTGAAGAAGAATGGAAATTAAAAAAGGAGAAGCTTGAAATACTAGCAAGTATGGAGTAAATATTCAAAGTTTACTCAGAGCAATTTGTTTCTTGGTTCTTGAGATCAAACTCTAAATCCTTGGTGTGACAACATATGCTGTTGTCAATTTGAGACTTAAGAGTGCAGGAGTGGAGGTTAACCTGTCCACCAGGTAATAGCTTGGAGGTGCTAAGGAGATAAATAGCTCATTGGAAATGGGACGCATGCTTACACCCTGTGTGACATCTCTGTGGAGAAGACACAAGGATCTATGCTAGAGTCCTGGAGCTGTTAGAACCACATAGAGACCCACACTAACACTGAGATGCTTCCACTGCCACTGGATCCATAAGACTTTCCACCCACTAACCAGTGATCATCCTGAATTTGGTATCACTGCATGTGTTTCGTGAGTCTTAAGAGGAATTTGCAGCTAGTTCTTGGACATGTAGGCTAATATCAGACTTATGAACTTGATCTGGATTTGGCTGGGATGTTTTCTCAATATTTAATTGTTCTTGTACATGAAGCTCTTTTTTATACACAGATGAGTGTCTACTAATTTGTTTCTTTATTCAACATGAACTAGCACATTGTGGTACTGGGAGATGAACCCACATGGACACATGTCCATTTGATTTGGTTTTCCTGAGTAACTGAGTTATCATTGTTATGTACAATGCTACCTCTAGATCACATGAGGTGAGACTAGTCAAGTGAGAAAGAACACCTTATGAGTATAGGTGTGTGTGTGTGTGTGTGTGTGTAGGGGAATGATTGCATATCCAATGAGACCCCAATAACAAATCTGGAAATGGAAGCTCCATTGGCTTCTTGGTTGATAAAAGGCATATTGATACACATAAAAGTGCAGTGCATCCATTTTGGGGACAAGGAAGAGCCACATTAGGAATCTTTCCAACTTTTCTCTGGGGGTCTTTTTTATTGCTGTAGTAAAAATGGAATGATAATTATAGTCCCTTCTGTGAGTTCTGTGAGCTATTTCAGTGATCTATTAAACCTGAGAGAGTATGGGAGGCAGCAGGTCAGAACTGCAGTGAGTTGGGAATTCCTGAGTTTATGATTAATATGCTGAGGTGGGTAGAGGCAGCTTCCAGAAGTTCAGAAGTGAAGAAACCCCTGAGGTCTGCTTGCGACTACAGTCTGAAATCTTGGGACTATTGTTCAGTTTTGAGGACTCTGTCTATTAACTTGTGAGATCTAATTTACAAGTGTTAAGATCCAAGGAAGCCTGAGTAACTAATGTGTCATGTGAACAAAAGTAGAAAGTGGAGATTGTTAGTTTATATCTTGTTTATTATTATTCTCATAATTGGTGTTAGAAAGCCTGCATTTGGGATTTGATGACTCTTTCTACCTTTGGACGCACCCTGGTACTACAGTGGCTGAAGCATGTAGAAGATAACTCTAACCTCAATGTTTTGAATCCAGCAGACTGTCTGTGGGCAAGACATGGACAGTCTGTTTTCATGAGGATCACAGTCTTAGAATCCTCTAGGACAGTTCTACTATACCCAACAAGGCACTGCTGAGGTGGAGTTGAGGCGGGCTTTATTTAGTTTGGCTCTATCTCAGGAAGAAACAACAGAAACCTTCAACATTGCGCTTCAAGATTAATTTGATCATTTTTACCTATTTGTAGTCTTAATTGAAGGAAAAATGCTTGCTGAATGTGTATAGCTTGTGCTTTTAGCTTTTATGTAAATGAAATCAGTTGATATTAAAGTATTGAGACCATATGTAGCTTTTTGTTTACCTTATTTTCAGAGCATTCAATCTTTGTTAGGGATGTTGGAATCAAAAAGAGACTTTGATTCTGCAGAGGATTAGAAGCCAGGCATACCAGTAAGCAGTATCTTTGATGTGGGAAACAACGTGAATTGTTCACTATAGATTAGTAAATAAACACTTGTAAGGTCAGGCTTACAATGCTTATTAGGTAATCTTAAGCACATGCATACACTTACAAGTATGCTGGTCTAGGTTGAGTAGAGAAACAAATACATAGGCACACATATGTATTTAACATAGACCTTTTTATAAAAAAGCAACTGTGGAGTGCCATACCCTGATCCCTCCAGTGTATTTTTGGATTCTCCATCAGACTCGATCAGAAAATACTCCTAAAGGTCAGCAAACAGACTTTGGACTATTAACAGACTTTTCTTTTTTTCATTGATCTTTGTTGTTGTTGCTGCTTTGTTTTGCTCTCTGTCTTATTTTCTGTGCATATTATTACCTCTTCAGGTCTATCTAGATAACATAGGTGGGATAAACAATCTGGAGGAGAAAACAGGCAGGGGAAAGGAAGAGGGTGTTAATAAACCCAGGGACAAGGGAGCAATTAGTGATCTAAAATCAATGGCAAGGAGGGTGTACTGGGTCTGGTAGGGCTTGATCAAGGGCGATGTAATTGGGAGGAATTGCTGAAACTGAAATGAAGCAGACCATGATAGTGGGACAAGAGGAAAATAAAGGGAAGTAAAGGAAAGAACTAAGAGGCAAAGAACATTTATATAGGTCTAAATACAGGCATGTATATATGTAAATATATTTTATATGATCTTGGGGAAATAGATCTATGTACATATATTTATAGGTTTAGTATTAAGGTAGCAGGTGAGCATTGGGTTTCTACTTAAGTATTCCTTCAATGCAAGAACTTTTTGTTCATTAAACAGGCATTCAAAGACACTTACCTTCCTGACATGATTGCTGAAGACAAAGTGACTGCATAAGTAAATGTGGTGAAGAAAGCTGATGGTGCCTGGCTGTCAAAAGGCATAGCATTTAGGGTCTTAAAGGCTTGAAGATAAACAAGTGGTCCTCTAGCTAAGAAGCTAGACTCCACGTGGAAGAAGCACACCAGTCTGTGTAATCATTAGGTGTTGATGAAATCAGATATCAGGCATCAAAGACCTAGAACAAAAAATCACATCAATGTGAATGAGGGGGAATACAGAGTGAAGACTCAAAGCCCATCGATAGATAATTGGACATCCCCATACAGAATGGTCACAAGGAAGAGAGGAGCCAGTCAGGGTGCAATATAGTACCTCTAATTCTTTAATGCTTCCTCCCTCCCACTCTCATGATCCCAATGCTATCTGACAAATCTGGCTAGACCAGATGATGTACATTGATACAGATATGAGCTGGAAACACAGGGAATTCAGGACAGATAACCCTCTCAGGACCAATTCTGAGAGTAGTGATATCAGGAGGGTAAGAGAAAAGTGGTTGAGGAAGGGGGAACTGATCACAATGATCTCATATAACTCCCTTCCTGGGGGACGGACAATTGAAAAGTGTGTGAAGGGAGATATCAGGCAGTGTAAGACATGAAAAAATATATAAATTATCAAGGGATTGTGGGAGAGGGAGGGTGGAGGAGGGAGGGGGAAAATGAGGAGCTGATACCAAGGTTGTCAAGTAGAAAACAAATGTTTTGATAATGATAATAGCAACAAATGTACAAATGTGCTTGGCGCAATGAATTGTTATATGGATTGTGATGAGTTGCATGATCCCCCAATCTTTTTATTAAAAAAGAGAAATTGTATTTTGTGAATACATCCCAGCCAGTCCAGAGCAAGTCTTTAAATCCAAGCTTAGTCCATATGTCTGATACTAGTTCATCAACTTCTCTTTAGACTCACACAGCACATGCAGTGATAATGAATGCAGGAAGACCACAGGCTAAAGTGTAGAAGATATTGTGGATTCAGTGGCAGTGGAAGCATCTCGATTCTGGTGCAGGTCTCTATGTGTATCCTTCAGCTCTCTGAGAGCATCAACACCTGGAAAGGGAAGGCAGGGAGAGTGGGTCTGGCTTCTAGTGAGCTACTTCTCTCCATCATGCCTTCAAATGAGGTCATCAAACTGTGACCTGATTGACGGGCTAGACCCCCACTTCTTTGCTCAAATTGGCAGGAAATCATGTAACTGCCACAGTCAGTTTTAACAGCAGTGTTTGTTGTTGCTTCAATCATTCTAAAGGTACCTCACTAAGTCATGATTTTTACAGTTCTGGAAAGAGAGGGAATCATACGCTCTATTGTATTCCAGAAAAGCAGAGTTTTTTTTGAGGAGAATTGCTAAAGAAAAGGTGGTGAAAAAAGTAATGCACCCAGAGAATTAAATGATACATTTCCTTATTACTGATTCAATCCAGAAAGGAAACAAAGAACATTTATCCAAATAAATTCAGACGTGTCTGATTTTTCAAAACGAATCCATTTATGTCCAAAGTTAGTCTGTTAAAAAGCCAAAATTGATTTTAAGATTATTACAAATAAAAGAACATTCAGTTTGGCTGAGCCCCGGTGGCATAAGTGGTTGAGAGCAGCACGGGGGCTCGACGGTTCAAATCCAGGGGCGACTCTCAGGAGCAGGGCTGGGTAGCTCCCACGACCACCAGAGGCAGTGAGGCTCCAAAAAAGAACATTCACTTTAAAGAATAGTTATTAGTGTATGTCTTAGGCAACTTGGGAAATTAACTCAAAAAAAGTAAAACTCACTGCCATCCAGTCAGTTTTGACTCAGGGTCACCCTACAGGATAGGACAGAGCTGTCCCTGTGGGTTTCTGAGACTGTAGCTGTTTACAGGATTGGGGAGTCTCATCTTTCTTCCCCGGAGTGGCTGGTGCTTTCACACGTTGCACCTTGTGGTTAGTGGCCCAGTATGTAACTCTCTGTGTCTCCTGGGCTCCTCCATTGTGAAATTAACTGACACGTCAAATATCCTGGTGACATTTCCCCCCATTACGCTATGAGACTCTATCTTGGAGTGATTATTGAGTGAAAAAGACAAACATATTCCTTTAATAGAATTTGCTACGTATCACCAAAAAGCAAACCAGAAACCAAACCTGTTGCCATAGAGTTGATTCTTACTTATAGACATCCGGTTGGATGAAGCAGAGATGCCCCCTAGGCTGTAAATCCTTACACTGCCCATTTTTTCTCTTCTAAGGAAGTGTTCGGCTGAAAGTAGACATTTTGGCTAGCATCTGAGCAGTTTAACCCCTACAGCGCCAGTATTCTTCTTGATAAATGTAAATCTCATCCACGAAACAGACAAAAACAAAAGAAAACATATCATAAGAGACTATGAAATTTGCTCTTAAATTTAAATAGCTAAAGAAAATGGAAAAATGATGTATTGAAAATAGCTGGACATACATTTCAAAGGGCCTTTAGAGAAGTCATGGGATGTGCAGAAGGAGAGTTAGAAAGCTGAACATGAAGAAATCACTCAGGATATCGCAAGCTGAAAGAAGTGAAGAGAATCTTCAAACCTTGAGTTGAGGGGTTCTATGGACAAAATACTGAACTGTGTATGAAACATCAGAAGTAAATAGAAATAATACAAAGTCACAGTAGCAGAAATAACTGGTTGACATAAGACCATGTTAAGGTGTAGCATTTGATCAGGAACTGATGCTATTGAGGGAAGAAATTCAAGCTGAACTGAAGGCATCATCCCAAAACAAGAATCCAAGAATTAATAAAATACCACTTGACATGCCCCAGTGATTTGCTGAAATGCTGGAAGCATTCACTTTTCTATAGCCCCCAACTTAAAAGACAGGTACCTTGTCAACCACCTGGAAGAAATCCAGATTGTGACTCATTTGAGATAGTCAATTAATATGGTTCTTTTGACCATAATTCCTTATGTGATGCATTATAATTCTGTACTCTATGCCTATGGCTATAATCCCAATTTACAATTCCTCTTCTGTGCTAATGGAAAAGAGTGAACCCAGATTAAGTCCTGACCTTGGTTACTGTTGTCAGGTGTCACAGAGTGGTTTTGATGCGTAGTCACCGTATGCAGAGCACAATGAAACACTGCCTGCTCCTGGGCCAGCCTCACAATCTGTTTTGTGTGTGCCCCATGTTGCAACCCACTGTGCCAACCCATCTTGTCAAGGATATTCCTCTATTTACTTCCCATCCACTTTACCAAGCATGATGTCCTTTTTCAGGGTCTAGTCTCTTCTGATAATATGCCCAAAGTTTGTGAGACAAAGGCTCTATATCTTTACTTCTAAGGATCATTATGCCTATTTTTCTTCCAAAATAGATACATTTTTTTCCTTTAGCAGTCCATAGCACTTTCAATATTTCTTCTCCAGCCCCACAACTCAAATGCATTGGTTCTTCTTTTGTCTTTCTTATTCAATATCCAACTTCCACATGTGTATGGAACAATGGAAAATATGACTTGGGTCAGGCACATCTTAGTTTTCAAAGTAATATCCTTTCTTTTCAACACTTTAAAAAAGGTTTTGTGCAGAAAATTTACCCAATGCAATGGGATTTTTGATCTCCGACTTTAGTAGAGGATGTTACCCAATTCATTACCCTTTATTTCCTTGAGGTATGGTCTGCTGAAAGACAAAAACAATTCCATCAAAGCTATTCTGTGCATAAGATCCATCTTGGGCACAGAGAGAAACTCCAGGACAATTGGAAGAAAAGTTCTCTGAAAGGAAGAAGACCAAGATCAGAAGCGCTAGAAATTGTGGATGGAGACTGTGAACAGAGGAAATAACCTAGCGGGCACTGGAGGCTGAGCCAAGGAAGCCGTACGATAGATCTGAGAAGCTGTGCTCAGACTAGACCTGCGAGGCAGAGCCAGAGGCAAGCTCCCTGGTCCAAAGAGGCACATGGCTAAAAGGCTGAAGCCCAGAGAGAAACTTGACCACTACTTGAGGGGAGATTTTGCTATGATTAATGACTATTCTTATTGTTTACTGATCCTAATTTCTAAGCTCTGAACTTCTCTAGTAATTCCCTATCATGGTGAATATTGTCTCTTAGTTCTGTGTGGCCATTGCTGAATCTTTGAACCCAGTATAGTTGTAAAGTGCCATGGGAGGAATAGTTGGTGTCAGAACAGATTCAAGAAGGATGGGGGATGAAGGCATGCTGACCCTCTTCCCCAGGGCCATAGGGAAGTCAGAGAAAGTCAGATATTGCCCTTACCTAGAAGCCATTGTAAACATGATTCCCAAGAATGGTGGCCCAACATAATGTGAAAATTATCAAATGATATTACTATCCCATGAAATTAACATTTTGCTGAAAGTCATTTGACAACAGTTGCCAGAACATTGTGATCACAACTGAAGCAGTTCCATTACATCAGCAAGGAGCCATCCCCTCAAAAATTTAAGCCAGCTTCCGAAGAGGACATGACATGGAGGATATCATTGCTGATGTCACATGAATCTTGGCTAAAAGCAGAGACTTCTATAAAGATGTGTGTGATAGTTAGGCTTTTTGTGCCAACATGGCACCTGTAAGAAAATATGGGCAAAGTTTAGGCTATCAATATGGTCACATCTTGATGAGCTTTGGAGGTGCAGCTCTCTGCAGCCTGTCCTCTGCCCCTGCCTTTACACTGAGCCTTGTGGGAGCCCTGTGATGTGGTTACTACCACACCTGCCTGTGGTCTTCCTGCATTCTGCATCATTGTATGATGTCTGAAAGGGGACTTAGGGAACTAATATCAGACTTAAGGACTTGATGTTGACTAGGTTGGATGTTTGCATGATCTATAATTATTTCTTGCTTTAAAACTCTGTCTTACACATATATGTGAGTCACTGAATCTCTCTAGTCTAGTTTTATTTACTATGCAAAGGCATTTAATTGTGTGGATTATAACAACCTACAGACAGCACAGAGGAAAATGGAAATTCCAGAACACTTTATTGCACTTAACTGCTGCACCAAGTTTCCTTCTAAGGAGAGAGAGTTTATCAAAGGAAGAGGCATCTGGTAACTGATAGATAGCTATGAAACCTAAATTTGTTTATGAATCACTAATGGTTTACCTTTGTATTACGGAAGCCTACAGTTGGTCCTTAAGACATCACTTATCACACAGTAGGTATGCAACTAATGCTTGCTTTCCAGAATGATAAAACAGTATATAAAGACCCAATTCAATAAATATTGACTGAGTGCCTACTATGTGTAGGGAAAAATGATTCAACATAAGGTCAATTTTACAATGAAATTATAATTAACGTGTAAATCAGCTTTAATCTATGAAAATGAAATTAGGCCAGCAGGGAGGCTATAAAATCATGCTATTAGAATATATCCCATGAGAGAAAGTACTGATCGGAAAAATGAGGTGAAAAGACAATAAGATAATGTGATTTTAAAATAGCCTCCTTATTTCTGAAATTCTTTTAAGATTTTCTTTTTTTCTTCTTCTTCTTTAAGATTTTCATTGCAAAATTACCCAGTCATCAGGATATGACATTTTAAAAATACTTTCCCACTTGGGCCAGTGCATAAATAATAATGCAAGTTTAAAAATGCATGACTATTCATTAAACCATTGACCACTTCCAGTCTATTGAGTACATAAGTATTTTAAAAATTACTTTAATACATATTTACCCAATAGACCAGAAACGTTCCTTTGGTACATGATGTGCATTTTAAAAGCTGCCTACATAAGGAGTTATCTGATCTGAGCCAGAAACTGCTGCCAACTAGATAATATGCATTTTAAAGAACAACCTAATTATGTGCCTACCCAAGAGAAGAAAGTTAATACTGAGGGTCAATAATTATTACCTTCCTTAACTACCTTTTATTCTTATTTTTTGTAGACTAAAGTGAGAGGAGAGTCCATATCTAACTTCTTACATATTTTCTCTAGGTAACTGGTGCCCCAACTCCTCGTTTCTCTCCATTTTTACAAAACAAAAAGAAAGAAATGATAGAAATATACATATCATTAAAATTAAATTTCCAGTTTAAAATAAATGTGGAAGATGAAAATGCCATCTTTTATTTTTCCTCATTTTATCCCTTTCTAATAAAAATTTAGCCTACATATTCCATAGTCCCCAATTTTTTTCTCATCATTTTGCTTAGTTTACATTTAAGCTTTAAGGTTACATTTGCCCATTGAGAAATATTAAATAGGTCCATTTCTTCACTTGCACAGAAAACATAGATGATATATATTTACTTATACTATTGCCAACGACATGATTTGGGAGAATTCTCAGTTGAAAGTCTATTAATGTTTGTTAAAATATAAAATCAAAAGGCTATACTTCAACCGATAGACCAACTCAATAATTTCTTTACTCACTGTGTTAGTCCTGGTAGACTAGAGAAACAAATTCATAGACATGCATATGGACATAAGGAAAGGTTTATATACAAGAGGAATGGAACATTGAGAAAGCATTCCAACCCAGTCCAGTTCAAAGTCATAAGTCCAATGTGAGTCCATATGTCTGATACCAGTCTATAAAGTCTCCTTCTGACTCTCAAAGTCAGAGGCCAGGGGTGCAGAGTCCCGGCGCTGACAGGGATCCTCTCATGGCTCCACATTTCCAGGGCTCAGGGTCCATCAGCAGTATCCATTGGTGATAGAAACTTCTCAGCGCTGACAGGGGCCTCTCTGTGGCTTTTCTGGCTTCAGAGGTCTGGTTCCATCAGGGAAAGGCCATGTGGCTTCTCCTCAGGCTCTTTTGGTTCCTCGGACACTGCCAACTTGTCTTGTCAGTCAAGCGACTCCCAACAACTGGGAAAATCATCTCTCATCTCCATGAGGGAAATACTGTGAGACTTCCCAGAATTCTCAGGAGAAAGCCATGCCCACACAGAGGCCTCATTGGCTTCTCGTTGGCTATCTCCAGGTTGACAGGCTAGACTCCACCCCTACATCCCAATCCTGAAATTGACATCAAGCACATGACCTCCACGGACCACACTCACCATCCGAAGTTTTCTATATTATCAATGGTGAAATCACCTGATCCTTGTGGGGTGCCAAGAGAAGTCATGGATAGCTTCATTCTAGGGATGAGTTTCTCCCTTGATTTCTAGTCATATGTAACTATTTAACTCTAAGGAACACACCCAAAATGGAAATAGCACTTAGTATTTAAATAGTGGGTGTCAGCTCAGCAGGAAACAGTGGGTTATATATTTGTGCATAAAGTTGGCTAATCTATACATTTTCCTCTATCACTCCCAGCTGGGAAAATGATGGCATTTTAAATCCCAGTTGAATATAGATTTATTTCCTTTCTAACACTTCCCACTACTTACTAAATTAATATCTCTTACCTACAAAAATATTTGATCCCAAGTCCTAAATAGGCCTTTAGAATTATTTAGAAGATAATTTTAAATATTTATCTTCTTTCTATTCTAAATATGTTTATTTTAATAGATCTAGGGAAATGAATTCAGGTTTCTAAAAGGTGGATAAAAATCAAAATCGTGGTACTTTCTTTTTAATTTATCATATTGATTGATCATTTATCTTTGCTCTTTTTCATTTTATAATCTTCATTTTACACCTAAAGAATATCCCAAAGAGTCAATAGCTATTGGGAATTATTAAATACACTGTAGACTTGTTAATTTATAGAGAAAGGGAGGAGTCTCTAAAGAAATGAAAGTGGATTATAAATGAGGAAAAATTCATTTAGTACTATGCAGTAATTAGCACATAATTAATACTTAAAGACAGAATTGTAATGGCAAAAATATATATTTAGAGGCCCCCATGACTGTGCCAATAAACTGAATGACTCAAGTTCATATATTTGTATATATTACCTTCTAGTGGATGAGTATAAGTGGATACATTTTAAAGGAGGAAAGTGTTATTTTTATTAACTAGATAAAATAAAAAAGTAACAGGTAGCATCATAAGTCTATGCCTTCAGTGTTCAGGCACCACCATTTCTTGTTATATGTACTGATTTAGAGATGGCAAGTAAAGAGATCTTTGGTGCTGTTGAATCAGTGTCGAAAAATTGTTAACCACAAAGTCGGCAGTTCAAACCCATCAGTTACTCCAAAGAAAGAGAAGGATTTCTGCTCCGAAAAAGATATACCACCTTGGGAGCCTTGTACAAGGCTTCTGTGAGTTGAAATCAACTTGAATGCAGTGGGTTTGTAGCAAAAACAGTCACGTGGGGTTCCCAAGGCTGTAAATCTTTACAGGTATTGTGTATTAAGTGTCAGTGTTCTAATTAACAGCCTACCATTTAACCATGGTGCGATAGAAACCCTGGTGAAGCTGTCAAGATATGCATTAGATAGCTAATGAGAAGTCCCAGCCGCTCAAACCCACCAGTTGCTACGAGGGGAAGAGATTGTCTTCTAAGTTGAAGCTTCATAGCATTAGACAACTTATATAGGGTCAGTGTGAGTCAGAATCAACGCGATGGCTATGGGTTTGCTGCTGCTGTTCGGTGCCATTGAGGTGGTTTCTAAAAGCTCAAAAAGGAGAGTAGCATTTCCCTGCAAATTGAAAGGTTTATCATTTCCACCACGTCCCCCACCCTGTCCCCTCCCCTTCCACAGGGCTGGAGAATAGCATGGTAGTCTTTCTTCCATCACAATTACCGTCTTGGAAACCTTATGAGACACTTTTCTTCTATTACTTAGAGTTACTATCAGTTGGACATGAGTCTGGGGTTAATAACAGTAACAACATGACATCATTTTCTTCATCTGTGAAATGGGAAAAATAGCTTCTACCTTGAATAGCTCTTGTAGGGATTGGTACACTTTTATATATAAGATGTCTAAAACTATCCAGTGAGTTCATGGTCAATTTCTCTTTCTATAAAGTAGATGTTTCCAAGCTCCACCATGCCCTAATCACAAATATCTAGAAGCAAAAAAATAACCCAATAAACAAGCAATTCTCTCTTGCGTGGGTAACACAGCAAAAAGTGCACTAAGTCCTCTTTACTGATTGGCACCTTCTGTAGGTGCAGAGCTCTTTGGCCATAACATCTGTCTGGAGACCCTAGAAGTCTGTGGTGCAGCTTGCCATCCCCTCCCGGGTAGTTGGACCCCAACATTTGCATTCTTTCCCTCCTCTGTGACTGTAAGGGTCTTCAGCTCTCAAAACCTCTTCGTGCTGAGAACATTTCAGAAATACACCAACAAATAACTAGTGCTCCAGACGTCAGATTTTCCATGGGCAGACATCGGTAACGATCTCTACTGGGGTGCCACACAGTAAATAGGGTCTTGAGAATAAGCATTAGTAATATGTTCACTGAGCTGCCTCAAGTCCTATTTGGAAGGAAACTTGGCATAAATAAATAAACACACTCCCTGGATATTTACTGTCTGAAGTTTACAGAGCTACTTCAGTTTTGGAAAGGCATTAAACTGGGCAGTATAGTACTAGATTTGTTCTTTATCTTTGTGGAAATGTTTTAAGTGATATGACTTTTCGGCTCACCTCAAGGAGAAAGACGAGGAAGCAAAGGGTGTCAGGTCCTTTCTTCCCTCTCCACCTCAGCAGGTTTACCTGTGTTATCACCAGGTTCTGAGTAAACGCTCTAGCAGTGTAAATGTGCCCATGGTTACTGTGTAACCACAGTGCAGTCGTTACACAATTTCATGTCAACTTGAAAGTATATAAAAGAGTAGAGGTGGAGTCTAACCTCTCAATCAAGTCACAGCCTGATGGTGACTCCTTCTTGGCAAGGCCTTCTCATAAGACCCCTCTCTCTGTCTTCATCTTCCTAGTGGTGCATCCTAGTTGCTTCCAGGGTCTTGAAGATATGTGTACCACTATAAGAGCCATGGGACTTTTCGCTCGCTAGCCAGTGATATTCCTGCATTCTGTATCATGACATGTAGCTTCTTGAGTCTGAAAAGAGATTAAAGGACCAGTATCAGACTTATGGACTTGAGTTGGACTTGGTTGAGATGTTTTCCTGGTACACAATTACTTCTTGATTTGCTATACTGGCTTTGCTTGCTAATCATCCCAGCCCAACACACACAGGGCCACAGTCACTACAATGTTTGCACTTTAAGTTGCTCAAGGTCTTGGAAGAGAAAGCTTTGACCTATTTAGAAATAGACTTTTATAATACCTTTTGCACCTATTTCTAAATATAAATCCTATTTGATACTTTTACTAATTGGAGCATTATTTTTGTCTATGTAACTTGGTGTGCTATTCTAAAATATGTTGTATGTAACTTGACATGACTCTACCCTTAATAAGAAATTTATTTTTTTTCAGCTACAAGTAGTAGGAAACTGTTTATTCCTAGAGAAATTGGGAGGCCAAGGAGAGTCAGAAATTTTCCCAAATGGCTATTTGAGGAAAACACAAAAGTTTCTGGGGGGAAAAATGATGTTGCATTGGTTGGTTGGAAGCAAACTTGAGACCTTTCAAAAACCTTGGGACACCTATAAACCTTGGGACAATGAAGCAATAAAAATGGGTTCAGGGCTGAAAGAATCCAGAGGTCAAGGGGAAATTTTTACTTATGAGGCAACCTTCTGAGTGCGTTTAAAGGGAAAAAGTGAATGTCAGTTTAGAAGTAATCCTCGCATTCAATCTCTGGAGCTCCAATGGAGGGAGCACAATTTAATTAGTGGAAAGATAGTCCTGTTTGGAACTAGCCAAGAAGACCCAGGCTGCCCTATTTGTCAATACAGTACTTTATCTCTTTCAGGTGAGAGAAGAGATATCAGCTAGATTAGGAGGAATAAGCCTCATTGCAGTGATAGACACTGATATAACTGGAAGTTTTCTTAGTTTTTCTGAGACTCTAGCTTCAGGGTAACAAAGAGGCTTTCCCTTTGTTGAAAGGGTGAGTTACAGTGTTAAGAAGGAGTTAACATGCATGGCCTGAGTGTATTTAAAAATGAGGGCATTTAAAAGAGACCTTAGAGAAGGTATAGTAAAAATTGTTTGACAAGAAAGGCACGTGCATGCCAGAGGCAAGGATATTATACGATAAGCAGGGATGACCTAGATGCACTCAAAATCTATAATCTCAGATAAGAAAGGTGCTTCTGGAATCAAGACCAAGAGGTCACAGATGGCCCTAGGAGAATGAGATTCTTAAGATAAATGTGAGCAAAATGAGTAAAAATGTGGAGACATCTGTCTGTCAGTGGAATACTGATAGGCATACTTCAACATAACTTTGTAGAAGGAGTCCTTAGGGAAAAGCAACATCAGAATGCACAAGTGGTAGTGAATGAATCGCTGCAGGGACAACCTCCCCGGATATTCCTGAAACCAGTGTCCCTCCTGCCCCTTCTATTCATTTCAAGCACCTTATTCCTCAGGTAGTGCTTTCTTTGCCTACCTCTTGCCAGGTTGAGGAGGTATTGGGTTACAATCTCAGATTTGATTTATTCCCTCCTTTCCAGTCCATGTGGTGTTAGCAAAAATCCAAAGTAACATTTTCAATTACTTGTTACTTATATAAGAATTGATTTATTACCTTTTTAACCAAAGCAAGAAAGTGTTCCAAAAAGAACATTGAATTCACATCAGTTCCTGTACTAAGCTATCCCTCTCCTTTAATTCCTGCAAGTCTCAGACCTTAGCATTGCTTTCAGATAGGAAAAGAGGAGCTGGAGTAAACCTGCAAGTTTACTGACCCCTGCCTTAGCCAGTCCATCCAGTGGCCTCAATCTTGGTGGGAGCATAGTGGTTAAACATTGGGCATGTGCTGTCAAGGTCAGCGTTCTATTCTCATAATGAGCTACAGTCTGAAATCCGCAGGGATAGTTCTATCTGGTTCTGGAAGGTCACTTTGAGTCAGAGTCAACTTAATGGCTCTGAATTGCAACTGCAAGACTCATATTCAAACAACCTCTGCCCCCTAGTCTTTTCTTAGGTTTGATCATGTAATACGGAGTCATCTGCCTTCACTCAGAGGTAAGAGGAAAGTGGTAGGTAAATCAGTTCTTATGTAAATAAAGCTTAGCATCAGAGAACCCTTGGGATGGGTGGGAATTTCTCCCTTTTTGCCAGGTGGTCCCTTGGTGAGAATAAGAATGTATGAGCTAGTTTGAATGAGGCAGGTACAGGGCACCAAAATGCTGCTGTTCTTTTACTATGGCATGTCTCACTCTCTGATTATCATTTGGGGATATGTCCCATTAGTAGAGGAAAAAGAAGTTTGGGAATGTATCCTGTGACTCTTAAGAAGTTCTAAGAGCCTCTTAATGGTGCAAATGATTAAGCACTGGAAAGGTTGACAATTTAAACTCGGTGATGGAATACTTGTATGCCACATTTGGGGTGGGTGCTCAGCAAACTGATGACAACAAACTTGAAGGTTATGAGTATCTTTATGGATTATTTCAGTCAGGGGAAAAGTCATAGAACATGAGGACAACCGAATGACAAAACAGCAGAAACAATGCTCATTTGAATCAGACAAGGATGGATGAAATAGAAAATTATGTATTAAACATTCTTTGCCAATACCCAAATTCAAATGCATTAATTTTTCCATAGTCTTCCTTATTCATTACCCAGATTGTACATGCATGAGGCAAATTAAAGTACCATAGCTAGGGTCTGTGACCTTAGTCCTCAAAAAGACAATAAAAATGTATAATTTTTAGGAGTGAGGTGTTTTCCATTCAGGAACACAAAGGAGAAACATCACATAGATTTGGAAAAAGATTTCATGAGAGACAACTTAAAAAAAACATACTAAAATTGATGGTTAGTTTAGATCAGGGCTTCTCATCTACAAGTGAATATCAAATATATTCAAGGAATTTCCCCCCTAAGTATTCTAACGACTAAAGTTGGAAGGTATAATTTTAAATTTTCCTACAATTACACGTGTATATAGTATCTCTGGGTCAGAAGTCCAGGCACAGATGTCCTAGATGCTCTCCAAAACTGTACTCATGTGGCTGTGACACTACTTAGTTCTTAATACACTGGTTCCACTTCCTTTCCAAGAAAGGTCTCCTTTCTTGTTGGCGGTGGGTGGGATCTCACCCACAGTTGCTTGTCATGTAGCCATTTCTTACATTTCTTACATTTCTTACATTTCTTACATTGCTTCCTTATGCTAGTAGGATAAGAGGTACTCCTCACAAGACAGAGACTGCTAGCCTAGCTGTAGGAAATGTGTGCACCCCGAGAGATCCTTGATTTCATCCTAGCTCTTCAGTAGTCCTAATGTCATTGTAAGAACTCCAGATTACTTTTTGAACATCCAACTGTCAAGTGAAGTCCCCAAAGAACAGAAGCCCTGAGCAAACTCCCTAGCAATTTGGGAAGGCAGTGTTGTGTACAGAACAGACAGCCAGATGTCAGAGGAACATACACAAAGAATAAGGAGAGGACGCTGAAGGAAGTGCTCCCTCCAGACCAAGGTAGGTAAGCAGAAGATTCTGAAACTTGCTTTAATCACAGAGTAGCTAGGACCAGTAGAATAGATGGTGAAGGAAAAGGTGGAACAGAAAATTTTCAAAGGACAACTCAAGAATACAAAGTCAGATAGTATAATAAAGTTTTCAAAGAGCAAGCATTTGAAAACCAAAAAGGAAAAGCATGTTCAATTTATCTTAAATTGAAAGAACTCAAGAAAAAAACTTCAAGCCTAAAGTTGCTATATTAAAAGACTGGGAACAACATTTCCAGTGATGCTGGTAACATCAAAAGAAGATGGAAAGAATACAGAGTCACGGTACTTCAAAGAACTAGTAAACATTCAGCCATTTAAAAAAGATATCATAAAAACAAGAACACATGGTTCTTAAAGGAGGAAGTTCAAGATGAACTGAAAATCTAGCCCAAAACCAAGACTCCAGGAAATGAGGTACTAGCATTTGAAATGTTTCAACAAGCAGATGAAGCACTGGAAAAACTTACTCATCTATACCTGGGAATTTGGAAGTTAGCTACTTGGCCCACTGACTGGAAGAGATTCATATTTGTATCTATTCCAAAGAAAGATGATGTCACAGGATGCACAAATTATTAAACAATATCATTAGTATCTTATGTAAATAAAATTTTGCTGAAGATCATCCAACAACAATTGTTGCAGTACATTACCAGGTTGCTGCAGAGGTTCAGGCTGGATTTTGAAGAGGCCACGGGGCAAATGACATCACTGCTGATGACAGATGGATCTTGATTCAAAGCAGAGAATACCAGAAAGATGTTCACTTTTTAAAGATTTCCACTAGCTATGCCAATCCATTCAACTTTGTGGATCATGATAAACTTGTTAGCCTTGACAGGAATGGGAACTCCAGAGCACTTCATGCCACTCTTGTAGCACCTGAACATGGATCCAGAGGTAGCTGTGGAAACAGAATAAGGGAGGATTGCCTCATTTAGAATCAAGAGAGGTGTGCTGCAGGATGTTTTCTTTCACCATACTAGTTCAATTTGTATACTGAGCAAATAATCAGAGAAACTGACTTCAATGCAGAATAATGCGATATCAGGATTGGTGCAAGATCTATTAAAAATCTGGGATATGCAGATGACGCAACTCTGCTTGTTGAAAGTGAAGAGGATGTGAAGCACTTGCTGATAAAGATCAAAGGATGGATCCTTCAGCAGAAATTACAACTCCATGTAAAGAAACCCCAAATCTTCATAACTTGTAATATCGTGATAAATGGAGAAATTAGTGAAATTGTCAAGGGTTTATTGGCTATTAGCTTTAATGGTTGGTGCATAAGTTTGAAAAATAGTTGTACTTATTGAATTTTCTTATAGACAGATAGGCATTATACTATCTCAGCATTGTTTCAAGTTAATTCTTGAATGTTGGCTTTGATGATGAATGCACTGTTATTTCTCTTAATTGTGTCATTCCCAGCATAGACAACTATTTGACTTTCTAATTCAAAATGTCCACTATCAATCCATTTCAGCTGACTAATGCCAAAAATATGTGTTTTCATGCATTCCACTTCATATTTACTCCTCCTTTTCTTATGTATACGTCACACTTTCTAATTTCCAATTATTAATCAATGTTTGCAGCTGTTTCTTGTCATTTTGAGTCGTGTCATACCAACCAATGAAAACCCTTAGGATTAACTCCATCTCTATCATGCTGGTAGATCCTACTTTAAGAACATGGCTCTTTCTTAATTATATTTTCAGTGCCTTTCCATCGGAAGCGTTCATCATCTAGCACAATAGCTATGTTCAGCTTTTGTTCATTAGGTTTTCAGTAACTGACAACGTTCCAATGGTATTCATAGAGTTCTTGGGGCTCATTCTTCTGAAATGGGCAGCCCCTTCCTTCTTGGTCGTCCGCTCTTATTCTGGAAGCTGTACTGAAGCCTTAAGACTTAGAATGACCCTGCTAGCATTTGAAATACCATGGATAGAGTGCTTGGTATCACAGCCGCACACAAGCCAGCACAGTATGGCAAATTAATCCACAAATAATGGGGTTAGACGTAAAAAGGAAGAACTTAGTATATTTCAAGATGAAAGAGCTAAAGGAAGATTTCTGTTGCCATATTAGAAAATTTCATGACTAAAATATTTAATAGTGCAGGAAACAACAAAATGAGATGGAAGGAATATGCAGAGTAATTTATTAAAAGATTTTGATGATATTCAGCCACTTCAAAAAGTGACATATAATCAAGAACTAATTATATTGAAAGAAGAAATCTATAGTTAATGCATTAGCAGAGCCAATATTCCCACAATTCAAAAATACTAATTGAAACATTTAAGCAAACTCAGGATGCACTGCATGTACACACTGGTCTCTGGCAAGAAATTTTTAAGAAAAGTTGCTTTTCCAGCCATTTGGAAGAGATATGTTCTTTTGTTCATTCCATAAAAAGGTGACTCAATAGAAAGTGAAAATTATCATTAGTATCACATGCATGGAAAAATTTTCTGAAGATCATTCAACAGGGGTTGCAGCAGTATAACTACTAGAAATTCAATTTGTCTTCAAAAGGGAGCATCAAGGATAGTCTTACTGATGTCAGTTAGATCTTCACTGAAAGCGGAGAATACTAAAAAGATGTTTACTTCTGCTCTATTGACTAATAAAATGCATTTGATATGTGAATCATAAGAAAATATAAATAACATTGACAAGAATGGGAATGCCAGAGCACTTCATTGTGTTTATGTAAAAACCGTGCATAGACAAAGAGTTAGTCATTTGAACAAAACTAGGAAATGTTGTGTGGTTTAAAGTCAGGAAAGATATGTGTATCTGGGTGGTATTCTTTCACCATACACATTTATTTTATGTATGAATAAATAATCCAAACAGCTGGACTATGTGAAGAAGAATGCAGGATCAGGATTAGAGGAAGAGTTATGAACAACTTATGATATTCAAGTGACACAACCTCATTGCTGAAAGTGAAGAGGACATGAAACACTTGCTGATGAGCAGCAAAGACTAATAGCCTTCAGTGTGGATTACACGCCAGCAGCCCCTCCCTCCCATCCTTAAAAGTAGACCAATAAGCAACATAATCAAAAATGGGGGAAAAAACATTGAAATTGTCAGCAATTTCATTTTGCTTGGTTTCAAAATCAACACTTATAAAAGTAGCAGCCAATAAATCAAATTGTTTTACACTGGGGAAATCCACTACCTAGGGCCCTGTTAAATTGGTTATCACTTTGAGAACTAATGTATATCTGACCCAAGTGATGGTATTTTCAATTGTTTCAGATACACATGAAAGTTGGACAATGAATAAGGAAAATGGCAGAAGAATTGGTATATCTGAATTATAGTGATGGCAAAGCATATTAAAAGTACTGTGGCTTGAGAGGAGAACAAACAAATCTGTTTTGGAAGGAATTCAGCTAGATTACTCTTTAGAAATCATGATGGTAAGACTTTATCTTATGTATTTTAGAAGTTATTAGGAAAAATGAGTCCTGGGAAAAGAATACTGTGTTTGGTAACAAAGAAGATCCATAGACGAGAGGGACAATGTCAAAGAAATGAACTGACAGCAACAATGGCTCAGACTACCCAGAAGCTCTGAGGGTGGTTCATGATTGGGCAGTGTGTGCTCAGCCCCTGTTCTACAGGTGAAGGTGAATCTGAATTAACTTGGTCATTCCTCTCAACAGCCACCGATATTGCTTCAAAGTCAGATTCGTGGCAACGTACAGAAATTTGTCCTATGCCTTTTCACTGAAGAGATTTGAAACAAGTCCAATTCACATCCTCAATCAAAATGACCTTTTAAATATTTGAGATATAGTCTTCTCTGGGATCTCTTTTGATCAGGTCCAGCCCTCATTTCTTCAACTTTAACCTGTGTCACGAAGCCTCCAAGACTTGTCCCCAACCCACTCTTGCCACCAAAACACATTCCAGTTTGCATGTCTCTGTGTTTTGTAGCCCTCTATGCTTTGCAGAGAAAATCTTTCATATAAAGCGGATGAAAAACTGGGAGATCAAAATTATTTTCTCTCTCAATGCTGGTGCTATGCTTCAATAAATGTATCTGAAGGCTTTATTTGTAATTCTTTTGGAGCATACATATTGTACAGATAGATCAAGTATAACTTGAATACCCCAAATTACTATATTCATAAATCAGTTTACACAAACTAAAACTTGCACTGACTTTTAGCTCTATAAGAAGGATATTCCATTTATCATTGGTAGCATCATACCCTATTAGATTTGGTCTATTGTTCCCTCATCACTTTCAGTCACTGTTTCTCTCTGCTACTGTGCCAAACTGACATTCATCCAAATCACTAAGGGAAGTGCTTAAGAGAAGAGGACAAGGATAAAATTCCATCACTGACAACAGACACTCTCCTCCAGGCTGACATTGGTTCATTGGTTGAGTGGTTCTGATTAGTATCCTCTGAACATGTTTCTTCAACAAGTACCTACTTCCTTTAATTGCACAAGATGCCAGCTCCTATTTCTACATTATTTTCTAAAGAGTGGAATGGAAATCTACTTCCAAACATTTTGGTCCAGACATTCTAAGCATATACATCATTCTGATATGCTTTCCTAGTCATTCTGTTTATTGAAAAAGTGATGAAGATGACCTACGTTTGTTCTACAGACCATTTCTTGACCAATCTGTCCTAAAATCTCGTCTATGGTTGATGATAAAAATGGACACCTGTCTCCTTTAAGTGGGCATAGGCTCTTCCTTTCCTGCATGTTTTGTAAGGCTCACCACTGCATCTCCCAGAGTATGCTCTACTCTGGGGATTTTTTTCCCCTTTGTCTTCCAGAGCATTCTACTTTTCAGCGAGGGTCTACTTTTCAGCTGAGTTGTATGATTCATGGCAATGACCACACAGAACTCACAGAAATGCTCACCATGATGGTGTCTATTAGAGAAGTTTACAGGCCAGACATGATCAGGATAAAGTTGTTCGGTCAGGACAGTTTCTGCTCTGCCATGCCCACAGGTGTTCCTCTCTCGGGCCCTCAGTCACTTGGTCTGGCCCCTGCTCTCTTCAGGCTGCTGGTAAATATCTAAATGGCATGCCCTGGCCCCAGGAACCTCAGCCCAGAGACATTCAGCGCCAACTCTGTGGCTCAGCAATCATAGCGCAAACACAAGTGTTTGAAGGAAACTTTCTTACAAGCCCGATTCCTGCCCCAAAGCCCTACGCTGCACATGCTCTATAAACTGGCCTTTGGAGTGCTTCCTCATGCGCTGGCTCCTTTTACTACTGTTATTTACTCATCAAGCTCTCTCCTCTCATGTCAGTTATCTCCTGGATCAAGGGGGTTCGCTACGCAGGGACCTTGGGGTCCAAAAGACACTGGACTCCTGACTTTGGTTTTGAGTAGTGAGCTCTCCCCTTCCTGTTTCTAAGCTGCCTCATGTCACACCCAGCATGATGACCATCGCAATTAGCTCTGTTCACAAACTCTCAGAGGTTACTCATTTCATCCAATCAGCACATTCCCTCATCTTCCCCAGACTCAATGGGGAAATTAAGGTGGAAAGAAAAAAGGCCATGGTTGGAAGAGTCACAGTACATATCTCACTGTGTTTAATCATGACGTATTTATATCTATTATCGAAGGCAAGAACTTTCTCTACAGATTCTAACATATGACATAGTTGTTGATTATATGACTGGAAAAATTCATCCATGCTTAGCACTTAAAAACCTTAAATTCTAGATAATAAGTGTGTTTATGAAATATTCCCTATGATTTCCCCAAACTCACTGTCATCGAGTCAATGCTGACTCACAGCAACCCCCCCTCCCTTTCATGGGTTTCTGAGACTGTAATTGTTTATGGGAGTGGAAAGCCCACTCTTTCTCCCACCAATCTACAGGGGGTTTCAAACTGCCAACTATGAGGACCCAAGCCCAATACCTCACCACTCCACTACTACGGGTCCCATGGGGAAGCTGTAATAGTTACAGAGGGAGGAATAGGAACAGAGCAAGAGCAGGCTTAGTGGTTTTAGTGTGTTCCCGGATTCACCATTTCACCAACCTGTAAGGAGCACTGGGCCCGGGGGTCGGGAGTTGAAGTGGAAACCACAAAATCAACAGGTTGAAAGCTCCAGTTTCCCCTGGATATACTTTCAGGAAGAGTTACAGCCTCAGAAACTCATGTAAAGTGACCAGATTTTAAGCAGGACACCATAGACCAGGGGGAGGGGAGGCGGTTCTTGATGAAAAATTCAGTCTCTATGGAGCAACAAAAATGTTCATAGAATGCAAAAATAGTATGTAATGTTTTATTTTAATTTTAAAATGGCGTGGGACGTTGTTACATTGTTAAAAAGAGGGTCAACCGGTCACTTTACTTTAGAGTAAACCCTGTACGAGTGGCATGATAACAACCGGTTTGACAAATCAACAAATGTTAGGTTTTGTTTCTGCTGAATCAGTGTGAACAACAGCTTATCACCGCTGCCTATCACCCACTGCACATCAGGACTCGTACAGGTTCTTAAACAAACAAAATCTGAGTTGAGAATCAAAATACAAGTTACTTAAACTGTCTATAAAGAAGGAAAGTGAACTTGAAAAGTTTAAAAGATAAAGGTGATTTCTTAAGTATAAACTATTTTTGTCTATTCAAGTCTCCAGGAGGTACTTATTAGGATAACTTGTTGAATGAACTAAAATGGAGCTTTGCTTATTTTAAGGTTTCTGCCAATTATCAACTAATTTAGTGTTCTTCTAATTGGCTTCTGTTTGCTGTTGGTGCACAAAAGAAAAAAAATCATAATTAATTTAGTGTCTATTTTTTGTTCTAATGTAGGTCTTCTTTCTGCTTTTCCCTTCTGAAAAGATGACTTACAGAAGGACAGGTAAGATGTCTGAAATATTAGAAAACAAAATTGTTGAAAATGACAACCTGCTAAGAATCAAAGTCCTTCAAGAAATTAAAAAATTAAATTAGAATGATTGTTATTTAATGAGGAGCACTATTTGAGTTGGAACAAATTTATGACATTTAAAAGTCTTTAAAAAGTTAGATTAAGAGAAATCTAGAAATCTGTGCCAAATGAGCACACGGGTATATTCTTTTCCTCCTTGAAGATTTCTTTATCTTCATGGTGGGGAATGATTTATTTTAAAATCACTTTATTGGGGGCTTGTGCAACTCTTATAACAATCCATAATATTGTGTCAATCATATTTGTGCATTTGGTTTCATCATCATTTTCAAAACATTGTCTTTCTACTTGAGCCCTTGCTATCAGCTCCTCATTTTCCCTCCCTCCTTTCTGCATGCTCCCTTTGTACCTTATGAACACTTGATAATTTATAAATTTTTATCTTGTTCATGTCTTACCATCTCACTTCATGCACCTTTCTGTGGTCTGTCCCCTTGAAAGGGGATTATATGTCGATTACTGTGTTCTGTCCCCCTTTCTTCTTGCACCTTACCCTTGCCTCCTATTATCTCTACTCTCATTCTTGGGTCTCAGAGGTTTATCTGACTTGGATATCTTAACTGTACCAGTGTACATGTTGGGGTCTAGATGGGTTTGTGAGGTAAAATCGGGGAAGTGAGGGGAAGAACTAGAGGAAAATTGTTTGTTTCATTGGTGCTGGTCTGTACCATGACTGCCTTGTCTCTTCTTTTTTACCTTTGTGTATGAGAATGTCCAATTGTCTACAGATGGGTTTTGGATCTCCACTCTGCTCTCCCCCTCTTTCATATTGATGTGATTGTTTTGTTCTAGGTCTTTGATACCTGATCCTATTGACACCTCATGATCACACAGGCTGGTGTGCTTTTTTCCATGTGGGCTTTGTTGCTTCTCAGCTAGGTGGCTGATTGTTTATCTGTAAGTCTTTAAGACCCCCGACATTATATCTTTTGATGGTGAGGGACCATCATCTTTCTTCGTCACTTTTGCTTATGCACTCATTTGTTTTTAGTGATTGTGTCAGGAAGGTGAACATTACTGAATACTGGGTTATTAGAACAAAGTGTTCTTGCATTGAGGGGATACTTGAGTAGAGACCTGAAGCCCATCTGATATTTGATGCATAATAATAACCAGGAGAAGCATATTTGGTAACTTTTTATTTGACGTAATACTGGTACTCAAATCATAGTGACCTTATACACCATGAAGTGAATTGCTGACATGTCCTTTGTCAGTCTTAAGACTGGTTGCATATCAGACAGTTGCCATCCATTGGCTTTTCAACATTTGATTTTCAGAAGAATATTTCCAAGTCTTTTATGCAGGTCAGTGTTGGTCTGGGAGCCCTCATCAAAGATCCTCAACTTCATAGCAGAACTTCATTCACAGACCAGTGTTGCTTGTCCACGAAGTGCAATGATCAGGAATTAAATCTGGTTTCTCACATAGCAGGTGAGAATCCTACCACTGAACATCAATTTCCCCAGTCTGAATAAAATCTAAAAGAACCCCATTGAGATAAATTCTATATATTAAAATAGTTTAATCATCATAAGAAGCTATAGGAAGCATTATTTAAGTTCCATTATTCAGATGAATGAAATTGAGGCATTGAGATATTAAATATCTTGATTAAGGTTAGTTAGCTACCTAGACTTGGATTAAGACTTGAATTTACCCCCCTAGTAAAATAATTTAAAAAAAAGACTTGAATCTAATCCACACAATCAGTGCTTAATGTCAAAAATTCAAAGAATAGAAAAAATGATAGTTATAATTTTAAATACCAGAATAATGGAATGATTTATTAAGTTTAAAGGTTACAAAATAAAAAATTAATATTCCTGTTTACCAATGTCAAACTATCAAAAGATGTGATATATACTTATATATCAATTACAATAACAATATGATTATACTTAGGAAGTCATGTCTTAAGTTAAAAAAAGCAACATTGTATGATTATGAATGAAAAATCAAAATAATATTAAGTTATTAAGTTATATCAGTTCTTCCCAAATTATTTTACTGAATAATAAAATTTCATTAAAAAATCCTGTATGGTTTTTAAGATTTGACTCAAAGAAAATTCCATATAAAATATATATGAAACAAAGTGAATTGCATATATATATATCTATCCCACAATATAAAATATAATGAAGAAGCAATTTACCCCATAATCTAAATATATGTTTGCATATTAAGCAGTTCTATATACGCTGATTTCATTAAGTCTATCTCCTGTGTCTGGTTTATGTGATTGATGTTGTGACTTCTGATTTCCAGGACATAGGATCCATTAGTGGAAATGAGAGCACAGGAAACCTCAGTGCCAATGAGTAAAGTGCCCATCTCTGTCTTCAGTGAACAGTCTGCTGATCTCAATTGTAGGCAATTAACAGTGATTAGCAAGTGCGTGCTTGGTGGGTGGTACAATGAGATTCTTCTCACTGATGAGACAAACTCACAAACAACCAGGAGAGATATTGCCATGAAAAAGCAAGGAAAAATTCAATCACTATGCAAGGGCATCTGACCCAAGGAGGACTCTTGTACAAGTTTTAATTTTGCCTCTTAAACCTCTAATTAACTCTCAAACAATCCAGTAAGTAATATTCAGGGCGGGTTGGTTGGATCCTTACTTAGAATTCAGATACATTTTATACATCCTGAGCTAGCAAAAGTAAAATAAAAGGAAAAGAAATCCCTGCAAAATTGTGCAATCCTGGGGGGGACACAGCTATTTCTTACTTATCTTGAATTTTTTCCTTCCAACCAAGCACAGTGCCTTGCACTTAGGTAATCTCAGTAAAATTTGATGAAACCAAATTTACATCAGGTTTCCTGCTCTTAGTTACTGCTAATTAGATCAACTTCTTTTAGTTGTTTCCAGTCCTTTTATATTTGCTTTTTTGTTGTTGTTCTTTAGATTCAGTCCTGAGCTATCAGTATGACTATATTTTAAATGTGCTTCTATACTTTAGCCATGCATATGAGAAATTTATTAAGTAGAAAATAATCGTAGTTTTTATTCCCTTGTTCAGTTTTATTATAATTGCAAAGATGCAGCCTTACCAAATATTTATAGTGAAAGACATAGTGAAGAACAGCTAATTTCAATTTCAATGATATTTCTCTTCTGGCAATGCACATCAGTAGGCAATTACTCCCCCATCTTGCAAGTGGTCAGTTAGCTGACATATTCTTAAATATTCATATATAAGACCACATGCTACAATTCCAATTTTCTTGGATGTTTTCACTATTTTTTGAGAGCTGCATATCTCACCAATCACATTAGGTATTCAGAAGCAGTAAATAACGAAAAGGCACTCATAGATAATGCTGTAACAAGCATAGACAATAGCAGTGGTGCAGAATGCCTCATAAAGGCAAGGGCCACCTCTGCTTGTTTACAATGAAATCTCCAGCCCTTGGCCAAAAGGGAGAAACAGCCACATTTTCCATCAACAAATGAATGGATTAAATAGAAACCTCCATGGACAAAGAATAAATAGTTCTGTTTTGGAGCAATTCCAGCCAGAATGCTCCTTAGAGGCAAGGATGGTGAGGCAAGGATGGTCTTACGTATTTTAGACAGGTTGATGGAAAACTCAGTCCCTGGAGAAAGACATAATGCTTGGTAAAATACAGAGAGGCAGCACAAATAGAGGGAGGATTGACACAGTGACTGCATCAATATGCTCAGGCATAGGAACAATTGTGAGGATGGTGCAGGGGAAGGCAATGTTTTATTGTGTCATGCATATGTTTGCTATAGGTCATAACTGACTTGATGAGGAAGGGAAGGGAAAATGTGGATTTATTGTTTGCGTTTTATTGTTTGAGTTTATGTTCATGGTGATCAACGACATCACCATGAACATCAGTGACAGTCGCATAACACAATGAATGTAGTTGATGCCACACTTGTGAACAGGTAGAAATGTTGGCTGCATAAATGCCTTTTTTTCTTAATTGTAAACAATGCACATATTCACTGAATCTCCCAGACCTGCCACAGTCCTCGACAGCTAAAAAATTTGAAAGGATTAATTCTTACTCAGTACCAAAGTAGAACATGAATATAGTTTTCTGGAAACCTAAATATACTCTTTTATTCTCAGTCCATCATAAAATGAAATAATTGCAGCTATAAAGTTTATTCAAGTCTACATTCAGATAGATGGTAGAAGAGCATATATTATGCTCCTGAATCGCTGGTTATTATGCTTCAACAGGGAGCATGCTATTCCCTACAGAAGCCTCTTGGCCAATGTAGTATTGGAACAGGTGATTAGAGGTTTCACAAGGAAGCCCTGAAAACTCAATATCTAGTGGCAAGGCAAGAAAGTAGCCTTAACTGGAGCTAAGAAGAATCAATGGCTAATGGATGGAACTAATTGTAACTTGCCTCTCATTAAGTTTCAGGTTAAGTTATCTTTACTTCAATGAAGCACAGTTTTACTTTTGTTCTAACTATATCTTCACCAGTCAGACACGATTATCATCCAGTTATCTTGTTATGATTTCTGCTTGAGAAAACATATTCCCTGGATTGAGGGAATATACATTTTTTAAAAACTATTAGCACAACATCCTTCCTATGGTAAAGATATAGTAAGCACTATGCTTTATGTAGTAGTCAATTTTGTATAAACTCAGCATTAACTAGCTTTCTAGACATACAATTACCCTTAATTAACATGATCAAAATAAAAGTTTTTTCTTAATGTACAATATTGAAGAATAAATCCGTGAAAATAAAGTTATTTCATTGTTCTTTTCCAAAATCATCCAAAATGATCTAACATACCTTTGATAGATTCTGAGCCATACTAGTAAGACGGGACACCATTTCATGTAAAGCCACTCATGTCTTAATAGATCAAATCCAAGTTTGCCTCATATCTCCACAAAATTCTGATTTTAAAACAGAGACCAGATTAATGAGGTTGAAATGTGTATACTCCACCCTGTTCTTTTTCTTTCTCATGTTTAAAATAAATTTATTGAGTACTTGAACATCATAAATTTGATTAATTCAATATCCATGAATAATTTTAATTATAGTAACCAATTTAGTATGCATTTAGTTATCTAAAGTGCTGTTAGCCTCAAGGTCATCAGTTTAAATCTGGTCTCTCCCTCTGAAAAAGATGAGGCTATCTGTCTCCATAAATATTTACATTCTTGGGAACCCTATGTAGTATTGCTAAATGTTGTAATCACCTCAGTGATTTAGTTATCGAGTGCTGCTATACAGAATCACCACAGTTAGATAGTGTAAGCAAACAATGATTTATTCTTTCACAATGAAGGATGCTAGAAGTCCCAATTCAGAGCTTTTTCTCTGTTCTTCCAGAGGAAGGTTCTTGTCTCCTTTCAGCATCTGTGGGCCCAAAACGCCTTTAGGATCTCCCCTGGAATCAAGGAAGTTCTTCATGATAAGAACGCAGTTCCTCCTTATTCTTTTAGCCTTGTCATAGAAGTGACCACCATTTGACTGCCAGTTGGTCATACCGTGGTGGCGTATGTGTTGCAGTGATTCTGTAAGTTATGTGACTGATATTTCAAATGTCAGCAGGGTCACCCAGAGTTATCAGGATAGTCATGCTTTTGTACTAAAACAGACTACAAAGGAGGAATTGGCTATCCACTTCAGAAGAATTAACTGCTCAAAACCATATGTCTATAATGAAGGCCTATAATGAAGATACTGAAAGCCTGGAGACTGGAAAGAAAACATTGCCAGCGATTGTGCTGGAGATTGAAAGCCTTGCATCACAAAGCACTCAAAACATAATTGAGCAAGAGCTGCCTTCTCAAGGTAGCCTCAACCATAATGATGTGAGTGGAGGTTAGTTTGTAGAAGTAAAGCCTTAGAAGTTTCATTTATTAATGGGCATGACTCAAAATGAGAAGAAATAGTTGCAATCATACATTAATAATTAAGACTTGGGATGTACAAAGTATAAATCTAGGAAAGTTGGAACTTGTCAAAAGTGAAATATTCAGAACACATAAAGATCAATATTCTAGGCATTCGTGAGCTGAAATGGACTGGTCTTGGCCATTTTGAATGACAAAATCATATGGTTTTCTACACCAAGAATGACAGATTCAGGAGGAATGGCATGGCATTCATGCTCAAAAAGAACATTTTAAGATTTATCAACCTCTTTAGTCTGAAACGTACAGTCAAGAAACATTGATAACTATTAGTGATTAGAATGCAAAAGTTGAAAACAAAGAAGAAGGAATAGTAGCTGGAAACTATGGCCTTGGTGATAGAAACAAACCCTGAAACCACCTGATAGAATTTTGCAAGACCAATGACTTGATCACAAAAAACTTTTGTCAATAGCATAAAATAGGACTTCACAAGTGGACATTTTTGCTACTATCATTACTTGCAGTGAGTTAATTCCTAGCCTTAGTTAAACAGAGTGAAGCACAGCCCAGTCTGGCTATTGACGGTTGCAGTCACTGCGTCAATCTATCTACTTGAGGGACGTCCTTGCTGTCTCTCTACCAAGCATGATGGCCTTCTTCAGGGCCTGGTGTCTCTTGTCAACATGTCTAAAGTATGTACGATGAAGTATTGCCATCCTTTGCTGTAGGGGGCCCTCTGGCTGTACTTTTTCCAAGTCAGACATCCTTTTAGTAGACCACAATATTTTCAATATTTTTCTCCGCCACAATTCAAATGCGTTATTCTTCTTTTGTCTTTCTTATTCAATGTCCAACTTTTACATGCATATGAGGCAATTTAAAATACTGTGGTTTGAGTAAGGTATACCTTAGTCTTTAAAGTAACATCCTTGTTTTTATTTCAAAACATTAAAAAAGTTTTATTAGTATATAATTCATGCATCATAGACGTCAGTAATTCAATTCAATATTGTAAAACAGAGTTGTGCAATTTTCACCACAATCAATTTTAGAAATAGTTTTGCTTTCCAACTCTCTTATCAGGTCTCGTGCAGCAGATTTTTTCAATGCAAGTTGTCTTTTGGTCTCTGGATTGCTGCTTCCATGAGCACTGTTTGTGGACCAAGCAGAAGAGAATCCTTGAGAACTTCAATCTTTTCTCCTTGTAATATGATGTGACGTATTGGTTTGATTGTGAGAATCTGAGTATTCTTTTCATGGAGTGGCAATCCACACTGAAGGTTGCAATACTTGATCTTCATTATCAAGTGCTCCAAGTCCTAATCACAAAGAGCAAGCAAAGTTGTGTCATTTATATACAGAAGTTTGTTCATAGGCCTTCCTCCAATTCTGAAACTATATATATATTCTTCTTATAATGCAGCTTTCCTGATGATTTGTTCATCATACAGATTGAATAAATTTGGCGAGAAGACATTTTATTTATTTTACCTTTCCTTATTTTAAACTATGTAGTAGTACCTGTGTTTGTACAAATGCCTTTTCCACCATGCTCAAGTTCCACATTAGCACAAACTCTAGAACTGCTCTGGAATCCCCATTCTTCTCAAAACAACCCATAGTTTGCTATGATCTATAGAGCTGGGTGTCTTGGCCTAGTCAATAACACAGAATTAAACATCCTTCTGGTATCCACTGCTTGGACTCAAGACCCTTTTGACAACAGCATTGACAATGCCTGTTCCACAACTTCTTTTGAATTCAACCTGAACCTCTGGCAATGCCCTGTCAATGTACTGCTGCAACTTTTGTTGGATAGTATTCAGCAAAATTTTACTTTCATGTTATATCAAGGCTATTGTTCTATAATTTGAGCGTTCTGCTGAGTCACCTTTCTTTGGAATCACATACAAATAAGGATTTCTTGCAGTCGTTGAGAAAGTACCATACATAGTTGAGTATAAGCTGACGATCAGCTGAGGCACCGAATTTTACCACAAAAGCTGCATTAAAATGTGCTGAAAATCTTGGCTTATACATGACTACATATGGTAGCCATTTTCCAAATTTTCTGGCATAGATGAGTAACTGCTTCCAGTGCTTCATCAGTTTCTTGAAACCTTTCAATTGTTAGTCCATTAATTCCTGGAGCCTTGTTTTGGCAATATTTTGAGTGCAGCTTAATACCATAGGTTCTTCTTCCTTCAATACCATAGGTTCTTAAACCTTATGCCTAAACATCAGACTTATTTAAAATGTTGAAAAATCAAGGATATTACTTTGAGGGCTAAGGTGCATCTGACTCAAGCCATGGTATTCAGAATCAACTCAAATATATGCAGAAGTTGGATGTTGAATAAAAAAAAAGACCAATGGAGAATTAATGCATTTCCACTATAATGCAGGTGAAAAATATTGAAAGTACCATGGACTTACAGAATAACAAACAAAACTGTTTTGGGCGAAGTACAGCCAGAATGCTCTTGAACAGTAATAATGGTAAGACTTGATCTCATGTACTTTATATATTTTGTCAAGAGATATCAGTTACTGGAGAATGACATCATATTGGTGAACTAGAGGGTCAGGGCAAAAGAGGAAAACTTATATAAGATGGATCAATACAGGTGCATCAAGAGGTCAGATATAAAAACAATTGTGATGGTGGCACAGGACCAGGCAGTGTTTTGTTCTTTTGAACACAGCATCACACTGACTCAGAACTGACGAGAGGGCACTAAACAAGAACACTTGAATGTAATTTTTTAGTTTTTAGTCCTTCCCATTTCTGTTTGAAGAATTCTGAGCACTTTTAGTAATGAGGTACCTAAAATTTGTAATTGAAATTATATTGGAAACCATTCACATCTGTCATTAATTTCACTATAAGAGCAATGACATACAAGTGTACCAAGCATTTAGTTTTGCATTTTCCCTCAACTACTGATCTGTAGATACTTATTTAGCTGGTGCACTTAGTAATAATATTTACTTAGAAAAACCATCACTTCTTCACATACTCAAAAATGGATTATATTGTAGACAATGAAGCGACACTAAATATTTTCCTTATCTTTAGAAGTTTGTGATTTTAGATCGTTTTGCTTGTTGTTATTATATATGTTTATAGAATAAGTAGCATAATTTATAATTTTAAAGCCTCCAAATAGAGTCAAGCCTTTATTGCTACTCTCTCATGTTTATATAAAAATGCATTGTGTACTATTTGGTTATGTTTTAAAGCATACTGGTTTCTTTGTGTGACCTTGATATGGTACTGTTTCTTTTCTAACCTATGGATCTTTTAAAAATCAAATTCATGTTCTCCTTTATGGATTTTGATCTTGTTCTTGTTAGCTGTTGTCAAGTCAATTCCAAATCATGATGAGCCCATGTGTACAGAACTGTGTACAGAACTGTTCCCAAGGGTTTTCAAAGCTGTGATATTTTTACAAGGAGATATATAGGCTAGGTTAGTAAAATTTAGATTTACATTTCACTTGCTTGTGAAAGTGGATTAAAAGTTTCATTTTTTAGATTGTGAGGACAGATACCATATTCTAAATCAATTAGCTTAAACATTTAAAAATCAACTTTATTAAAAGGTAATTTATTCCCAATACTTTTTAAAGTGCACAATTTGATGAGTTTTGATAAACCTACACACAATTTAGAGAAATTTTAAAATCTTATTTATGCATTTGTGGCAGTCTTGTGCTTGTGTCAATTTTATGATTGAAATGTAAGGGTGGAGTCTAGCCTGTAAATCTGGAGATAGCCATTGATTAGCCAATGAGGCCTCTGTGTGGCCATGGCTTTCTCCTGAGACTTCAGGGAAGTCTCATGATATTTCCCTCATGGAGACCCCTGTCAGCACTGGGATTCTGCACCCCCTGACCTGTGATTTCATGAGTCGGAAGGAGACTTTATAGATTGGACTGGGTTGGGATGTTTTCTCAGCGTCCCATTCCTTTTGTATATAAACCCTTTCTTTATATCCATATGCATGTCTATGAAATTTGTTCCTCTAGTCTACCCGGGCTAGCACAGCATTCATCAGTTTCTTTCAGCTTCTGAATAATAATAACAACAGATAAATGAATAAAGCTACCATGAATCATGATCAAGTTTTGTATGGACATATTTTATTTCTCTTTGCTAAGTAGCTATCTATGAGTGAGATGATTATGTCTGTAAGATTGAAAACCAGGATATTTACTGAGGATAAATATCCAGAGAAAGACTGAGTTTTATTTTGAAACTATGAAAAATAGAATTTTAGACTTATATATAAAGAAAGAATATTAATTTCACAGAGACTTAATAAGCATTAAGACTGGGTTCTCTAGAGAAATGGAATCAATGAAGCTTATACATGCATATACATGGGGAGAGGAAATTGTTTACACAGTTATAGATGCAGGCAAGTTCTAAGTCCCTAGGTTAGAGTTTTGAATGGTGGCTTCTCTTGACTCAAATAACTTCAGGAGCTGATGGACCCAAAGCATACAGGGAGAAGAGAAGCTTTGGCTACAGAGGTGAATGAATTCAAGGTTGGCAGGTAAGATGGTAGACCACTGAAAACTCCCACGATGGATTGATATTCAGTATAACATGTCATTGGCCTATGTAATTTTGAACATTTTCTAACATTTAAAAAAACTTAAACAGAAAGATTATTATGAACTTAGTAAAAAATCAAGTTTTACTTTAAAAATGAAGAATTTGTACTCTTTATTATTCAATTTTCTGTTTTACTTTAATAAAATCAAATAATTGAGATGAAATTTCATGATGAGACAATATTATGGTAAGATTTTATAATAGTGGAATGTGAACACTGAGCACTAACTAATGGCTATATTATCATAATGAAATAAAGACAAATTGTCTGGCACTTAAAAAATAATTATAAAGCTGACTCATTGCTATCCTGAAATGCTGAGCTGAAGTATTGATCAAGGATCCCTGGTGATACAGCAGCTGGAATCCAAACTTACTAGCTACACTTTGAGAGAAAGATGGGATAGCCTTCTTTCAGAAAGACTACAGCTTTGGAAACAGTGAGGCAGTGCTACTCTGTTTGATAGCATCGCTGTTAGATTGACTCTACACAATTTTGAAAGTGGTTCTCTGTCTTTTGGTTTTAAGTAGATCTCATTCACTTTTAAGATCTTTCTCTGACTGAGAATGGATCACAACTAGTAATACTAGTTGAACTTTTAAAAGACAAAGTAATTCTTGATATTTCATAAACCCATATGATGCTCAGGCATTACCTGGTAAATAAATGGCAACAATAAATCTTTAACTCATTCCTTTATATAGACACTTCAGCTATGACTCTGATTATACCACTTATACCCATACATGTAAAGATCATCAAAACTTAGTTTAGAAAAACACAAAATGAAACAGAAATATTAAAAACAAAACAAAGAATCACACCTGAAAATGTAGTGTGTTAGTCCGGATAGACTAGAGGAACAAATTTCAGAGATACGCATATAGGTATAAGGAAAGGGTATATATACGAAAGAAATGTGACCCTAAGAAGGCATCCCAATCCAGTCCAGTGCAAAGTCATAAGTCCAATAATAACCCATATGCCCGAAATCAGTCTATAAAGTTTGCTTCTGACTCAGGAAGTCACACGTTAGTGGGTGCAGAATTCTGGCGCTGGCAGGGGTCTCCCCATGGCTCCTTGCTTCCAGGGCTCAGGTCCATCAACAGCATGCCACTCCAGCTTCAGAGGTCTGTCTTCATTAGGGCTAAGCCACGTGGTCTCTCCACCGGCTACTCCAGGCTCCCATCCACCGCCATTCTGTGTTGCCTGTGGTTAATCATCTCTCTAACTAACTCCCAACAACTGGGGAAGATAGCTTCTCATCTTCACGAGGGAAATACCATGAGATTTCCCAGGAGTCTCAGGTGAAAGCCATGCCCACACAGAGGCCTCATCGGATACTCAATGGCTATCTCCAGATTAACAGGCCAGGCTCCACCCCTACATTTGAATTATAAAATTAACATAAGCACATGACTGCCACATGTAGGAAATCAAGCAACCTTAGAGAAGCCCATGTACTGATTTATTAAGTCAAGTGAGCTATGCACAAATATGACCAATATTCTTTATGTATTCTATCTAGTTTTGGTATAGAATTATAAGTTGGCTTTGTGGATATTCTTGTCTAATCGTAACAAAATGCCTTACATTTTCTTAATCTTCTTAGAAAGAGATGTGAAATGAAATAAAGATATGAGATAACTAGGTAAAGTGACAATGAAAAACAAGCAAACCAAAAAACCAGTTGCCCTGAACTGTGTGCCATTGGGGGATTGAAAATAAATGATCACCACACTTTTCTTCCAAGGTGGTTCTGAGTGACGCAGACAATTGCTTTGTTCTACACTGCTAACTCTAGCAATTGTTTGCACCACCCAGTGAACTCTTTGATTAGGAGACACAGCCTCACTTTTGTTGAATAAATTTCAACTCATCATAACTCTGTAGGTCATATCAGAATTGCAAGGGTTTCTAAGACTGTAAATCTTTTTTTTTTTTTTTTTTGCATCACTGCCTCTGGTGGTCTTGGGCGCTCTCCAGTGCCGCTCCTGAGAGCTGCCCCTGGATTTGAACCGCCATGAACCGCCAAGCCCACGGGCCGCAGTCCTGCACTCAACCACTTAGGCCACCGGGGCTCAGCCTCTACGACTGTAAATCTTTCCTGAAGCAGATTGACACATTTTTTTTTCCTGCTGATCAGATGGTGGTGATAACACTTTAGAGTATGTTGGTAATTGTGAATTTGCAAGATGAAGCTGATTATAGGGTACATTTTGAAGATATGGACAACAGATATAATGGCTTACATATCAAAGGTGAAAGACAGAAAAAAAATCAAAATTAACCTCATAGGATTTTTGTTGTAGATGTAGTTGTTTTGGTTTGTTTTTATTTCAACTAAGTTGAAATGCCAGTAAACAGACACAGATAGAATGGGATAAGAATAGATGGAAGAAGAGAAAAATCAGTTAATCTGTTCTAGACATAGAACCTATAATATGCCTATTAAATATCTTTATATAGATATCAAAAAAGCTATTGAATTATCATGACTCTGAAGCTCATTGAAGTGGTTTTGACATGATATAAAAATATGGGAATCATCTGAAGACTGAAATTGTGGGACAGGATATAATCCTTTTGGAAGGAAAAGTAAATAGAGACAATGACTGAGAATAAAATCCTTGGGTATGCCAAAATTAAAAATTTGATGGGAGAGAATATGTAGGAAAAGAGACTGAGAAGATGAAGGCATGGGGAAAGTAGGTGGAGTGTCCTCAAGAAGGCAAGGAGGTTCACAGTTGAGTTGGCATCAAATTCCAGCTTACCGGACTCCTAAACAAGACCTACTTATACTGTCAGCTATGTGCTGTTCTTGTTCATACTTCTTGTTTACTAGTTACCACCTGTTGCCAGTGAGTCATTTTTACTCATGGCAGCCCCATGTGTATCAGAATAGAACTGGATTTAAAAACCAGAGTTTTTAGTACCTGATTTTCAAAAATATGGTAGCCCTTTCCCCCCGAGTTACCTTTATGACTTGAACCTCCAACCTTTGAATTAAATAAACATTTACACCTCCCACAGTCTACTGTTTAAGGCTAATTTTGAAAAATGCAAAATAAAAACTAATTCTGAGTCAATTAGTTACCAAATCATTAACTCAGTGCTCTGCTACACTCTTTACCTCACATGCCTATTTGTTCTGATTCTTCTTTGGTGATATTTTCTCATGTATTTGAATCTGTAGATTTTCGAAAGTTGTTTAGTCTTTCCTGATGTGTTTATTAATGTCTGAGGATGGTAAAGCTGGCTGATATTGGAGTCCAAGATAAGCTGTTAGTTTTTCTCTAGTGCATGTCCTTCACATTGTAATTATTGCTTTAATAGCATTTCACAGGAGGCCGCAACTGTGTCTCAGTCTTTTTTTTCTGACATCAAACCCTCAAACCTAAATGATAGCTTTATCTTTGCCCTTTACGTGTTCAATTGATTGCCAAATCTCTGTGTTTGCAGCTTTTTTCTGTCCCTCTAAACCCTGCCCTAATCTTTACCTGAATGATTCTCTTCACCAAAATAATCTGTTTCCAAGCAGTCTAGCTGTTCCATTTTTGCCTACTGTCACTGTTCATATGATGCACTCTGTGGTTCTGGAATTTCCCTTTTTACACTTAAATCTCATATACACCTCTATCTCATTGGGGGGATAAAATTTAAAGAGGTAATACCTCTTCCACTTCTAGGTTTTTTAATTTTTATTTTTTATTATAAGGTCATTTTAACATATGATGCCAACATTCTTTTCTAGACATTTACTTTCTATTGAGTCCTTGGTATCAGCTTTTGTTTTTTACCTCTCTCCCCATTCTGTGTGAACCCTTGATAAATTATAAATTATTATTTTTATATCTTGTATCAAATGCTGTATCCTTTCTCCCGTTTTTCCCTGGAGGTATGTTTGTGTGTGTGTGTGTGTGTGTGTGTGTGTGTGCTTTTATTGATAATTGAAATCAGTTCCCTTTTTCTCCTTTTCACTCCCCACCTTCCCCCTATCCTTCTGGTATTGCTATTCTCAGTCCTGTTCCTGGTTTCTTTGTCATGAGCACTTAACTCTTTTCTTATCTGTACCTGTGCACAAACTCTGGTCTAACCCTTAGTGAAAGGCAGCACTGGGGTCATGGTATTGGGGGATAAGGAAGCCTCAGGGAACCAGAGGAATATTGTGTTTCATCTGTGCTTTACTCCTCCCTGGTTGACTCACTGCTTCCCTATGACTCCTCTATGGAAGGATGTTCTATTGTCTACAGATGGGCTTTGGGCCTCTGCTCCGCCTCCCCCCCTCCCTCAATCTCAACAATTTGGTTCTTTTTGTTTGTTTGTTATGGGTCCTCTGATGCCTATTACCTCGTCCCAATAACAGTTCGAAATCTCACTGGCTATTGGGTTTATTCCCTGTGGGCTCCATTATCTTTCTTCACCACATTTGCTTATACACCCATTTTGTCTTCAGTGGCCCTGTCAGAGCAGGTGAGCTTCACAGAATGTCAGATTATTAGAACGAAGTGCTTTTGTATCAAGGGAGGGTATGAGCAGAGGCCTGAAGTCCATCCACTACCGCAGTGTATTGCCAAATAAATATACGTACATAGGTCAATACCTATATCTTTGTTTAATATATTTACATGTGTACACACCTATGCTTATACCTCGATCCATAACTATGCTCCCTAGACATTCCTGTTTCCTTTTTACCTTTCTCCTGCTCCTCCATCACTTCACCTACTTCTGCCTCTTAGAAATTCCTCTTAGCTAGATTGCTATTATTTCAACAGCCTCAGGATCTCTATGTCCTCCTTGTTGATTTTAATCCCCTGGTTGTTGCCCTCTCTATGGAATTGTTTGCTCAACCCTCCTTCTCCCACCTTCTTCTCCCCCTAAATCCCCCCAGGACTATTGGTTCTGTTGCTTTCTCCTTGAGCTTGCTTCCCATGCCTATCTTATATCAGTAGGAAAACCAAAAATAACATGAACCCCCCCCCCCGGAAACAAAAGATTGAAAAGAAAAAAAAAAGCATACATAATCCAGTTCTGTCCGCTGACCTTCATGTCTATTTCTCCAGCAGTCCTTGAGAGAAGGCTGACTTCTGACCCTCCTGGCCTGAAGTCTATTTTAGAGACTTTTTAGGGGCTTTGTGACTTGACTTTGCTCCCATTGCTGATGTGTTAGTTTCCATTCTTGGTTTGTCCTGCTGGGGTTGAGGTGAGGGAGTGTTTAGACTGCACTAGCTCCCTCCACTGTGTCCCCAGTATTGTCCTCTGTCATGGTATGCTCCAATAAGGGTACAGCGTGTCTTGAACTGTTGCTATACACCCCTTTCTGTGCGTTAGCTGCTTTGTGCAAAGATGTCATCCTCTGGGCTTGGTGTGCCAGTCTGGCATCTAGACAGTTCCTCTTTTTCCTTCTTGGTTTGTTTCTGTGTGAGTGTGGCTTACTGGCCCCTCTCCCCAACCTGTAGGTTTAGTATTGTTCTCTCTCACTCATACCTCTAGGGTTGGGGTCACTTTGACCCTGATTGAGACCAGCCTGTTCTCTTCATGCATTCCTCCATGTGGTTACATTGCCATTGTGACTTGATGACCCGTGGTGTGGTCTGTATGAACCCTCCCAATTCTGCAGAGACATGACCAATGTGTGTGGATTAGTGCCCTGCTCCTTCCATGCCATAATCTCCCTCCCTCTCCTTTGATCCCTTTCTCTCACCCCCTTTCCCCTTATTTGTGTTGAATAAACATGTATCTCCTTGCATTTGTTCTGATCTCCAACCAACTGTCTGAACCTCACCCCCTGTTACAGAGAGATAAGTGACTTGTTATCCTCTTGGTGAAGTCTTTCAATACACACAAGTGTTTTAGCCTTAGTAAATCCCACTCTTCAATTTCAGTGTGTGTATACTCTTCCCTATTTTAGTTAGCTTATGTTTTGCCCAAGCAAGGTTCTTAGGTTGGTCCTGATTCTTTTGTTGATGTTCCGGATAGTTTGGGGTTTTACTTCCAGGTCTTTTATCCACCTGGGAATTGTTCTTGTGCATGGAGGGAGGTAAACATCTTATTTCATATTTGTACACATGGATAGTCATTGTTTCCAGCATCACTTGTTCAAGAGGTTATCCACCTCCCAACTGATGCTCTGGGGGCCCTTGTCAAAGATCGGTTTTTCCAACTCTTTGAAGAAGGTTTGGGGTATCTAAATCAAGATAGTGTTAAACCTATATAGTGATTTGGGTAAGATTTGCATCTTTACTATATTGAGTCTTCTGATTCACAAGCATAGGATATTTGTGGAGGTCCTTGCTGGTTTCTTGTAGTAGGGTCTTGTAGTTTTCCTTCAATAAGTCTTTTTGTTCTTTTGTTCTTTGCTTAAATATATCCCTAGAAATTTCAATTTGTTCTGGGATACAGTGTAGGGTACTGCCTTCTTGATCTCCTCTTCCATGGTCTTGTCTAATAAATATAGCAAACCAATAAACTTCTGCTTGTTGATCTTGATCTTGTATCCTTCCATCCACTTTTCCATATTCTTCTATTGCTATCAGTACTACTGTTGTGGGGCATTTGAAACATTCAATGTATAGAATCATATCACCTGAAAATAGTGATAATTCCCCTACCTCTAAACAGTGTGATACATTTAATATCCTTCTGCTGTCTTATTATGTTGGCTAGAACTTTCAGTGTGATACTAAATAGAAGTGGGGCCATGGGGCATCTTTATCTGGTCCCCTTTTTTAGTGATATTGATTTAATCTTTTCTCCATTGACTATGATGTTGACTGTTGGCTTTTTATAGATGTCTTATATTAACTTGAGGAATTTTCCTTGGATTCCTGTCTTCTTAAGTGTCTTAATTAGGAATGGGTGTTGGATGTTTTCAAATGCTTTTTCTGCATCTATCAATATTATTTTGTGATTCTGATACATTTTCTTATCAATGTGGTATATTACGTTGATGGATTTTTCAGATAGTAAACAATTCATGCTTCCCTGGGATGAATCCTACTTGATCATGACTAATGATTTGTTTTATATACTTATGTCTTCTATTCACCAATATATTGCAAACGATATTCTATGTTCATTAGATATTTTGGTGTGAGTTCTTTATTCCTATGGAATCTGTGGCGGTCATGTTTTTGTTATGCCAATTCATGATTGGGAATATAGAGGTGAAGTCTAGCCTTTTAATCTGGAGATAGCCATTTCGTAGCCAATGAGGCCTCTGTGTGGGCATGGCTTTCTCCTGAGACTTCTGGGAAATCTTACGATATTTCCCTCATGAAGATGAGAGACCATCTCCCAGTTATTGGGTGTCAGTCTCCGAGATGACCAACTATGGACAGGACAAGATGGCAGTGTTCGAGGTGCTGGAGGAACCAGAGGAGAAACCACACAATCATGCCCTGATGGAGCCAGACCGCTGTAGCTGGAGAAGTTGTGTGGAGACCCCTGCCAGCACTGAGTTGTTTCTATAACCACTGGATACTGTTGATGGACCCTGAGCCCTGGAAGCGAGGAATCATGGAGAGATCCCTAGCAGTGCTGGGACTTTGTATCCACTGGCCTGTGACTTCATGAATCAGCAGGACACTTTGGAGACTGGTGTTGGGCATGTGGGCTAGTATCGGACTTGTAACCTTGGACTGGACTGGGTTGGGATGCTTTTTCGGTGTTCCATTCCTCTTGTATATAACCTTACCCTTATATCTATATGTGTGTCCATGAATTTGTTTCTTTAGTCTACCCAGAGTAACACAGAACCTGTGCCCTGTTTGGATATCAAATTTATACTGCCTTTTTAAAATGAGTTTGAAAGCTTTCCATCTTTTCTGTGCTTTGGAATAATTTGTGGGGTTTGGCTTCAGTTCTTCCCTGAATGCTTTGTTTTCCTGTGAAGCCATCTGGTTCGAGAGCCTTTTTTGTTGGTAGTTTCTGGATAGTCATATCTATTTCTTTCTCTGGTATGCATCTGTTGAGGTCCTTGATCTCTAGCTAGAATAATCAAGGGATTATTTCATAGTATTTTGTCCTTATTCTTTTAATGTCTTTGAAGGCTGTTAAGATTTTCCCTTTTTAGGGCTGAGCCCCGGTGGCATAAGTGGTTGAGTGCAGAACCGCAGCCTGCAGGCTTGGCAGTTCAAATCCACCGGCGGCTCTCAGGAGTGGCACTGGGTAGCGCCCATGACCACCAGAGGCAGTGATGTCCCCCCCAACCCCCCCCCCCCCCCCAAAAAAAAGCAAACCAAGATTTTCCCTTTTCACCCCTCATTCTGGCTATTGAAGGTTGCTCCTTCCCTTCCTTGATTAGACTTGCCAGTGGAGTGTCAATTTTGTGGATTCCTTCAAAGAACTAGTTTTTTGCGGTACAAGTTTTTTTCACTGTTCTTTTTTCTTCCTACTGTTTTAACTTTGCCCTCATTTTTATTATTTCTTTTCTTTTGCCATTGGAGGGGTTATTTTGTTGACTTTGTTCTAGTTGCTGGAGGTAATGCAACATCATATCAGCTATAAGTCTCTCTTCCTTTTTCATATACACACTTATTTTTATCAGGCTATTTCTGATAACTGCTTTTGCATTAGCCCATAGGTTTTGACATGCTATATTCTCATTCTCATTAGTTTCTAGAACCTTCCTAAACTATTTTCTAATCTGGGCCAGTTGTAATGCAGAAGATCATAATTCATCCTCCAATTGTTCGCCCTTGTTTTTCTTTTTGTGGGCATCACTGCCCTCTGGTGGGAGTAGGAGGCCCAGCCTAGGTCCCGGAGAGCTGCCGCTGGATTCGAATCACCAACCCAGAGGGCTGCAGTCCCACACACAACCACTTTGCCACCAGGGCTCAGCCCACCCTTGTTTTTCTTGTCATCCTTTTATTGATCTCCAAATTTATGGTGGGATAATTCGAGGACGTCTGAATAATCTCTACATGTATGAATTTACTCAGGCTTTACTTATGCTCCAGCATGCTATTTTTGAAAATGAACCTTCAAAGGTATGTGATTCATTTTTGCATTTGGATGGAAAACTCCATATATCTATCAGGTTCAGTTGCCTGATTGTAGTATTTTGCTCTGTAGCATCTTTGCTGAGTTTCTTTCCCATTCATCTATCTTTCTCTAATAGTGGTGTGTTAAAGTCACCTACTATGATTGTTGAATCTGTGATCTCTTTTGTCATTTCTTAAAATGGTTTGTTTGATGAATTTCATGGGTCTCTTATTGGGCATGTATGTATTCATTATGCTCACTGGCTACTGGTTAACTGATTCTTTGAGCATTATATAACCACCACCTTGTCTCTTTTTATGGATTGCATCTTGTGGTCAATTTTGTCAGAGTTTAGGATTACAACCCCTGCTTTTTTTAAGTTGCAGTTTGTCTGGTGTATTTTCCAGTAGCTTTTTATTCTTAGTCTATTTTTGTCTGCAAGCTTAGGGCAGTAGATGATGGGTTGTATTTTCTGAGCCAGTCTACCAGCCTTTGGATTTTTATGTATGAACTGTGACAATTGGCATTCAAAGTTATTATCACTATCTGTGGATTCATTGCTGTCATCTCATGCCATTTTTATAGGGTGTTTTCCTGTCACACTTACCAGTTGCTGTGTTCATGTGTGGGGGTTTCTTTTTTGCCTTCTTTTCCTTATGAAATCATGTTGTCTTGGTAATTATTATTAACACATTGGCTACACATGGTAGAGTTGTGCTATATAGTGGTCTCCTGCTTGTGCTTGGTGAATTATGGTCTTCTGACCATAATGAGTCAGAAAGGTTCCTCTGCACGGTTGGGTGTTTTATGGTGCATTCTTTGAGTTTTTCCTGGAAAATGCTTATTTCTCCCATTTTAATAGATAAATTGCTGGGGCAGAGGATCCTCAGGCGTACATCTTTTTTTTCAGCTTTTGAAAGATGTTACTCCACTCCTCCTCTTCATGGTATCTGTTGATATGTCTGAGCATATACTTACCTGAGCACCATTGTATGTGTCTGCTTCTTTTTCTCTTGTTGCTCTTAAAATTTTCTTTTTCTTCAAAGTTGGATAATTTAATTATTATATGCCTGGGCGAGTTCTTCCTGGGTTTTAGTCTAATTGGTGTCCTCTGTTTCTTGTATTAAGGTCTTATTCTCATTCTTTAAGGTGGGGGAAGTTTGCTTCCAGAAATTCCCTTGGTAATTTAGCTGTTGACTTCTTCATTGTGTTCTGGTAGACCAATTATTTGAATGTTGTTCTTCTTCTTGATAGCACCTGTCTTTTATCTCATTTTTTTTCAGCCTCTTTGATTATTTTGTTTGACTGTTTTTCCCATTTGTTGAAGTCTGCCTGATTGTCCTCATGATCACTGGTACAATTCTCTGCCTCCTCTAGTCTCACCATGAAATCTGTGATCTTGTGTTTAGCTTCTGCTACCTCATCCAATAGCTCCTGTATTTCCCTTTCATGTGTGAACTTCATTCCATCATGAACTTCATCTCTTCTATCATGTCCTTATTCTGTTGCTTCCCTCATCTCCTTCATTACTCTAAGCAGTATTCTAAGATTTTGTGTGTGTGTGTGAGTGAGAGAGAGAGAGAGAGAGAGAGAGAGAGAGAGAGAGAGAGAAAGAGAGAGATCCCTATCTGATTCTTCTGTGATCATTGTTAGCTCCACTGTTGTGTTTTGTCTTTCTTTGTTTCTTGATTAGGGTGTTGTCGTATATTGCTGTTTGCTTGTCATTTTGGAAGAACTGGGCTCCATGTTTCTGGGAGACCAAGGGTCCCTGAGCTCTTTCTCTGTGTGACTGGGAAGAGTGTTTTGAGGGATTCCGGTGACCAACTATGAAGGTGGTTAGGACTGCTTTGTAGACAGTGTGATGAGGTGACTCAGTGGTCAATAAGGTGAAAGGCCTCTGAAACTGGGAAGAGGCCAGTGACTGACAGCTATGATGCTGGCCTATGGGACTGGTCTGGGCTGCCAGACCATGATTTGCAACTTTTTTAAAAAAAAGGCATCAAATAGAAAAACAAAGGTGTAAGACTTGCTGTCATGGAAGGAGATGCAGAGTGAAGTTGGGGACAACACCACTTCCATTGGTGCAGGTACCTGTGTGAAAACCTCCCTACCTGCAGCAGGTGGAGATACTGGGCTGATGTGGTGGGCTGGGAGCAGGTTGTATGAGGCTGTTCCTGATGGAGGGTGCACTGGATGATAGTAGGGAAGGCGCTACTGTCACAGGGTGGGGATTCTGGGCACCATGTGGAGCAGTTGCTACTGTCACTGGCACAGGGTGCCACACAGGTACAGGCCTGCTGCTGTGAACAGTGGAAGGATAGGCGCTGTACTGCAGCAGGAGTGGGCTGTTGATTGTCAGGCAATGGTGGGGGGTGCTGCCACAGATACAAGTGATTAAACTTACTGCATGCAAACTGCAGACAGGGTTTAGTCATGGCTACTAGGGTCATGGGTTTGTAGTGGGAGGGACATTATCAGTTTGGGAGACATGACCCACCACCAAGTAGGAAGAAGAAAGTCTCAGGAGGAGGGAACAGATCACGGTGGAGTGTGCTTTGCTTGGATGGTCATGTGAGAGTCCAGCCACAGTAGTGGGACAATATGGCAGTTAGTTAACTCAGGGTGGTTATAAGTCTGATAGGGGCTAATCAGCGGGTAGTGGCTGTGGTGGGGTCTGAAGTGGTGTGGCTGGTGTGGGCCAGGGAATCCTTGGGACCAGGTCATTGATTTCCTGGGTTCTAGAGAAAGGATAGATGTAAAGAAAGGTTGGCTTCTGGTCATAGTATGTAGTTTGGGCCGTCTCAGGAGACGTTTCACTTATTGGAGGAAGTTTCACTCGTCTTCCTGGACACCAGGTTCACTGATCTCCATGAAGTTCCCAATGTGGGCTGCTTACCTGGGAACCATCTTGCTCGAATTCCCTTTTCTAGGTCCTTAGAGTTCTCTAATGACAATCATTTCACATATTCTTTTACGCAGCACCATTAAAAAAGAAGAGGACCCTTTTTTACTTTCTTGCAAATTCTAGTATTTGTAACCTGTGCTTAGGATATTAAATGCCTATATACTTTTTAAAAACTCCTTGAAAGTTCTGAAACTCTGTTCTCTCAAGAGCATACTTCAGAGTCCCATCTGGCATCTATTTTGATTCTTTTTTTCTTTCTTGTCTTTTTAATGACTTTGGCTTTCTTTTTCTTTTTTTCTTTTTGGCTTCTTGCTTTCTTCATAAATTATGTTCTTGTTGTCATCCCATAACTCGTCAAGTCCTCTGTCATTAGTATTCAATGCACTAAATAGGTCCTGGAGATGTTATAGCCATTTGGGTGGGATGTTCTCGAGGTCATATTTTGGTTCCTGTGGATTTGTTTCAATTTTCTTCAACCACAACCTGAACTTGCATGTGAACAGGTTAGTGGTCTGTTCCAAAGTCAGCCCCAGACCTGGTTTGGACGGCTAATATTCAGCATTTGTGCTGTGTTTTCCCACAGATGAAGTCAATTTGATTTCTATATAACCCATCTGGAGAAGTTCATTGTGCTTTTGAAAAAAAAGATATTTGAAATGAGGAGTCACTAGCCTTGTAGAATTATATTAGGCAATCACTAACTTAATTTGTATCACCAAGACTGCTTTTACTCAACTACTTGTTCTTTCTCTTCATTTCCTTCTTTTGCATTTCACTTATCAATGATTATCAACACATACTTATTGCATGTTTGATAAATTTCAGACTAGAAAATATTGTAAAATTCTTAAATTTCTGTATTACTATTTTTAGTGTTTGGCTCATAAATTTGAATACTAGTAATATTGATTTGATTTTCCTTCTAAGCAAATTGATAATACTTCTCTACAGAACCCAGGCTAAGATTCTTGATACTAAAAATGATTGTGGAGAAACAAAATTTTAATGATAAAGTTTAGAAATTTATTATTATTTTATTCTTTTAATTTTAAAAATTTACCCTAACCCTAGAAATTTATTTACACATATTAGTTTTTAAAATACTGACAACTCTGTTTCTGAAGATGTACTGAAGATGTGCCTCTGTTCTATGGTGTTATTAAATCATACTGTGAAGTGATAATGTAATTTGTAAATATCACTAGCTATAGATTTAGTATTGAGGCGAAACAAGGCTCTCAGTGATGGTGTGTTTGATATTTATATGTAACTTTTTCAGGATGAATAGCATAGGGAGCTGGTTGTTTTGTTCTTCTTAGAATAAAGAAAGGAATAGAACTCAGGCCTTCAGAATCAACATCACATACTGATAAAAGACCTCAGAGTTTTGAACCCTGTTTGTCAAGCAGGGTTCTCTAGAGAAATGAAACCAGGATATATTTATATAATGAGAAGGAATAAAACAGCTAATCAGTCCACACAGCAGTGCAGAAAGCTCAGTCCAGTTTCGTTTTGGGGGGCAGTTGATATACTGATGACCCTTCCAGCTGCTGGTCTAAGGTCAAGGAAACAGATAGCAAAATATCTGGCGGGCGGTGCAAGAGGAGCAGAGTTGGAACACAGGAGAAATGTCAAGGTGAAGGCACAATAGTAGGGAGATGAGATGTGGAGGCATAGCAGAGGTCAGTGATGTAGCAGCATGGTGAAGTAGGTCATGATGGAGCCTCAAGGTATCAATCACATGCCTGGTGACATGATCCACCATGATCCACAGATTGGCTCAGCCTATAGGTAGTGCAGGGTATAACTCAGGCAACAGTGTACTGGTTCAATCACCAGGGAAACAGAGACCAGTTTTGAAGATCCATTTATCTCTGTTGCCTTCAATCAAGCTGCAATTCAATTGACAGGCTAGCCTCCACCCACATGTTCCTATGGGAGCCATGTTGGCACCCCAAACCAAGTCTCACAAAATAAACTCTAGCTATCACCGTCTGAAAGAAAACCTTATTTATTTTAGTAAGAGAGCTGATGTTGCCAAAAATTGTTGCAAAATTTTATTACTTGTGTGGTTGAATTGCAAAGTTAGCTGAATTCTCAGCCTCATTGGTGTCTGATGCTAAAGTAAGGGCATTGTCTGCAAAGAAATTGATCTCCGAAAGTTGGGCTGAAGTCATATGGGCAGGAAACAAGAAGATGGAGACATTAGATCCTTAAATTCCATTGAATCACTTCAGTCAGCAGCACCAACTGTGTATGAAGAGATTACTCCTCCTTTGCCTGTGAATCCATGATCTATAAAATCATTTTCCTTTGTACTCATCTTTGCGAACACAAACTGAAATCTCTGGACTGATATGGCACTTGGGTCATTGTCATTACCTGTGACAGATGCCTCAGGAGACACTGCTGAATGTTTGTATGAAACACCCTTGCCCCACAATATTACTTCTAGATTTACACAAGACTTAAGTCCTAGTGAATTCCAAAAGATGAGGTATGAATCATGTCCCCAAAGAGGGGAGCAACATTCCAACAGAACTTCTAGGGTTTTCCAATATATGCAAACAGAAATCTACAGACCATGTGTGGGCATGGCTATTAAAACTCAAAATAAAACAAACTCACTGCCAGAAAGTCAATGCTGACTCACAGTGATCTTCTATGGGTTTTCGACCTTGTAACTATTTGAAGGCATGGAAAGCCCAGTCTTTCTCCCTCGGAGCTGACGGTGTTTTCAGACTGTCAGACTTGCAGATTGCAGCCCAAACATGGAAGTATGATATAATTATGCAAAAATATCAATTTATATCAGTGTGAGTTTGTTGATACACGCATACTAAGCACAGGTTCTTCATTCAATATTTCATGTTAAGATGCTAATGGAGGATATACCAGTTTATTTGATTGGTTTACTGGAGGATGGGCTACATGATGACCCACTTTAATAAGTCAAGTTGAACTTCCAGACCTACTTGATATACTGTAAAAGAAAGCATTCCATGGATTAGATAACTGGGCATATTAGAATATATAGACTCATAGATCCATAGATAGAGTGCCCTGAAAATTACTGATTTTTCTTTTTGAAAGAATGCAGACCCAGGAAACCTCCCCTGATTACATCAAGAGATCTAGATGCTTGATTTCTTGAAATAAATATGCATATATGGGAATGGGTAACTGTTCATAGATAGAGTAACAGTGAGAATGAACTTGCCTGGAGTCAATATGGGAGTGTCTCTGATTATTTTCCCTATACCGGTCAGCTTCCTTGATGTCCTCCTGTAAGTCATTTCCCTGTGTTGAATGCCCTGTCAATCTGACATATTCCTGTTACTCGATTGCCCTTGTTGTTCTTCCCAGGCCTAGTTTCCATCTATTTCAGGCCTTTGCAATATTAAAAGAGTAGTCTTTCACAGAATCACAGTCTCTGTGCCTGCTTAATCATGAATGTGATGAACCTTCCTTACTCCTTTACATCGCCTTACCGCTGGGCTCTCTTCAGGGCACCTCCTCTTCCGTCTTCTCTGTTTGGGATATTACCCATTCTTGCCCCCCAAGTGTCTATGAGGAGCCAACACGTCTTATCAGCAGATGGGTTTTCCTGGCGCCTGTGCCTTCCTTGCTCTTTCCTCCTCCTCATTACTGGATTCACCATAACTCCCAACCAATTCACTTGCTTTCTGGAGTTCAGAATCTGTGCTTTATGTATTCGTAGTACAATGGGTTCCTTGCTGGGGGAGTATATGTAAAACTCCATTCCCTTTGCCATCTCGCTATCCCTCCCCTACCTTATGAATTTAATGCGTACCTCATGTGGTGTTATATCGCCTCAGACTGCTGTTAGGTGCCAGTGAATTGGTTCCAATTCATAGTAGTCCTTTGGTCCGCAGAACGAAACATTCCCTGACCTTCCTCCATCCTCACAATTACTCCTATGTGGTAGCCCTTTGTCACAGCCTCTGTGTCCATCCAGTTTGTCTAAGGTCTTCCTCTTTTTCTCTCTCACTCAACTTTACCAAATGTGATGTCCTTTTCCAGGACTGGTCTCTCATGACAGTACGTCCAAAATACACGAGAAGGTCTCACCATCCTGACTTCTAAGGAGTATTCTGGTATTTTTTCCAGGACAGATTCATTTGTTCTCTAGCCATCTGTGGTGTTTTCAGTGTGCTTCAAATGCAATAAAGACGCTTCAGTCTTCTTGATTGAATGTCCAATTTTTTTCATGTTTATGGGGCAATTGACAACAACATGACTTAGGTCAGGTGCACAGTAAGCCTCAAAGTGACATCCTTGCTAAAGAGATTTTGTGTAACATATCTACCCATTGGGTAATTTTGATATTTTGGGTGCTGCTTCGATGAGCAGTGATGGTGTATCCAAGTAGGATTTACCTGTTCCAATACAAGACAAAAAGGAGAGAAAATGACTTAATTGTGTCCTTCAACTGAGAATGAATAAAAGACTTGCAGAAGGGTGAATGGAAAAATATCAATTACAAAGTATCTATTTCTATTTTGAACTTTCCATTTGTACTATACAGCATTAATATATAGGCAACAGGACACTCAAAGAGAAAAAGAGGAACTGACTTTGTAAGCACTGGTTGCCATGTGAGAAGAAACCTGTGTGTGTCACAGATTTTGGCAAAGATCAAACTGGAGACCAAAAGCTTTGATGAAATATTACTGAGCTTAGCAGCTTCTAAACCTCTTTCTGTAGCCACGGGTAGTAGTTTGTGACTGACTGCTGCCTGAGGTGGGCCTCTAACCGAGAGTCCACATGAGAGATGCTGGCTGAGATGAAGGTCAACCTGGATGGTAATGATGATGATTTAGACTGATAGGAGAGTAGAGATGCCAGGTTCCAGCAGGAGTTAACATAGCAGATACCAAGGTATTAAAGCAGCCAAGCCTGCTGTGATCTCAGACAGATGTGACAGCAGCTGGAGAAAAACTGCAGGAGCAAAACAAGCAGCGGTAGCTTCAAAGACAGCTGAAAGATTCCAGTATCAGGTCAGTGATACTGGAGAGACACTCAGGAAAGTTTCAGCATTCATTGTTATGGATTAGTCATGTTTTCTCAAGGGTATAAATTTAGCCTACTCTGACACATACCATCTAATCACACATACATAAAGGTGCATGTTTACATGGCCCAGGAATAGGTAATTGGCACTCTTTATAAATATTTGTTGAAGACTAAAAAAAAAAAATAAATAAAAGGGAACATGATTGGTGGATGTATTAGGCTATCTTTTCCATAGAATCCAAACCAGTGACATTCATCTATGTAGAAGTTTATATCATGACTAACAGCCCACACAACCACAGAGTGGCAGCCCAGTCTGGGACCAAGCATGAGGCCTTTCCAGACTCATGCAGCTGTCAATATTGGGGAACCAAGAAGCTGGAAGTTGAATCATGAGTTAGGGGGACAAAGCTGGAGATGGGAATACAACAGACCAGGGAAGCAGAATTGAATAAATCCAGGGTGGGCAACATGACTGGCTGTTCATAGATTCCAGAGAGGGTAGAATACAAGGTAGGTTACCAGCCCAAGACCCAAGAAATCAGGTGCAGAAACAAGGCCAATAGTAAGAAGAGAGAGAGAGACAGTTCTCCACATTGTCTATCTATAGAAATGAAGTAGGTTACAGCCCCACGTAGATGTCTCCAGACTGTGACTGTCATTTTATATGGAGGCTTTCCTGCCAAACTACTGAGGCTCCTGGCTCAGCCAAGTAAACATCAAAGCTCACCATCACAGAGGATTAACACATCCACATATATTTCTAGTTAAGTCATGCACCTAAGAGCTAGACTGATATAATGAATAGGTAGCAACCAAAAATGGATAGAAATATATCTGTTTGTATATATACTCTCAACGCCTTTCTGACTGGAATTTATACTGCTACATCTTTATTTCAAAGAGTCATACTTTTTGCAGTTTGAAAAATTTCTTATCAAAATGTAAATTACTCATGAGAGAAAATTCACCTTAATTATATGTTCATTTTAATTATATGTTGACAATTGATTTAGAACAGGATCATATGGGAAATGAGATAGTTTTGTTTCTGAATGGTATGTTTAGAGGAGAACAGATTTCTGGAAGAAAACCATTTCAACCTACTTTAAAAAAGTAGTATCATTCCATTCATTTCCTTTACAATTCTAGGTAGAACTGGTCTCACCTAGGGTCACTGTACAAAGTGACAAATAATGTGATTTTATCTTTACTCAAAATTCAAGCATGTGGATCATGAAGATAGCACAGGCAATAAATACTTTGTTCTGCTTGACCTAAGGCTGTCATGAGTCAGAACTGATTTGCTAACTAGCAGCAACGATAATAGCCTGATTTTGAATAGTATTCGTTCCACAGAACTATTTTATCCTAATATAGGTTTCTAGATGAAGCCTGCTGGGTAAATAATTGACTGCTAGAACCAAAAGTTGAGTAGCTTGAATCTACTAGCAAGACTGGTAGAATGAGATGGCTGTCTGTTCCAACGCGATTTGCAGCCTTGGAAACCTGATGGGCGCAGTCCTTCTGCCTGCTATCTGGTCACTATGAGGAGGAAGAGACTCAATGAGTTTCTTTGGCTATTTTGGTTAATGTAAACTGAAGACATAGATGAAATGTGTAAGAGTACTTAGATGTAAGATATATTCATGCGGCTAAATATTTGTTCTGTGAGTGTGTGTGCTTGTTGTTGGAGGAAAAAGGTAAGGAGGTTCCACCTCCCCCCGCCCGCACCCCCCACTTTTCAATGTTGAGCAATAAATAATAGATCTGAATTAGACCTGAGACAATGTTAGATTTTTTTTTTTTTACTCAAGCACCTAAATATCATGATGCAATAGTTGAGTTGGTGTCAATTTAGCGAGGCCAGGCTTCTCAGCGGCTTATCAACTGAGGTCATTTCCCATCTCCCACCACATGTCTGTCAGTTTGTCCTTCTGTGGTGGCTCTAGTGTTGCTGTGTGTCTGGAAGCTACAATACCAGTGTCTGAAAGGCCAGCGTGATCATCCACTGTTAACAGGTTTCAACAGAGCTTCCGGACTAAGAAAAGACTATGAAGAAGGAATAGGCTTCCCACTATTGAGAAATTAGTCATGGAAAACTTATGGATAGAATGAAAACATTGCCAGATCCTGAAAAGCCACAATAAGAAGTAAAACAGTGTCAGCGTAGTGTCAGAAGCTGATCCCCTTAGCATGGAAGTCACTCAAAATACACCTAAGCAAGAACTTCCTTCTCAAAGTAGGGTTGACCAGAGTGATGCAGATAAAGTCTATGGGAGCAAAACTTTGAGATTTTCATTGGCTGATGGGGAAAGATTTAAAATGAGCCTTCCCATCCACAAACATGGGATACTCATCCATTTGTCAAGGTCACTCTTGATTTCTAGTAATAGTGTTCTGAAGTTTTCCTTGTATAGATCTTTTGTTCTTTTAGTCAGATATATCCCTAGATATTTTAATTTGGCTTTTGTGCTTGGCTATTGTGAAAGGTACAACCTTTTAAATCTCTTCTTCAGTAGACGTATCTGATCTGTAGATCAGTCTGCTAGACTTCTGTTTGTTGATCTGTATCCTGCCACTCTGCCATACTCCTCTATTGCCTCAACTATTCCCCCTTGTGGAGTTTTTGGGATTTTTGCATGTATAAAATCAAATAGTGATAGTTTCAACTCTTTCCTCCCCAGGCTAATACTTTTGATGTCTGTGGCAGTCATGTGCTTATGTTAATTTCATGATTGAGATGTAGGGGTGGAGTCTAGCCTGTTGGTCTGGAGATAGCCATGGAGTAGGCAATGAGGCCTCTGTGTGGGCATGACTTTCTCCTGAGACTTCTGGGAAATCTCATACTATTTCTCTTGTGGAGATGAGAAGCGATCTCCCAGGTTATGGGAGTTAGTTTCAGAGATGATGAATCACAGACAAGACAAGATGGCAGCGTCGGAAGAACTGAGGGAGGAAGCCACATAGCTTTGCCATGATGGAGCCAGACCTCTGAAGCTGGAGAGGTCATGTGGGTACCCTGCCAGGGATGAGTTGCTTCTGCCACCACTGGATGCTGTTGATGGACCCTGAGACCTGGAAGCGAGGAGCCATGGGGAGACCCTGCCAGTGCCAGGACTCTGTGCCCACTGACCTGTGACTTCATGAGTCGGAAGGAGACATTATAGCTGGGACTGGTATTATGCATATGGGCTAAGATTGGACTTATGACTTTGAACTGGACTGGGTTGGGATGCTTTCTCAGTGTTCCATTCCTTTTGCATATAAACCATTCCCTTATATCCATATGCGTGTCTATGAAATTTGTTCGTCTAGTCTACCTGGACTAACACAAGACATCAGAGAAGTGAGAGCTTAAAATGACAATTGTTTCTTGGTTACTAACATCACAAAATGCGTGTTTTCTGAATCAAGTTCCCCAAATTATCTATGAAATAGCTTTGCTGGAGAAAAATGTGAATGTGAATCCAACCACCAGGAAATATGGGATTAGAAGAGCAAGGGATATAATTAACCCAACCAAGGCCTAACTTCTTCAACAGGAATTTGGAAGACAACTACCATCGGATAGGAATTGACTCATATTTGTACCCATTCCAAAGAAATGACCCAACAGAGCACAGAAATTTTAGAACAACATGAATACTATCACATGCAACTAAACGTTTTCTGAAGATTATCTGGACTGTAATAGTGCGACATCAACTGGGAGCTGCTAGATGTTCAGACAAGATGAAGAAGAGAAAGTGAAACAAGGGATAGCATTGCTGATATCAGATGGATTTTTCCCCAAAGACGATCAGCACTATGTTTACTTGTGCTTCATTGAATATGACAAGGCTGTAGACTGTGTGAACAATAAGAAACTGTGCATAATCCTGAGAAAAATGGGAATCCCAAATATTACCTCGTGTTCATGTGGGACTTGAACATAGATCAGGAGGTACTTGTTTGAAAAGAGCAAGGTTTAAAAATCAGGAAAAATGTATGTCAGGGTTGTCATTTCCCATCATACTTATTTAGCTTCTAGGCTGAGCAGTTCATATAGAAGTTGGATTATATAATAATGCAGTATCAGAATGAGAGGAAGGCTTTTTTAACAACCCGCAATGCGTAGCTGGCAGTACCTTGCTTGATGAACGTGAGGAGGACTTGAAGCACTTATGAAGATCGAGCTTTGCAACTTTCAGTAGCAATTACAACTCAATGAAAAGGAAGACAGAATCCTCACAACTGGACCTGTAGATGACGTCAAGAGAAACAGAGAAAATATGGAAACTTTTAAAAATTGCGTCTTGCTTGGCTCCAAAATCATGGAAGCAACAGTCAGCTGATCAAAGGATACATTGCTATGGGTAAATCTGCTGAATGAGACCTCTTTAATTATGGTGCTGGCAATTGGACAAAGAAATGTCTTAGAAGAATTATAGCCAGAATTCTCCTTGGAGACAAGGATAGAGAGACTTGGTTTTGTGTGCTCTGAATGTTGTACATGTTGCCAGAGGAGACAAAGTCTTGGCGAAGGACATCTTACTTGGTAAAGTGGCTGGGCAGTGAAAAAGAGGAAGATCTTTAACAAGATATATTGACACAGTAGATACACTGATGGGATTAGGCATAAGAAACATTGTGAAGATTGCATGGGCATAGGCAGTGTTTTTTTTTTTTGTTTGTTTTTTGTTTTGTTTTGTTATACACAAGGTATGTATAAATCAGCTTAACTCAAGGGCACCTAACAGCATCAACAATCTCCCATGATGTAACTTAAGGTAACATGACCAACTCCAAAAGAGTATCTGCTGTGACTGGTGAAGCAGTTGCAATATTAGGGTGAGTTCAATTAACATATTCATATCACAGACCTGATGCACTTTCCTTGTGCAAAGTGGTCTATTTGTTTTATAAATAGACACTGTGAAAAAGTTCCTTATTTTATGCTGTGTCTGATTCCTCATGCCATGTTTATCCTGCTGGTTCAAGGAGCCATCAGAGGCTTCTATAGTGGTATATTCCCGTACCATCTGACCTATCATTTGACCTTGGATTCATCTACTGTGGGGTACTTGTCTCCCCTGGTGTCATCAGCCTTTGAAGCTACCTGAGTCAGAGTAAGCTTCCAACACAGCATCTGATTCTTAGACTCGAAATTGGACTGGACTTAACTCTTTCTACAACTGTGAAAGCCATTCTGTCGATATATATCTATTTCTATACGTACCTATATAAACTTAACCTAGCACACATGATGAGGAGTCATTCATCCGGTCTCATTTGTAAATTTCATTCTTACATTTGCATATTTTTAAAACAAACATTTATATATATAAATGACTAAAAGGATAGTATACCATTTTAAGATGTCTCTGAAGCATCATTAAGAAATATGGCTTGATATCAATATTTTTGTTATTTTCTAAAGTCTAGTGAGGTGTGGAAATTAATACACAATGGGTATAAATGGCAGTTTCAAGCAGTTAACCTTCTGTGAAGCAATTGTTCATACTTAGAGGATATCCTTATATCCTACCAGTTAGTCTGATAAAGGTCAATTGGCCAAGAATTTGAACTGTTGGAAATATTCCATTAGAAATGAATTGAGGGAATTTTGAGAAATGAATTATTTTGATATATTCTTTTGGTACACATGTTTGTGACTCAGTGCTTTGGAATATTTAAACCTCTGCTGTGTTAGTCCGGGTAGACTAGAGGAACAAATTTCAGAGACATGCATATAGGTATAAGGAAAGGGTTTATATACAAAAGAAATGTGACCCTAAGAAGGCAACCCAATCCAGTCCAGTGCAAAGTCATAAGTCCAATATTAACCCATATGCCCGCAATCAGTCTATAATATCTGCTTCCGACTCAGGAAGTCACAGGTCAGTGGGTGCAGAATTCTGGCGCTGGCAGGGGTCTCCCCATGGCTCCTCGCTTCCAGGGCTCAGGTCCATCAACAGCATGCCACTCCAGCTTCAGAGGTCTGTCTTCATCAGGGCTAAGCCGTGGGGTCTCTCCGCTAGCTCCTCCAACTTCTCTGATTCTGCCAGCTTGTCTGTAATTAATCGTCTCTAAAACTAACTCCCAGCAACTGGGGAAGATAGCTTCTCATCTTCACGAGAGAAATACCGCGAGATTTCCCAGGAGTCTCAGGTGAAAGCCATGCCCACACAGAGGCCTCATCAGCTACTCAATGTCTTTCTTCTGATTAACAGGCCAGACTCTACCCCTACATTTCAATTATAAAATTAACATAAGCACATGACTGCCACATATGCCTATTTACAGTTTGGCTGATTTATGAGTCGGAAAGTTGCTTTGGTAATAGCCATAAATGCATTTTGTTCAATCTCTACCTGGATTTCCCTAATGTCTATAATTGGCTACATGTTTGAGGTTATATTCCAAAGTAAATTTTGTAAGAAATAATTTTTTTTACAGTCAATTTCTGTAGGTACTTTATCATAATTTTTTAATTCTAGGGAGGCAAGTACCCTGATCAATAAGCTGATCAACAGGAGCTTCAGTGGAGGCTGGTTCTATGAATACAGACTCCATTATTTACTACCTGTGTGATTGCCGGAACCTGCTAGCTGTGAGAAGTACCTGAGTCAGAGGGTGAGGATTAGGAAAAGAAAGACAAATAGCACAGAGATGGGATTGGGAGGACTTCAGTTCAGGACTGCAGTCCCACGTTTATTCTGAACAGTCTTTTTATACTATTTCTACAAAGAAGGATAAATCTTCTAGCAAAGCAAAAGCAATTATTATAGTTTCCTTGTGCGTGATCAAGACTTTCTTGTACTTGTACCTAGATGGTTACACCTTGTCAGCTTCCCTGTACCTGGACTCAACCATCCATGTTCTCAAGCTAAGAATAACCTTGATTGTCTTGTGATCAATGACTAAATCTAACAATCCACTATTATGCTAGTTAATATTTTTCCAGTCCTGTGGGAACAGGAGAGTAGGCCTTTGGGGACATCAGTCAACCAGGACAGCCTCACATTTTGGGAGGCAGAATCCTGGGACATCAGTCTACCTCAAAGCAGCTCCCCACATGTGATACCTAGTGAGACATTTAAGTTGGCTAAAGTGCAATTTTCTCATCGATGAAACAGATATTTCTCTAGAATCTGCGATGAGCGGAAGGCAGAAAAATATGTCATATTCTTAGCTATTATTCAAGTGCCTACAATGTTTTAGTTGCAGGCTAGAACAGGACCAACTAATAGAATTATAATGCAAACCACATATATAATTTTAAGTTTCTTGTAATCACATTAAAAAAGTAAAAATTAGGGCTGAACCCCAGTGGCGTAGTGGTTGTGTGCGGGACTGCGGCCCACTGGGTTGGAGGTTCAAATCCAGCAGTAATGCTGGGCCTCCTACTCCCTCCACCAGAGGACAGTGATGCCTCCAAACCAAAAAACAAACAAACAAACAAACAAAAGTAAAAATGAGCCAGGTGAAGTTAGATTTAATAATACATTTTCTATATTTAAATATGTCCAAATATCATTTAGATATCCAACTAATGCAGGGCTATTTTTCGTTCTTCTTCCCCTCTATTCTAAGACCTTAGAATCTATTGTTTGTTTTAAAGTCATAGCACATATCAATATGAGTGCTAAGTATTCAGCATATTAAAAGATCATTGAAATGATCTTAGCAGAGCAATAAAGTTATATTTAATGAAAAACTATTATTTCTGCTTCAGTTTTAAATTCAAGTTTAATTATTAAATTACATAAAAGTTTAGTGCTTTGGCCTTGTTGGCCACATTTCAAATGCCTAATGGCTACCTGTGATTAATTGATATGGTATTAATTGATATGGTATTATACATCACAGGGTTAATATTATGAGCTGGGTAGCTCCCACGACCACAAGAGGGCAGTGATGTCCCCCCCCCAAAAGAAAACATCCCAACCCAGATCAAGTCTGTAATATGTACAATACCAATCTATAAAGTTCTCTTCAGACTCAGGACATGTAATAATGCTGAATGTAGGAAGATCACAGACCAGTGGGTCGGAAGTCTTGTATAAGCATCTCAGTGCTGGCAGGTGTCTCCATGTGCTTTCTCTAGCTCGGGGCATTAGTGTAACTCTAGAGGACTTGTCAACAGCAATGTCTCCCAGGGAGTCAGCCTGTGCCTCACTTTGGTTAGCAACCTGATCAACAGGCCAAGCTTCACCCCTTTAGTCTTAATCCTCTCCAATTGACAGGAGAATATATATAACATCCACAGCTTTCAAATTCTCATTATAACCAAAACCTTAGCTGCCTACTGGTCTTTTGAGGAAAACATAGATGATTTCTTCTCTTTATTCTTTAATTTTTTTTGGATCATTGATCTATTTTTTGACAACCAAATATTGGGCCTGCTCAGTTTGGACTTCCTGCTTTTTAGGCTGAAGTTCCTCCATGGGTGGCTTAAGATAGATACAGTTATTCATTAAGGCATGTTGCAAAACTCTATCAAGTTTACTAGTAAATGCCCAAAGGGGCATACCACTCTTTTGTAAGACTTAATCTGCTAACTTTCTTAATACACTCTTTAACCATGAATGTTGTCTGGAGTTCTGTGCAGGCATTTCAATGAATATTAGAGCCTAGAGGTAAAATATAAATTATTAGTGCACACAACAAGTGTGTTTATTTAAGTTGCTTTATTATTTCTTCTGATTGTCAGTCTTTGAATGCTCAGTGTTTAAGTGATATAAAGACAAAGTTTTAAGAAAATTGATTGGAACAAAATGGTGAGCATGATACTGGTACCTATTTTTATTGTTTACTAAGATTTGAAAAAATTTTTTAGCAATCAAAAATGTATCAAGACTTTGTAAGAATGATATATATATATATATATATATATATCTCCATTGGAAAGAAAAAAGAGCAGATATTTACTTTGAATTATTTGTACAGGATCACAAGACAAGTGAGTGTTCACTAGGGCAAGAAGAGGGAAATGTTTCTGGGTGGATCATGCATTTTTTGATGCCTAAAACCAACTGTCATCTAGTCAGTTCTGTCTTAGAGTAACTCTATGGATGGTTTCAAACCTGTTCATCTTTTTTGGGGGAGGTGGGGATAATCTTATCTTTCTGCATTGCCATGACTGGCAACTTACTACCCAATGCTTACTCAACAGTGCATTGAGGGTTCCCTTTAGCACATAGATATTTTTATAGGGCAGAGAAAGACATTTAAATAGGTCATAAAAAGGGATTGTTAGATTTGTAAGAGTCCAGGACAATACAGCAGCATATGGCCAACATGCAAATTTATCTGTCACATCCTTTGTTTTAAGTTTATTTTGATCATTTCACCAAATTCTAATTCATAAGGTTCTCATTAATATACCTACAACAGTTAGGGCTTCCTATTCCTGGAAGAAAACTCTTATTTTATGACTCTCTTGTCAAGTTAAAATGTTTCTGTCTTTTGGTGTTACCAGCTAATTTGTATTGTTGCTATTGTTACTTTCCATCACATTGACTCCAGTGTAAAGTGAAATTGAATATAACAGAACAAAAAAATGCACATTCCTAAACGATATTCTAGTGATTGGTATTCCTGAGTCCATTATTGTAACTGTACTGTGTATAGATCTTTCTGAATGTTTTGGTCATTTGGTATCTTTCTTGATGTAGCTGGAGTTCTAAGTATCATCCTCCTGGCTTTTGAGGCGCATGCTGGTTGTATTTTTCTTGCTTTCAAAGGTGGTTTTATTTTTTCCATTCTTTTCCAGTCCATAGTGCCTCTAATGTTCTTCAACAATACCACAATTAAAATGCATCAATTTTTAATCTTCCTTTTTCTCTGTTGAGTTGCACATTCACAGATGATTGAAAAGACCATGTATTGGGTAAGCGCCTTTTAGTTATCAAACGGACATCACCAGCTGAAGAAAATAGCATAGAATCTACATCTCCCAGCTCCCAAGGCTGATTGCTACAAGGCAGAGTTTATATATTTCTCCATCCTCCTTGCCTCGACACCAGCTGTTGCCCCCAGGGCAATGGATTTCTGACTGGCTTCAATTATTCGTTGCAAAGACCACACAGAATTCACAGACAGTGCATATGAAGGCAACATTTCAGTCCAGAAATGTTATTCACTCAGGACATCAAGTTATCAGGTTATGAAGTTATCAGGTTACAATTCAGGTGAGAAATGCTGTTGAATGCAGACAGTTTTCTTCTCAGTCATGTCTTCTGGTCATTCTCTCCGCTTCCAAGTCTCGTCTCTGCTCAGCATGGGCAATGATACAAAGGTCTTCTAGGGCTGTGAATAAATATCAAAATGGAATGCTATTTTGTTATAACATTTAACCCAAAGGAACCCAGCTCCAGTTGTGGCTCAGCAAAGGTTGCCCCCTTCCCCTCAATTATGGTACTACCTCCTGTTCAAAATCACTCAACTTAACTTGCTCCATGGCCTGTGAAGTCTACTCCTCTGCTTCATGATCTAGCTCTTGGTCTGCTTCTACTGATCTTCTGTTCCTCTGGTGTCAAATTTGTCTCTTGGATCAAGGATGTTCACTGCATAGGGATCTTGGATGCAAACCACAAACTCTACTCATGGACCCTCTCTTTCTTGTTGTGACATCCCTCTCCTTGCTTCTGAGATGACTGATTTTATGCCCAGCAGTATGGACATCACAATTAATTCTTTTAACAATGTGGCAGTCATGTACTCGTATCAGTTTCAGGATTTGGAGTGCAGGCTGTCAATCTGGAGATAGCCCATGAGACCTCTGTGTGGGCATGGCTTTCTCATGAAAATTCTGGGAAATCTCATGATATCTCCCCTTGGGGGTCAGAGAGTCACAGTTTCAGTCCCTGAGAGACGCTCTACTGACAAGACAGCATGGCAGCACGCTGATAGACCCGGAGTCCTGGAAACTGGAGGAGCTGAAGGAGAAGCCACATGGGCTTACCCTGATGGAACCAGACCACTGAACCTGGAAAAGCCAGATAGAGATTGTTGCCAGTTCTGAGAAACTGGAGAAGAACCAAGAGGGCCCTGCCAGTGTTGAGATTGTTCTTCCACCATGGATCCACAAGACTCTGCACCCACTGGCTGGCGATTGTCCTGGTGTCATTGCATGTGCCTCATGAATCTGAAGAAGACTTTATAGACTGGTATCAGGCATATGGTCTAATATCAGACTTGTGGGCTTGGACTAGATTGGGTTGGGATGCTTTCTCAATGTTCCATTCCTCTTGTATATAAACCTCTCCCTTATATACATATGAATTTTCATGAATTAGTTTCTCTAGTCTACCCAGAATAACACAAACAAATACACACAACTTTATCATATCATCCAATCAATACTAATCTTCTCCCTACCTTCATAATCAGATCATCAGGAAAACAATGATTGTGGGTGGCTATAACAAAGACTTATTAGAAGGGCCATATGAAATAACACATACTACTGTACCAGCTATTTTATTTCTCTCCTTCATGTTAAGGTTAGATACTTTTGATGCAAATTGTTGAGATTATATTATTCCATGTCTTCAGGTTTGAGTTGGTAGAAATAGTTTTCTTTCTCTAATCCTGATTAAGATGGACTCATTCCACCCCCCTCCCCCACACACACCTATCCCTTTTCCTAACACTGAATTCTGGCCAGTTTGAACCTATGTTCAAGCTCCACTCAAGGGGCTTTGCATAAGGTGGTTCCTAGCCCTCTTACTACTGTGTAAATGGAGTCTGACCAACTGGTGTTCATATGAATTCAAGTCTGGACCTTCTTCCTGCTTGCTTAAAGAAATTCCCGAGTGACATCCACTTCAGGATCTTTCCAACTTGAGTGTCTTACCTCAAAGAGAAACAGGATACCTATTAACTCCCACTATTATTTGCCTTCAGTAGAATATGAATTTGTTTGGCTTTTTTCTGCCAGAACCATGAACAAGTCAGTCTTAAAGGTAGTACAGTCAGAATGCTCCTTAGAAGAGAGGATGGCAAAACATTGCCTTACATGCTTTGGATATGTCATCAAGAAAGGCCAATTATTTGAGAATGACGTCATATTTGATAATATAGGTCAGGCTTTCTCAAAGTGGATGGTACTCAGAATGATCCTGGGATGATGCAAAAGCAAATGTATACATTTTATCCTGGCTGAGGGATGAAAATAGAATATATATTTTTTTCATTTCCAGAGGGGTACTGAATTTTTAACATACATACATATTTATATATTTGTATTCATAGCTATGTCTATATTTACTTTTCTGTTCTGAAGAAAATAAGTTCTGGCCTCTGAGTGTATGGTATAGAGGACTGGTGAAAAAGAAGAAACCCACACTGAGATATAGGCACAGAACAACTGCAGCAAAGTGCGCAAATATACCCATGGCATGTGGCTTGTACACGGAGAGGCAATGGTTCTTTCAATTATGCAGAAAGTCATTCTACCATTTATCTGTCATTTTGATGTACTGTGGTGGCTCGTGTCTTACTGTGCTGCTGGAAGCTATGTCACTGGTATTTCAGATGCTAGCAAGATTACTCAATAGGAACAGGTTTCAGCATAGTTGTCCATTGCTGAGTAACATCTCGTGAAAATCTTATGAAAGGCATCAAAACATTGTCAGATGCTGAAAACCTGGTATATAAAAAAAGCAGAACAATGTCAGAGATGGTGTACAAAGATGAACCTAAGAGCAGAAGACACTCAAAAGCTGACTGATATACAGCTGCCTTCATAAAGTAGAGTAGACCATATAATACGAAGTAAAGTCTGGGGGTAGGGGAGCTTCATTTGCTGATGGGGCTTGACTCAAAAATAGAAGAAATAGCTGCAAAATTCGAATACTTGGAAGTTGGAATGTATGGTATGAATCCAGAAAAATGGAAATTGTAAGAAATGAAATGGAATGCAGAAATATTAACATTCTAGGTATTAGTGAATTCAGAGGGACTGGAATGGGCCGTTTTGAAAGAGATCATTTGATTTACTGTACTGGAATGGCACAATCAGGAGAAATGAGCTTGCATTCTGTCGTAAAGGACATTTAAAGATCTATACTTTCTTTTTTTTTTCCATCATATTTTCTATCAAGGATTTGTTTCTTACTAGAAATATCAGGACAATTTTAGATGCCAAATATGGCTAATCTTAGTTCATTAAAATAGGAGTCGAGTTTTAGTTTCATAATGAAATAAGATGTTGTATTATGTGACATTGAGTCAGTTTTAACTTAAAATGACCCCTAATTCAAGTGGAATAGACACAAGGCTTTATTTTACCTTTTGTGAACTTGTTTTTTATATCTTCACCTTCAATCCCAACTTACACTGTCCCTGTTCTCATTTTAACTACTGTGTTTGAGCTACTCCATTATCTCTTCCAATAAATTTAAATAATTTGACTTCTGTGGATTTCATATAGAGTAGTCCATGTGTATAAATTTTGTTTTGTTGTTACGGAATTTTATTATGTGATTTCCAGTTTCATTTTTGTCATCCAAACCATATTTTCCAACTACTTTTCATTCTATTTGTCCAACTTTTGATTCCAATGGCAAGCAGTTATCCATGCATCTCGATCACATATTGGATTCATTTCTGACTGATCCATTTCTGAATCTGGTAGGATTCTTCAATTTCTGCCTCACTAGCTTTTGGGTGGTGCATAAATTTGAATCCTAGTTGTATTGCTTGGGTTTCCTTGAATTGGAATACATAGAGTCCTCGCAGAGACAGCATTATACATCAAAATAAATGTTGAACTGTGCTTTTTGATGGAATGCTAGGCCATTTCTCTTGTTTGTGTCATTCCCAGCAGAGTAAACCATATGATTTTTTAATTAAAAATGGCCAATCCCACTTTGTTTCAGCTCACTAGTGTCTAGAATGTTGATCTTTATGCATGCCATTTAATTGTTGATAACTTCTAATTTTTTAATTTCATATTTCTTACACTCCAAGTTATAATTAATAGTTGATTTTCCAGCTATCTCTTCTCATTTCGAGACATGCCCCACCTGCTAGTCAGAGTCCTACAGCCTTTCACACCTGCAGGCTTTATTTCATCTGCATCATTTTGGTTGATCCTATTTTGAGGAGGTATCTCAGTCATATTTTGAATGCCTTTCAATCAGAGGGGCTCATAATATGGCACCATCTCTGATGCCTTCCTGTTTGCATTCATTATGTTTTCAGTAATTGACAATATTTTGGTGCTATACATGGGGTTTTCAGTTGGAAATTCCTCGGATGTGGGCAGTTCATTTCATCTTTGTAGTCTTTTCTTAATACGAAAGCTCTGTTGGGACCTGTCCACATTGGGTTACCCTGTAGATATTTGCACTAGCAGTGGCATAGCTTTCAGCCTCACAACACACAGGCTACCATAAAATGACAAAATGACAGGCACATCTGGAGGTTTCTCACCATGAATTCTATTACGGCGTTGATGATATCCTTACTTACAAACCTAAAAACATAGGCTAGGAGGATTACAGGGCCGCAAAACAAAAATAACTAAGAATCATGGTCACATCACACTGAGGATCTAGGCTAGTTGATAGAAAACCGAACTATCACATCCACTTTCTCATTTCTATTTCCCTTTTCCACCCATCTCAATTAGCATTTAGTCTCCACCACTCCATAAACTACCAAAAGTGGCGAATACCACTGCAATTCACTTTATCCAGTTTACCAATCCATTTTATATTCTCTTCTTGAGCTATCTGCAGAATGACACATGGGCTCTTTTTTATCATTATGTAGTAGAAACACATTCTCTTGGGCTTTCTCTCTAGAATGCTAACAGATGACTTCCAATTTATATGCTCATTTTCAACATTTCTTATGGCCTTACCAAAAGCTTTGTTTGTGTACTTAGGCATTTCAGGACTTACATGTTATATTTGCATAAATCTTAATGCCCAAACATAAGAGTGAGGCTTGATTCTCCTCTCCTTTCCTCTCTCTTCTTAGTTCCTCTACTCTTTTTACCCTCCACCTCCATCTCATTCTCTTCACTTCTGTTCCGTTATTGCTTTTCTGCCAATACTGAAGCAATTAGGAAATGCTATCCACACCACCTTGAAAATATAGGCAGTCCCTGGGTTACGAACATCTGACTTATACAACTGATATTTGTCCTTTTATGTAAGTTTATTCTCACTTTGAAGTGATTGAACCCAACTGACAAAAAGTCATTGCAATCACTTTCACTTCTGCAATTCAGTTCTTAAATCACTGAAAAGACTTAGAGCCTTTTTCTTGAATTAAAATAAGACTGAATAGCAACCTTATGCACCTGTTCTAACTTTTCTACAAATTTGACTTAAAGTCTTAAAGACACTTAAGAATAAACCTCACTTATAATCTTGGGACTGCTTGTATGGAGAGAAACTTATCACACTTCACATTTCTACCTCTCTGAACTCTATGGCCATTATCTCCCACTTTGACTTTTTTAAAAGCTTCCAAATTAGTCTCATTTTTTTTAACTTTAGCTACCAATTCAGTCAATTATCCATGGTGAACTAGAGTAAAATTTAAAATTGTAAATTAGATTAAAATTATTTTCTTCCTCAATACCAGTTTATGTTTTTTCTTTATATTCAGTATAAATTAAAAATATTCACTGTTTTTGTGATATTTTCCTTTATCTGGCCCCTTTCTATCTCTTTTCATTCACACTCTCACTTGTTTATGTGTTTTATTTCTACTAAAACTTTCCAAGAGGCTCCTATCTTTAAGGAATTTTTACTCACTTACTATGTTGTACACTTGGAAGGTTCCCTTCACCAGACCCTCACTTAATGACATTATTCAGGTCTCAATTCATCTTCTCACGAGATATTCCCTGACCACCATATCAAGAAGAACCTTTTCTGCTCTGAAATCGTTTCCTGAACTCCTATTTTTCCTAATGTAAATTTTAGCAACCGCTTTTTGAACACATATTATGTATTCTCTATTTTTCAGCATATATAGTTAAAATAATAGTTTATTAACTTTAAGTAGATATTTTGCCAAGCTTGCATTCCACATTTCGGTCCTTCTTTCCTGTACAAATGGAAAGCTAAGTGATATTCACTAAAGCTTTAATAATATCATAGTTGCACAAAAGGGAAATTTCTCCAAGAGAAGACAATTATAAATTGTGCCTTATTCTTGAACAAAATCCATTAGTTTTTTGTATTCTTATTAGAGTGAGAGATGTGTGTAGGTTGTACATGTACAATGAATTATTATGCATATCTAAAATCCAATATATATGCTGGCAATAAGACAGTTCAACTTTTCTCCTTTTTTTGCAAAAGTTAATTTTTATTTTTGGAAAGTCGACTCTGCATTCCTATGCTCACTGGTGTAATTTCTGCGCTTCTTCTCTTAGGTGTCTTCGGGTCCATTCTGATATAATGTAGGGGGATGTGCAACAAGCCGGGTCCTGCGCAACCCTCATGATTGTTCTGCTTGAACCCATTGTTGGAACCCCATGCAAATCCCCGTCCCTGAAGATCTTCTTCTTTCTTGTTGAGCCTCTACCTGATCAAACATGATGTCTTTTCAGGAACTGATGATAAGTCCAAACAAAGTGGGAAAAAATCTGGCCATTTCTGTTTCTAAGGAACATTCTGGCTGTAGTTCTTCAAAAATCAAAAATGTTTATTCTTCTGGCAGTTGATGGTGCTTTCAGTATAGTTCATCAATTCTGAAAGAAAATCCACGGTTGCTTCCTCTTTCTTCTTTCTAGTTTGTCAGTTTGTGGCACTGCAGTGATTTGTGTTTCAATGTGATGCTGGACTACCTGACACCAGTATTTCAAATGTTAACAGAGTCACCTAAGGTGAGCAGGTTTCACCAATTTCCACATTAAGAACAGAATAGGATGAATGAACAAATTGTCCACTCCTGAGAGATTAACCCTTGAAACACTTGTAAATTATGGAGCAAAATATTCAGATATAGGGACAGAAGATGAGCTACTAAGGTCAAAAGCATTCAACAAGGACTGAGGAAAGGGTGACCCTGTGAAGAAGAATCAATTGTAATGATAGTAGTAGACTGAACTTTCAGGAAATTCATTTGCTGATAAGTATGACCAAAATAAGAAGAAATAACTGCAACATTCAATAATGATCTAAATGTGTAAAGTACACAATATGAGTCTAGAAAACTAGGAGTGGTAAGAAAAAAATGAAATTATATCCCAGGCATTATTTAGTTCAAATGGTCAGATGCTAGCCATTTTGAGCTAGATAAATAGATGGTTTATTATGCTGGAAGTAATAAATTCAAAAGGAATTATGTCACATTCAGCATTAAAATGATGTTTTCAAGATCTATATTGAAATACAGCAGTGCATGTAATTGTTTACTTGTGTGTCTAAAAGGCTGTCCAGTTAATAAAATGATTATTGAAATTGACATATCATCTATTAAAATTAATGAGGAAAAAGCTGAAGGATTCTACTAACTTCTTCAGTTTGAAATTGATCAAACACTCAGTCAATGTGCACTGATGATTATTGATGATTGGAATGAGGACATTGAAAACAAAGAGAAAGGGTCAGTTTGAATATATGGCTTTGGTGATAGAAATGAAACTGGAGACGAATAGCAAAATTTCACAGACCATTCACATATTCATTGTAAAGACCATTTTAAAACAACATAAATGGTCACTGTACACCTGGGTCTCAGCAGCTGGAATAGCAAGCATAAAGTTGACTGTGCTGGTAGAGAAAATGGAGAAGAGAACCCTCATCAGGTAAAGCAAGACTAAAGCCCAGTTACAAACCGGCATTGATAGTTCAAGTGTCAGTGCAGGTTGAAGCATAAGAAAATGAAAACATGAAAGAAAAAGAAAAAAATATCCAACAACCCAACAACTTACTGCCATCGAATCAATTCTGAACTTTACTAGAAATGCCAAAAAGTGAAATTGAGAACAGCTCACCTGAATTAAGAAGTCACCTCAAAATTACATTTGATGCATTGAAAATGAATGATCAAAGACCAGACAAGTTATGTCACGTCATCAAGAATATAATGCATGAAGATACATGAAGAGGACACAAGAAAAGACCAAAGTGGTTGTACCGGACACTGAAAACTGCTGTTGAAGGTAGAGTAGCTAATGAAAATGGAATAAATTATGAAGTAAAAGAATGGAAGAAAAAATTTCAAATGACAACTTATGAAGCCAAACTACTATAAGAAAATGTAGAAAGACCTGGAAATAGAAAGCTGAAAAGGAATGACATGCTTGGCACGTTTCAAGAAAAGGATAAGAAAAAAAATCAAGTTTTGAGTTACAATGTTGAAAGATTCTGTGGAAAAGATATTAAAGTATGTTGAATGCATCAAGTGAAAATGGAAGAAGTATACAGGGTTACTGTACCAAAAAGAATAGGTTAGTTTTCGGCTATTTTACAAGGTAGCATATGGTCAAGAATCTATAGTATTGAAGGAGGAAGTCCAACCTACAATGAAGGTGAAAAAAATAACCGTCCAGTAATAGCCAGAATACAAATGAAAATGTTTCAGTAAGCTGATGCGCTATTAGAAACACTGTCATATATATCAAAAGATTGGAATAAATCTACCTTCTTAAAAAATGAAAACTATCTCTACTTGTGTCCATTCAAAAGAAAAGTGACCCTAGAGAATGAAGATTTGAACAATATCTTTATTATCCTGTGAAAGTGAGTGTTTTTCTGAAGATCATTCAACAGCAGATATAACAGTCCATGGATAGGAAGCTGCAAGAAATTTTAACTAGATTCATAAGAAGACATGAATGAAAGGTATCATTCCTTATAAAAGATGAATCTTGGCTGAAAGCAGATAATATCAGAAAGACATTTACTTGTGTTTTATTGACTATACAAAGGTATTCAGCTGTATAATTCATGACAAACTCTGGATGTCATTTCTGAAAAAAAAAGGAATTTCAGAGCACATTATGCTCATATGAAACCTTTACTTGGATATGTGTGGGATGAAGACAGAACTTTTCCACAATTATTATACTCCAAAATGTTAAGCAAGCAATTTACCAACATTTAGTGTGCTAGCCATTCTCACTGAAACTTCCAATTTTATGAGGGCTTTGCATGACCCACGTTAGGATAGTGATCTGCTTCCCTCAAGGCCTATGTGTGGGATTCAAGAGTCATTGTCAATGACCCCTACCAATATAGACCTGTTCACCTACCCACGGGTGTCTGGAGTCTTTCCTTATCACATTCTTCTCCTTTCAGTCATGAGTCATCCCTAAGCCATTATCATCTTATAACCCTTAAGACAGCCCCTGCTCACGTTGTGTCCTGACCGATGACTAGAGAAATTATGGGTCCCCTGTTAGGATAGTTAAATGGGGAAAATTAATGTTCATGCTCTGGCTCCCTCTCCATCTCCATGTGGACCACCACATGGCGTGGAGGTGAGCATGCTACCCTGATGTGATATATGTCTGACTCTTATGGTTACCTTCTTTCTCTCTCTGTCATGATCTCTATATCATTATTATAATAAATAATAATTATCGCTGCACAGCTGCCTGTTGAACCCTTGCTGTGAGTATATCGGAGGATTGATCTCCCCTTGAGAGATACGTAACTGACAGTCATTGAAACAGAACAAGGGGATGCTTAAAATCACAAAATATGTGTATTAAGGGTATATCCTGTCACCACACTTATCCAGTCTCCATGTTGAGCAACTAATTGAACAGGCTGGATGATAAGAAGCCAAACATGGCCTTAGCATCAGAGGAAGGTTTATTAACAATATCTGATATGTGGATGATGCAACCTTGTTTTCAGCAAGCAAGGAGCACTGAAAGCATGTAATGATGAAGACCAAAGACACGGTATTCAATGTAAGAAAAATCAATCTCTCACAACTGGATTAATAGACAATATCATGGTAAGCAGAGAAAGACATGAACTGCTACAGATTCATTTTTTTTCTTGGATTAACAAGCAATACTTATAGAAGTAGTAGTCAAGAAATAGAATTAAAAAATAAGAAATATAATTTTTTTCCTTTGGAAAAGTATGCTGCACAAGACCTCTTAAAAGTGTTGAAAATTAAGACTATCACTTTGAGGACTAAGGCAAACCTGGCCCAAGGCATGATATTTTCAATCTCCATTACTTTCTGTGGACTCACTAAAATGGAAACTCTAGAAGACCTGGAATGTTTTCCTATTCACTGATTTTCTTGTGTATCTAAAACAAGCCCACATGGTTCCTTCTTGATAAGAAGATGGACATTTATAAGATGAATAAAAACTAAAATAGAATACCAAATATGAATAGGAGATGTATAAATTAGGGGAAATGGGATTGAGTCAGATTTGGAGTGGGGGAGGTTTGGTTTTCACAATACGCTTTTCTAGAAAGCAGTAGGCATAACAGAAGAAGCACACCAGCCAGTGTAGACATGAGATGTTGAAAGGATTGATCGCAGGCATTAAACAGAAAAAAAACATATCACTGTGTGCTCATCTTCCCAAGGCGATCACTGAGGACATAGGGGGGCATGAGCAAGAGTGATGAAGAAAACTGATGGTGCCCAGCTATAAAAAAGATATAGCATCTGGAGTCTTAAAGGCTTAAGGGTTAACAAGCAGCCATCTATCTCAGGAGAAACAAAAACCACCATAGAAGAAGCACACCAGCCTGTGCAACCATGAGATATTGAAAGAATCAGGTATCAGGCATCAAAGAACAAAAATCATATCAATATGTGCCCACCCTCCTGATATGATTGCTGAAGACAAATGGGTACAGCGGGAAACAGAGTGAAGGAAACTCATGGTTCCCAACTACCAAATGATAAAGTTTCTGTAGTCTTAAAGACTTGAAGATAACCAAATGGCTGTTTAGCACAGAAGCAACAAAGCCCACATGGAAGAAGCACCCCAGCCTATGTGATCAAGAGGGGTCAAAGGAAGCAGGTTGATCAAGAGTAGTGTAACAGAGAGAAAATACTGAAACCCAAATGGAGGCTGAGCATGATAGTGGGACAGGAGGAAGGTAAAAAGAAATAGAGAAAAGAACTGGGGGTAAAGAGCATTTATAGAGGTTTAAATACAGGCATGTACATAGGTGCTATATTTATATATGACAAGGGAGAAATAGATCAATGAGCACATACTTAAAGGCTTAGTAGTAGGATAGCAGATGGGCATTGGACCTTCACTCAAGTACTTCCTCAGTGCAAGAACACTTTGCTTTATTAAATTGGCATTCCATGATGTTCACTTTTTCAGCATGATCACAAATGTGTGCATAAGCAAAGGTGATGAAGAAAGTTGATGGTGCCCGACTATCAAAAGATGTAGCATCTGGGGTATTAAAGACTTGAGTTAACAAGCAGCCATCCAGCTCAGAAGCAACAAAGCTCATATGGATGAAGCACACCAGCTTGTGGGACCATGAGGTGTCAAAGGGATCAGTTATCAGACTTCAAGAACTAAAAATCATAACATTGTGTGCTCACTTTCCTGATCTGATTGCTGATGTCAAATGTGTGCATAAGCAAATGTGGTGAAGATAGCTGATGGTGCCCGGCTATCAAAAGATAAAGCATCTGGGGACTTAGAAGCTTGAGTAAACAAGCGGTCATTCAACTCAGAAGCAACAAAGTGCACATGGAAGAAGCACACCATCCTGTGTGACCACAAGGTGTTGAAGGGCTCCGGTGTCAGACATCAAAGAACTAAAAGTTTATCATTATATATAGGAGGTAATACAGATTTGGGACCCAAAGCCCATCAATAGGTGAAATGACATCCTCTTACAGAGGGCTTCCAGGGAGGAGATGAGCCAGTTAAAGTACAGTGTAGTAAGAACAAAGTATGCAACTTTCCTCTAATTCTCAAATGCTTCCTCCCACCCACTATCATGCTCCCAGATCTACCAGACAAGGTCAGCTAGAACAGAGGTTGTACACTGGAGTTGGAAACATGGGGAATTTAGGATAGATGTTCCCTCAGGACTAGTCATGGGAGTAGTGATACTGGGAGGGTGGAGGGATGGTGAAGTAGAAAAGGGGAACCAATTTCAGGGATCTACATATAACCTCCTGTCTAGGGTATGGCAAACAGGGAAGTGATTGAAGGGACAGATTGGACAGTGTACGATATGAAAAAGCAATAACAATTTGTAAGTTATTAAGGATTCATGGGGGAGGGGGAAGGGAAATATGATGAGCTGCTACTGGGGCCCTAAGTGGAGGGAGGATGTTTTGAGAGTGATGATGGCAACAAGTGTGAAAATGTGGCCTGCATACAATTGATGTATATATAGATTGTGAGCGGAGCTTTTTCAGTCACCAATAAAATGATTCATTTTTTAAAAAAAGGGAAAGAGAAGCTTATATTAATGGTTCAAGTGGAAAATGTTTGGAAATGAATGCGGCAACATGTGTGCAAATGTGCTTGATACAGATGATGTATAGAATGTTATAAGAGCTGTAAGAGCCTCCAATAAAATTATTTTTTTAAAAAGACAGCTACTGTGCGGAAAGCAGCAGGATTGGAGATAAAAATGACACTTCATGAATTAAAGTTACTGGGTAAATGTGGGAAAAAAAACCATGAAGCACATCACTACAAATGAGAAGAACAGGGTGGAGACCCCAGGCCCATTTGTGGGCAATTCACAGAGGAATCGCGGGGAGGAGAAGGGCCAGTCAGGGTGCAGTGAAGTAACGATGAAGCAAACAATTTACATCTAGTTCTTGAAGGCTTCCTCTTCCAAGTATGATGATCCCAATTCTACCCTACAAATCCAGCTGGACTCGAAGAGGTACACGGGTGCAAATAGGATATGGAAACTTGGGGAACCCAGGGCAGATGAACCCATCAGAATCAGTTATGGTGGTCATGTGCTTATGTTAACTTCACGATTGAGATGTAGGGGTGGTGTCTCGCCTGTTAATCTCAAGATAGACATTGAGTAGCCAATGAGGCCTCCGTGTGGGCATGGCTTTCTCCTGAGACTTCTGGGAAATCTCGTGATATTTCCTTCATGAAGATGAGAAGCTATCTTCCCCAGTGGTAGAGAGTTAGTCTCAGAGACGATAAATCATGGACAAGACAAGATAGCAGCGTCTGAGGAGCCAGAGAAGCCACATGGCTTGGCCCTGAAGGAGTCAAACCTCTGAAGCTGGAGAGGCCACATGGAGACCCCTGCCAACAATGAGTTGCTTCTGTCAACACTGGATGCTGTTGATGAACCCTGAACCCTGGAAGCGAGGAGCCATGGGGAGACCCCTGCCAGTGCTGGGATTCTACACCCACTGACCTGTGACTTCGTGAGTCAGAAGGAGACATTATAGATTGGTATCGGACATATGGGCTAATATCAGACTTATGACTTTGAACTCGACTGGGTTGGGATGCTTTCTCAGTGTTCCATTCCTTTTGTGTATAAACCCTTTTCATATATCCATATGCATGTCTATGAAATTTATTCCTCTAGTCTACCCAGACTAACACACCAGTAGTGAGAGTGGAGTTACTGAATGGGTGGAGGGAAGGTGGTGTAAAGAGGGGGAGCCAATCACAAGGACCTACACATAACCTCCTATCTGAAGGATGTCATCAGAGGAATGGGCAAAGGGAGACGTCGGGCAATGTAAGATATGAAAAAAATAATAATTTATAAAGTAATGAGGAGGGGTAGGGCAGGAAGAGGGGGGAGGGGGGAGGGAAAGGAATGAGAAGCTGAAATCAAGGGCTCAAGTGGAAAAGTAGAGATTGGGAGAATGGCAACAGCAGGCAGGCGAAGGGGCTTGGCACATTATATGTGTGCATGTATTGTGATAAGTGATGTATGAGTCCCCAATAAGGTGATTTAAAATAATTACCAAAGAAAAATAGAATAAACAATTTTCCAAGAATAACTGAATTGATAAAAATAAATGTATATTTCAAAAAATGGTAAGTGAAAGAGCTAGAGGAACATTTACAGGCAGGAGGAAAGATGAGATTTTAGGTAATGTTTATTTAACTGCATGTTGAATCCAGCTAAAGAGCAAATACAAAAGAGTAAATACAATTGAAAACTTGGTATGAGGTAGGAAAGAGAAGGTATATCAGATTCCTAATCTATGTGCCCCTCCTCTGTGGAGTAGCAGAGTCACTCAGAAGTGAGGGTCTTTCCTAGAGGAACATCTTACCATTGATTGGATAGTTATACATTTTCTTTTCTAGATAATGGTTATGTTTGGTTGGTGTTAAAAAACACAGTATAAGGAAACCTGGTGGCCTAGTGGTTAAGCATTGACCTACTGACTGCAAAAAACCACAATATAATTAATTTCAATGTTGCAACCCTTCATCTTCCTGTTGTTCTCTGGAACATTGAAACACAGTTTTCTGGTTTAGTTCTGACTGGTTTACTTATGATATGTCTATGAAGTTTTATTTCCCTCAGCATTTATAGGTTGATTAAAACTGAAATCTCAAGCCCAAGAAGAGTTTATCTGGAGAAGTGATGGTCCCACTATGAAGAGTTGATCATAGTCCAGGAGGGCAGCAGAGTTTAGCGATTTTTAATATCATGAGTCTCTATCTGGATTTTACCAAAAATAATCAAGACAGTCAAATTATTTTCGAGAATAAATTTGCTGTTTAAATAATGAATGATTGACCATGATATCTGCTAAAAGTTGGTGGGTCAACATAGTAGTTTAGTTTCATAGCTGTGAAATCATCACTAGGCTGCAGGACCAAGCAATATCTTTCAACCTGTCGTACACAGGTAGCACTTTGGCCAAACTTTTTCTAAGGAAGAACGTAGTTCACTCGGAAAATGAAAAGAATTTCAAGTGCAGCTAGATTACTTTCATGTTATATATCAATAAAATAAGAGTGAACGTTAAACTTTGAAAAGTCTGTGCTGAGTTTATAAAACGCACTCCTATTGCCTGCTTTTCACCTGTCATTGTTTTAAAATTTTCAGTGGCCATTACTGAAGGAGCTATCCTATTGATGTTTTCAAGCAAACAAGCCAAAGCAAAACATTCCTCATTATTTTCAGTTGTTTTACTCTCATTTAGGTCTCATTACTCTGTAGGGTTTTCTCCCTATTTTGTAATACCCTTTTAAGCATTCACTATGGTGAGTTTTATTTTTATAATACTCCAATTTCTTAGATTTATCTGGT